>JAKSZT010054263.1:1122818-1213725 GCA_026826555.1 Tolypeutes matacus
GGGCCCTGGGGGGCTGGGGAGAAGGGAACAGTCAAGATCTAATGGGTTGTTTGGTGGTCATGGGGAAGGTTTTTCATTACCTTTCAGTAATGGACACAGGACATGGTAAATATCATCAAAATTATTAAACTGTATCATCTAAATTGTAAACTATACTGTAAATCACTGACAATGTTTAGTTGCTATATTTTGCTATCTGCATAACAGTTATAACAATGCTAACAACCAAAAAAAAAAAAAAGGAGGGGGAGTTAATATGGGGTGGGGAAGGGGGTTGGTTTGGTATCTGGGAGTCTCCGGCACTCCGTGTGTGACTTTGCTGTGACCTAAAACTTCTTTGAAAATTAAATGAAAAATTGGGAGACAATGGGGATGAGAGGAGGAAGGTGTCATGGGACACCAGACATCCGATAACACAGTGATAAAGGAAGGAAAAAAGGGAAAAAAGAAGAGAGAAAGGAAATAAAAATGAAATATATATATATATATATAAAAAAAAAAAAAAAAATTTGGATCTAAGCTTCCCAGAAGTTGAAGTGGAAAGAAAAACAAAGCAATTACATAGTTCTCAACGTCCATAAAGTTTAAAAAGGGTACCAGTTCCTCAGGGGAAACAAACTATTCCCAACACTCATATATAAAAATTATTTACTGCACTTATTCTACATACAGTAGAGAGCAGTCCATCCCTACAGCAAACACGATACTACGTATTGGACTTAAATGTAGCATCCATCAATAATGACTGAGAACTCAGCACAAAAACATGACCCAGGAAAAGCATTTTATGAGGGAGGCAAGGCAAGACAATATGGTCCAGTTTTTGGATGTGCTTCAAATAACTTTCCATTAATCTCTCTCCCAACCAGGCAGCTGAAAAAGTTGGCGGACAAACAAGCTGAGGTGACATTCTCCAGAAAAAGCCTAGACTGCAAGTGTCTGCATTGCTCATTAAGAGAAGATCCCTACAGCTTGGAGATCCAACACGCCAACAGTGACATTGACGATGATTTGTGAAAATTGAGGTGCCTAAGCAGAATTATCCCTCCTGTCTTGATGTCCATCTCCCTTTGGCCCAAAGGTGAGCTGTGCTGAAGAGGCTCCTGCACCCACCTCCCCCAAATCCCTCTCTATCCTTCTCCCCCATGTTCTCTGTCCTGGTAGGCTGACCTCTAAGGACACCTTCCTTGTTCTCTGGCTTCCTCTTGTGTCAGCCCAATAGGAGGCACCAGCTGGCAGACAGGAGGAAGAAGACGTTGAGCTACTTTGTCCCGTTCTCTTCCTTCTGCTCTAAACTGTGACTTGTCAGTGCTCCTTCCCCCCCACTTGAGGCTCCACCCTTGCTAAAGCTCTCCTGAGAGCCCAGTAACACTGCTTTTTCTTTCTCCTTGATCCTCCAGGCCAAGGGGTGGTAGCAGCTTCCCCCTGTTCTTAAACTTGGTATTCTGTCATCCCTGTTGGTTCCCCAACCCTGCCCTCATCTCTACAAGTACTCCCTTCATTAACGCCTTCTGCTTTCTGCTGAGACCATGGCTGATACGTGAGCCAAGGAAGGACCTGAAGGTTAGGCCAAGTTGTATGTCCTAAAAATTAAACAATTTTACACTCTGAATACATTCCTGCAAATGAATAGATGGTTGATGGAGGCCTCGACATTCTGCACCATAGAAAATGAAGTTATTTTGGTCTAGAAAAATTTCAAAGCAATTATTACTAATCACTAATTCCTCAGCAGGGGTATTAAAAAGAAAATCACAGCAATGGTCTCATGGAATATCTACCTCTGAGTAACAGGGCTTCCTAATGAATTTTCCAGGATGAATTATTTGTAAAGTGTGTCCCTAAGTAACCAAAAGAAGTGACCTGCTGTATGGAGATATTGGATATAACCAATTAAATTTTGGAGGACATCTGCTGATTCTGGTTTTAGAACTCGGTTTCAGATAGTGGCTAAAATAAGTGTCTGTTGAGGCCACTCCTGGTGTATGACAAAAAAGAAAAAAGCAAAGACTGTATCATCAGCATACAAAAGATCTTCTTTATTTAAAACAAAACTCTATAGCAAGGTACACGCTATAGCAAGGAAGCATGCATCTGGATTAGCCACAAGCAACTTCAAATCATTAAGCTCAGGATAATAAAACAAGAGGGGCCAGAACACAGCTGTTTTACTTAGTTCAATATGGAGCTCTGACCTTTTAGGAGGCCATTGTCACCAACCTGACTCTTGGAGTGAGGTTAAAAAGCAACAGTAACTGGGAATTTATATTGAGTTTATACAGCTTCACCACTTTCTAGTTTGCAGGATAAATGCTTAAGAGAGACGGCAGGCAGTCTTATATTTTCCTTAACAGATTTCTTCGAGAGAGAATAAGTGCATAAAGCAATCGATAAAAAGGTAGAAATACCTAAATCCCGAGTGTTCCTCATGTAAAATACTGGAATAAAAACATGAAATGTAGGTCAACTGTCTAGTAAACTACAGTCGCCTAGTTTGAAGTGCTATTAACCAAGATGTGGCTTAGAAGGAAATGTAGACTAATCAATCATTTCGTTTAGGTACCAAAATGTTTTCCTTTCCTCACACTGGCCTTTACAATTAAGAGACTAAGGAGACTTCAGCTGAGTACTTGCTTTTGCCTCTCTTTCCACCACCTCTGCACTCTCCATTCCTGCCTCGCTAGAGCTGCTGACACCCTGCACGTGGAGGCTGAGGCAGAGAACCAAAGTCCAGGAATCCTGTGCCAATCCTTACCAAGGACAGAGAACACATGAGCTGCCCACGCCCCACCAAGTAGTGTGATCTGGATTTCATTTTGCTTTCCTTGCCTTGCTTTCTGGAAGTCCAGAGGCAAGCCCAGGGCATCCAGGGAGCCCCTCTGTTGTATTTCCCTCCTCCTTCAATGTTGATGTGGTTTATAGGACCAGGCTCCTTTCTCAGAGCGCCTCCCTGCCTGGTGCAGGAGTAGCTTACTGTGTCTGGAAACCTGGCCTCTCCTAGGGACCCCTTACCCTACCTCCCTTCTTCCTTCAATAAAACAACTGGCTGGGGCCCAACTGACCACAAATTGATTGACAGCCTGCAATTGACCCTCTTGCCAACCTAACTTTCAGCAGCACCTTCCTACTGCTAGGTCCTACCTGCTGCTCTTAGGCACAGACCACTGGGCTGCCCCTCAGGGACTGTAGCCAGATTATTTCCCCACTTTAGGTCCAGGCCTAGTCCAGGCATGTTAAAATTATCCCAGTCCCCCTTGCTGATGTGCTTCCAAAATTGACGCCATCTGCTTGCTCACACCTGATCCTGCCTCTGCCGACGGGCAACACACGTGGCAGAACAGGTCTGGGTGAGGTCAAAGATCAGGCACCTGACAAACATCTCCCACAAGTGTGGCCCACCACCCTCAATGGACTTACACATTCTGGAGCCTTGCCACCAACCATAGACCACAATTCACACCGTAGACCACACTCTCTCCCACACAGTTCTGAGTGGTGTGTGCTGATTTAAAATGGCCTATATCCATTGCCACAAAGGTACTCAGGACAACCTCCAAATCCCAAAGAAGCCCCTGTATTTCAACTGCTCGTCCCCTCCCTGCCCGGAGGTGTGGGAGGTGGGCAACATGGGAATCCCAGTGGGTTCCGTGTAATATTTTGGGTATCTAAGCACCTCTTAAAATATATTTATATATATACATAAATAACAATTTTGTAGGCAAATGCACATATATGCATATATATTTATATATAATTTTGCAAATGTTGGTATGTATTGTGAAAATTTTGATTTTTACCCACAATAAAAAATAAAAAAAAAACCACCTCTTGGTAACTTCAGATTTTGAATGAACCCAGGAAAAAAAAAAAAAAAGATCAGGCACCTGCTACCCACCCTCCCAAAATTCCCACTTGGCAAGGATATACAACAGATCAATAACATTGTGAAAATTTCTCAACCTCACTGAAGGATAAGCGAGGGAATACAAACAAAGGTAACAATGAGATATCATTTTACACCTATTAGATTGAAAAACAAAATTTAAATGGGATAAGTGAACTGCTGTCAAGAAAGCAGAGAAAAAAGAACTCCCACCCACTGCTGTTAGAAATGTGAACTGATGCAGCCTTTGGGAAGCAATCTGATGATACCTATTATTATTGAAAATATACATACCCTTCCCCCAGCAAGCCCCCTACTGGGGATCTATCCCATTGAAATAGAGGCATCACTAGGTAGGAATATACAACCAAGCACTGCTTGAGATGGCAAAAAAAAAAAAAACCTAGAAACACGGTAAATGCCCATCAATAAGAGAATGATTGAAAAAGCTATGATGTATGCAAACTATGGGCTATTAATTATACAGCCACGAATTAGATCTATACCCGTAACTTAGAGGGACTTCCCTGAGCTGTCATTCAATGAGAAAAGCAAGATTCAAAGAAATGTAAAACCAAAACCAAGACATACCTTAAAAACAGTATGTTTGTAAATGATTGCCTTTAACATGGAGAACTATATAAAAAGATAAACACCAAGCTGTTAGTACTGGTGGTTTTGAAGATGGAAGTGAAAGTGGTAGGAGGGGAAGGCAAGGACCTGTGATTGGAGGGAATAATTAAGCACCACCAAAAACAACTTTTTTAAGGTGAGAGTTAAAAAGAATTATGATGTAATCCCATATAATTCTACCTATGTAAAACTAGGCATATACATGTCCATAAAAAAATACATGAAAGTATTGTCACCAGAACGGTAACAGTGGTGATCACTAGTTAAGTTTCCATACACTATTCCTGTATTATCTGCATTTTACACTAAGTATTAATTATTCATATAATCAGGAAAAACCCCCCAAACCAGTTTATTGTCATTTTTTTTTATTCCCCTGCTTTTCCAACTCTATTATCACTTCAATCTCACTACTTCCAACACATGTGGTGTTCTCTTCAATCATCATCTCAGGAGTCGAGGTCTGACAAATCGTCTCCTAACTTCTTACTTCCAGAAGCAGAGTTTATAAAACCCCACGTGAACAGAAAGCAGATTAGGAACAGCATGCCAATTCGCTGAAAGAATTTCTGTTGTGGCTGCTTAAATTTGGAGCAGTCCCTCCTTCAACTGCAGTCCCTGCCCCCACTATTTTGCCAACTCAACAGCCCCAGAGTCCCAGAGCCAAAAACAGAACTACATACCAGGGTAGTGGGCCAGGGGCTGCTAGCCTGTCTAAGGGAATGGGGTCAGGCCACTTGGCTCTGCTGCCTATTTGCATATGCGTTTACAAAAATTTTACATGTTGGCCTCAAAAGCCGTAGGTCCAAGTATGCAAAATAAAATTGGTTAATTCGAGCAACCTCTTGGAGGTATGTATCCAATTAGCCTCCCTGCTTGGTCAGGATGGAGCGAAACTTATATCCCCTTCTATCCTCCGCAAATGTGGAGTCATCAAGGCAGAGGCATCCTCCTGGCCCACCAGGAGAAGCCTATGGAGTCACCTGATGCCATTCCCAGCCTCGGAAGCTAGGACGAGGCTATGCCCAGAGTGGCTGCAAGTCTGGTGCTGGGGAGTTGGATACTTTCAGAAAATTTGGGGTTGCGTGCAAAGCAGAGCTCCAGCTATTGCCCCCAGCACACAACATTCTGTGTCCAAAGAAAAGCACTTTTATAGCTAATTGTGTATATTATCCACTAGCCCGTGTGACCTTCTTGAGAGCAGAAAGCATGCCTTGCTTACTCGAAACTTCTGCTAATTCAAAGACCTCTAAGATTCCATTAAAGGTAACATTCACAGGTCTACCTGGCTCTGTAAACTAGTAAGAATTCTCCTCAATCTGTAGTTGCAATTGAGAGAGTATAAATAGCAACTGCAAGCTAGAGTCAAGGCAATAAACTCGGTTCCTCACAGGTGTAAATGCTGTCCAAGCAGACACGGCATCTGGTGGATAGGGCTGGAGAATTGTTCATTTTACAGTGAGCCCCTGGGAATTTCTTCACCAAGATTGTAGCCATCCAAATGAGGCAAAGTAGATTTCAAAAAGCACTGTAGAGATAGATCCCTACCTTGGGAGATAGAGTTAAATAGGGAATTCATTACGCATTCAATAAATTAAACTGAGCACTTATTATGTACCAGGCTCCCTGGCCATTAGGTGTGCACTGGTGCATTAGTTTCTCCCACTGCTGTTGTAACAAATTACCACAAATTTAGTGGCTTGAAACAACACAGATTTACTTACTACCTCACAGAGCTGGATGCCAGGAGTCCAGAACTAAAATCAAAGCTAAAATGTCAGCAGGGCTGCATCCCTTTCCAAAGGCTCTAGGCAAGAAGCAGTTTCCTCACCTCTTCAGGTTTCTAGAGGCTGCCAGCATTGGTTGGCCTGTGGCCTCCAGGCCACAATCGCATCACTCTGCCCTCAGCTTCTACCACCTCTCCTCTGACTCTGCCTTCCTCCCTCCCTTTTATAAGGGCACTTGCGATTACATTGGGCCTACCTGGATAATCCAGGATAATCTTTCAATCACAAATCCTCATCACATCTGCAAAATTTCTTTTGTCATATGAGGGAAGATACTCACGGGCTCTGGGGTTTAGCTTCTGGATAGCTTCAGGGGCCGTTATTCTGTCTACCACAATTGGTGGGCACAATAAATAAGGAAAGAAACCCCCTCTGGACTGGTTGCAGAGGCCAGGGCTTCAGACAGAAAGAAACTCTAGGAACAAGGGGCACTAGATTATTAACAGCTCAGGATAAACCATAACCTCTGGGCTTCCCCTCTCTAAGAAGGGGCCTTTTACAGAGGTAGTTGGATTTCATGCATGTGGAAGGGCTGAGAACCCTTCTCCCCAGCTCCCTCTTTGCTCCCCCCACCCCCTACCTGGGACAAAAGGCTACTAATCTGAGTGCAGGGCCTGGTTAGGCCTTGTTTACTGGAGGCCGAAATCACTGTGTACTGATTAAGCCCCTGCACGTTGCTCCTCTCTCCTAAACCAGATGCCCTGCCGTCTTGCACAGCTCTCCACTCTTCCTCTCACATGCTGTGAATTAGACCCATCTCTTTGGCCCTGGAGGCTAACTGGTGATAAAGTTTGGATCTGGACCTTTGGGGAGGTAGAGACCCTCATCAGGCCTTGGGCCCCAATCAAGCTTTCTGAATTGGCGAGAATTGTGCACTGGCTAAAAAATAAAGTGAATCCTCACTTCCCTTTGTGCTATTGTTCCCATGTCTCCTTCAGAAATGTCACAGAGGAGAAGTGACTGGGACAAGTCAAATTCAGATATTACTGGGTCTCCAGATCTAACACCTTCTTAACACCCACACTTCACCTTCCCAAGTCCCAGCAGTACTCTTTGCTCCTAAATGACTCTAAAGAATGAGGACTACCTGTCACAGGACTTGGTGCTAAACAAACATTTGAAGAGGGAGTAAATGAGTGGAAAATATCCTCTCTCTATGTTCTTTCCCTTGGTGAACTCATCTCTCCCTCCTGGTTCCACTACTATTTCTAGACCAATAACTCCTAGCTGGACATCTCTAACACGGCACTCTCCCTCCAGCTCCAGACCCCAAATTTCTACCCTATGTTCCCCCAGAACCTCAAACTCCACATTCACAGACAGGACTCATGACCACACCTTCCAAAACCCCTGCCCATTTCTATAACCTATACCCCTCAGGTGGAGAGATACAAAACCTCAGCTACTGTTAACCCTTTATTGTCTACGTGCCACTGATCTGTTAAGCCAGACCCTGTACCTGAGGCTCATTATATGGCTCTGGGAACACCAGCTGGGGCTTCAACCCTCTCCGAGGATACTTTCTTCCTCTCCCCCCTACCCTGCTCGCTTTCTCTTTGGCCTCTCTGCCACTCAGTCACACACTTTTGGCTCTGGGGGCTCAGCCTCCATTCCAGCCTTCATCCTCTCCAGAACCGGGGTTAACACATATTCTCCCAAATTTTGGGGTTTCACTTTCTCCTGGGGACTCTGACCCAGCTCACGCCTTTGGCTAAAGTCATAACCTTTCCATCTTGGTATGAACTTCCTGCTGCAGCCCTGGACACACAGAACCTAATCCATGCCAGAAAGTGCTTAGCCAACTTCTGCCCCACCCCTACTCCCCAGGTGCAGGCAGGGTGGTGGTAGACACTCTTATTTCACTTCAACATTCCCTACTCCAAGTTCACCCTCCAGGGACAAGCCAAACCAGACTACTTAAGAGTTCTCCCAAGTATATCCTATTTGGATCAATCCTACCCTCCTTTTCCTCATCTCCATCTGTCAAAATGCCCAGGGCCATATAAATGCCACCTCTCTAAGATGCCCCCAATCAAATGTGACCTTGATTTTGAACCTCCACTGTAGACTTCTGTTTTATGTTATAGTTATCATATATTGTAAGATTCCTGAGCATTCTTTATATCCCCTATAAATCCAAACATGGTGAGTCACAAATGGGTGCTCAATAGATGTGAACTGAATTAAATAAAACTGATTTCCCTAAAGGGCTGCCCAACACAGGGCCTAAAATATCCTGTGTATTGCCAAGAGCAAGGGATTATCTGATTTATGAATTAAACATAGTCCAGGCTTCTCTTTTGCATCTCCCCATTGCCTCTTGCCCTTTGGCCATCTCGGTCCTTATTAACTCTTTGGGGAAAGATTGATGGGGAAAGAGAATGTATTACAACCTAAATTCCTCCATTTTGGGGAGACAGCAGAGAATGGAAAAAATAACTGGGTTTTGGAAACAGTCTTCCTTAGATTGCAGGTTGTAAGAGATGTAAACCCCACTGGCTACGATGGCTGCTGTGCTTACCACCAGAGCAGAACCTTTCAGACTAGGACTGCTCCATGTGTTACACCCTACATCTAACCAGGCTCTAAACCTTACTACCTTCTATACTTTAGAAATGGTCACATTGGGAGCACAGAGGCTTTGTTGCCCACACG
Organism: Tolypeutes matacus; assembly: GCA_026826555.1. Classification (NCBI taxonomy): domain Eukaryota; kingdom Metazoa; phylum Chordata; class Mammalia; order Cingulata; family Chlamyphoridae; genus Tolypeutes; species Tolypeutes matacus. Next base: position 1,131,777 of record JAKSZT010054263.1, read on the forward strand.
TTTATTGAACTGCACAGCCCTAGCTTCAGAGCAGGTTGAAATGCTTGAGCTGCTGGCTTTGCATCTTTCACAGCAAATTCCGTAACAGCCGTACAATCCAGGGCAGTGCTGGACAAAGGAAAAAAATTTTAAAGTGGTTAAAATGGGAAATCTCAGGCTGTGTTTATGTTACCGGAATAAAAATATTTTTAAAAAAAACGTAGAAGTGTACAATATAAACAGTGAGCCTTAATGTAAACTATGGACTACAGTTAACAGTATAATTGTAATAATATTGTTTCAGCAATTGTAACAAAACACTGTGCATTACTGCAAAGTGTTAACAGTAGGGAAAACTGTGTGGGGGTGAATATATGGGAACTGTATGCTTTCTGCATGATTTTTCTCTAAACCTACAACTTCTCTAATAAATTATAAAGAAAAAGGAGCAAATGAGATGAAACCAAGTCTCTTTGTCACTTCTCTCTGGATTTCCCTTCCAGAGCTGGGCCACCCATCTTTTGAAGTCCGGTACCCAGAGCAGCCCCAAGCAATGACCAAACACCAAACAAGGCAAGACCCAAGAAAGGAGAGAAAAGAAGCAAGAGGGGGCAGGGCAGAGAGAGAGGAGGTGAGCAGAGAGAAAAAGGAAAGGATCAAATATGGTGGAGAGAAGCAGAAAATAAACATATGCTTTTTCCTTGGTGAAAAAAAAAAAAAAACATACTACCTCCTATATTTCAAACCCATTTAAAAGTAAAATTAAAGACCCCAAAGAGAAAGAGAGCATAGTTTCATGGGTTCACTGCTCAAAATGGGGAGGCAGCCTCTACCATCTCGGCATAGCACTCCTCAAACAGGATATAGTACTTTTTTTTTTTTTTTTTTTGGGGGGGGGGGTTTATTATAAGTTTATTGAGATCATAAATATGGAATTTACATGCCATATATATATTTCAATATTATATTTTGTTAAATTAGTTCAGCATTTAGTCATTAACTTGTCGGTGGTATGTTACTTGTAGTCCCTGTTGCATTACACACTCGACTTCAGAGACCCACAAAATGAATTAAAAATCAATTTTTTACCTTCACAATACATTCAAAAGCAGAGTTTATATATACAGTACTTTTCCATTTTCCTTCACCTCACCAAGAGACCTCAGCAAGGTCTGTCAGAAGTGCAGAAGCAATCGTCATTCTCCTGCACTCCCAGCTCAGAGGTGCATGCATCTGGCTGCCTACCGCCTCTATTCATCCGCCAGCGGTCAGGACTGGTTGCATGGCCTCTCCCAGTTTCACAGACCCTTGCACTGGAGGCTTCCTAGGCGTAGTGCAAGACCAGGGCCCTCTGGTGGCAGTGCGGAGCATTACAGCCTGGTAGAGGAGAGCCCGGGTCTGGAATTAGACCAGGCCGCCCAGAATCAGGTGTCTGTGGGGTGGAAGACAGTCAGCCTCACGGAGCAGCCAGGAGAACCTTAACTCAGAGCTAAATGACACTTCTCCCTCCCAAGGATTTTAGAATTTGCTTCAATCCAGGCAGAATGTTCGAGCTGAAAGATCCCTCGGGCATCATCTAGTCCAATCCCATTCTCTCTGATATTCTGTAGTCTATCTCCATAGTTACTACCTTGGATGTGAAACTACCTGATAGAGATATTCTACAGTCACCAAACATGTGCTGAGTGCCTGCCGTGAGCAGACCCTGGCCTAAGTGCTGGGGCAATGGCTAGAAACAAGACGCTCAGGCCCTGCCTCCATGGAGCTTTCAGTCGAAGGGTTCCCCAAGGTCACTCAACCTCCACCACAATTCAGACACCCTACTAGATGCATGAGGCTTGCTGCCAACACCCTCCTCCCAGCCTTGAAAACATCCAGGGCAACTGCCCAGCCTGGTCTGCAATCTCTTTCCAGGTTCCCTGGGCAAATATGCACAGTTGGGAGGCTGCCTGGCCCTCCTCAGCAGGCCTTTCCCTCAGTCACCAAACCTACTTCACCCAAGCCTCACTGCCCTGCCTGCGTCACTCCAGCCACACTGACTGACCTTCAGGGCTCAGTCAGAGTCACCAGAGTGTTTTGACCTCCAGGTGGTTATATTTAACCACCTTACCGCATTTCCCGTGTCCTTAAGTTTAAGATGAGCCTCTGCATTGCCTGGAACCCATGTCAAAAGGTACTGCAAATAAGATGCTCTGTGGACACATCATCCACCTCACTGATGTGCAATTGTTTATAGTACATTTATTTTCTCCCAGCAGAAAGCCTTCTCCTTGAAAATATTTGGTAACCAAATATCTGATAGGGGCCTAATATCCAGGATATATAAAGAATTCCTATACCTTGAAAATAAAAAGACAAACAACCCATTTAAAAAACGGGCAAGTGATTTAATAGTCACTTCTCCAAAGAAGAAATACAAATAACTAAAAAGCACAAGAAAAGATGCTCAACATCACTAAGTATTAGGGAAATGCAAATCCAAAACTACAATGAAATATTATCTTACACCCATTAGATTGGTGGCTATTAAAAAAACAGAGGACTATAAATGTTGGAGAGGATGTGGAGGAATGGGAACCCTTATCCACTGCTGGTGGGAATGCAGAATGGTGCAGCCATGTGGAGGACAGTTTGGCGGTTCCTGAGGAAGCTATAAAACTGCCATATGATCCAGCAATCCCACTGCTGGGTATATACCCAGAAGAACTGAAAGCAGGGACACTAACAGATATCTGCACACCAATGTTCATAGCAGCATTATTCACTGTTGCCAAAAGTTGAAACAACCCAAATGTCCATCAACAGATGAAAGAATAAATAAATTGTAGTATATACATAGAATAGAATATTACTCAGCTGTAAGAAGGAATACAGTATTAACACACAGGATAAGATGGATGAATCTTGAAGACCTAATCTTGAGTGAAGCAACCCAGGCACTGAAGGACAAATATTACATGACCTCACTGATATGAATTAAGCAAATTGAGCAGATTCACAGAGCTAAAGTCTGGAAGATAGGTTTACAGGATACAGAAAGGAAGAAGAGGGTTGTGAGCCAATGCCCATATGGGCAAAATCTATGATAAGGTGGAAGTGAGTTGTTGTGCAGTGGATGGGCATGACAGTGGTGGAGTGATACTATTGGGCTGGGGAGTGCTGGTTTGTGAGTGGGGTAGGGTGGGAAGGATGGGTTGGACCAACCATGGAACTGGGGGGAGGGTTGCGGGAGGGACTAGGTGAACACTGGGGATTTGTGGGTGTGTGGTTGAAACGACAATGTTGGGAATGTTCTTTTGGCAACATGGCAAGAAAGGGTTACTGATTTAGGGTGTTGGATGTGGGGGGGCATTCAGGACAGGGTGCACCTGGGGCAGGCTTCTAGGGAGTGTGTGAGTGTTCATCTAGTCATAGTGTGTTGTATCAGTGGGAAGGTGGTAGATTCCCATTCTGAGGAGGCCTGCTATGTCCTCAAATAGAGGAGCAGGAGTCTGTCGAGAGAATAGGCAGAGCCTCATAGGGGTGGACAGGCTGGTATGCCAAGCCCTCAATGTCATTGCAAGTAACTATGAATCTTGTTCTTAAAGAAGTGAAGCTTGGTAGTTGCCATGGGTCCCAAGGAGAGGGGGAGGGAGGGATAGTGCAGATGGAAAATGGGGCATTTTGGGGAAGATGGAAGTGTTCTACATGATTTTGCAATGATGGATACAGGTCATGTTAAATTTCATCAAAATTTATAAAATTGTATGGTCCAAAATGTAAACCATAATGTAAATCATTGACTACGATTAGCAGCAATGTTTCAATATTTATACATCTATTGTAAAAAAAAAATGTACCATCCACATGTAAAATGTTATTAATAGGGGACAGGGGAAAAGGGGAAGGATGTTGGGTATATGGGAACCTCCTATATTCTGTATGTGACTTTTCTGTAACCTAAAGCTTCTTTGAAGACAAAATGAAAAAAATAAGATACTGGGAGAATAAACAGAAGAAAATGTCACTGTTAAGTACAAGATCTTACAGTGATGTAAGACATAATGTCAAATTTTATTTTTCTATTTTTAATTTTTTTATTACTCCAATTTTTTTAATTTTTTGTATTTTATTTGTTTTTTTAAAACTATCATTATTTCATTTTCTTATTAATAGCAGTTGGTTATTTTTTTTAGCCTCATTTTTGAAGAGGTTTTGGATCTCAGAAGGGTTACAACTGTGGCAGGGAAGATCACTGGTGCGGGGTGCCAGTGATGGGGATTCATGGGAGGAGATTCACCTGGAGCATATCTATAAGTCATATAAGTGTGTTCAAGTGTTCATGGAGCATTGTCACAGGGGTTGGAGATTCACACAATAACCGAAAGAATATTGAATTTCCATTCTGGGGAGCTCTGCCACATTCTCTAATGGGACAGCAAGAATCCCTTGAGTACAGGGGCAGTGACTAGTGAAGGAGGATGTACCATTGACGGGCCCTCAATATTGATGACTGTACTTATGAACCTTTACTTTTGAAATTGAAATTTAGCCTAGTATTACAGGGTGTCTTCTATGAGCCTCCTTGTTCATCAAATGTGGCCTCTTTCTAAGCCAAACTCAGCATATAAATACATTACCCTCCCCCCAGCATGGGACATGACTACCAGGATTGAGCCTCCCTGGCACCGAAAGATTACTACCAAGTAGCACCAATTAGCAATGCAACTGGAAAAAGACATTGACTAAAAGGGGAAAACGGTAAAGACAAATGAGTTTATATGGCTAAGAGACTTCAAATTGAGTTGGGAGGTCATTCCAGAGGTTACACTTATGCACATCTCAGCAGGATCTCATTGATTGCCAAAGTAAATATTTTATGGAGACATCCAGACACTATAGGCAAGGCATACAGCTCAGGAGTTTGGTGCCCTGCCAGTGGGCCCTACTTGGGAATTTATGCTCCCCAGTGTGACAGAGTTGGACTCAGTTGTGTTTCCCTACACATGGCTCTTCTGCCCCTTCTATTTGAACCTATAGTTAGCGTTAGAGTTGATAGCTGTATGTCCAAGAGACTTAAATCTTTGGACTGTCCATGTGTCAGCTGGGCCCTGAATCTCAACAGAGTTGCAACACCTACTCTCCAGTTCATTGGACTCACCCAGGACAACTAACAAGGAGATGATGATGGACAATGCCCATCCCAAAGAACAGAGAGAGTCTGCAACTGCAAGCAAGATAGTTCCATCCATCTGCCCCATGGGATCTAAGCCCCCTCTGAATTAGAGGTGGGGTGGGCATCACCATCCCAGAATCCTCAGGATTTGGGAATGAATGATTGGCTAGAGTAGACTTGCCGGTATTCTAGTATAGACTTATGATTCTAGCAATGGAAGAACTTTTATTATTGATGTGGAGGCAGTGGCCACTGGAGGTTCTGAGGGGAGGGAGAGGGAAAAGCAAGTGTAATATGGGGATATTTTCAGGACTTGGGAATTGTCCTGAATGATACTGCAATGACAGATACAAGCCATTATATATCTTGTCATAACTTACAGAATTGTGTGGGAGAGAGTGTAAACTACGATGTAAACTATGTTCCATGCTTAGTGGCAAAGTTCCAAAATGTGCTCACCAATTGTAATGAATGTACCTCACTAATGAAGGATATTGTTAATGTGGGGAAATGTGGGAGGGGTTGGGAGTGGGACATTTGGGAATGCCCTATATTTTTATGTAACATTTATGTACTCTAAGTATCTTTTATTAAAAAGTATATTTAAAAAGAAAAGAGAGCTATCTCCTTCAGCTTGAGCACTGTTTTGTTCCTCCCTACATTCCAAATGTCCAGGGCACTGGTAGGTAGTTGATAATTACAGAATGATTGAATACATTCGAAGACAGGAATATAAGATCTAAATCCAAAGAGCATACTCTCCTAACACATGCCTCCTTTACCCACAAGACCACAGAAGCCTGCAGACGTGTCTGCAGAAGGAAGCCAGATCTTAATGGGCTGGCAGAAATCAGGGACTCTGGGAACTTCAGAGGAGGGACACACCTTGGTCTTTATGTTCAGCTGCATTAACAAGCTTCTCTTTGGCACACGCTTAGAATTTAGAGCTGAGAGTGGCACCTGTTCACAATCCACCAACTTCTCATTCTGCCTGACAAGCCTCTTACCTCACAGATTCAGGCTTTCTATCCTGAGATGAAGGCCCTAACCAGCTTTGCGTTTTCTTTCATCAGAGCTACTCTGTCATACAGGCAATTCTAGGGTTATAAGAAATCAGAAATACCAACCATTCTCTTAAAAACAAGAAAAGGAATGCCAGTCCCTACAGAGCTCAGAGAGCTTGAAACAACCACCCAGATGGTAGAGCACAGCAGAGAGGAGTAGCACAGCGGGAAAGGGCGGTACTCTGAGGATGCTTGGAATCAATCTGCATTGGCAACCTTTCTGTGCCTCGATTTCCATGTCTGTAAAACAGAGATAATAATATTATCTGCATAATAGGACACTATGAGGATTAAATGAGAACAGTATATGGCATAGTAACTATTCAATCAATAGTAGCTGCTATTCAGCAGTATTCATTCTTCAACCCTTGCACAAAAGAGCAATGTAGGGCAAATATTATTATCTAACAAATCCCTATGTCCAAACAGAGCATAACCAGACCTCCCAAACTAGAATCTCCAAAGGCAGAATTATAATCAGAATTTTGTGATTCAAATTGTGATTTCCCAGAGATTCATATGCAGACTAAAGCCACGTGGGTCTAGAATATCTGTAATTGCCAAAATGGGACTGCAAGACGCATGAGAAACAAAATCTACAAAGACAATTCAATTTCTTATCTCTCACCTATTATCTATCATCAGAGAGGAAGCTGAAGTAGGGAGAAAAAGGGCAGCAGAGAAGTTTGGACGGCTCATAGTTCTAACCACACAAGGGGCATGGGTGATTTAGAGGTTTCCACTTGTTTCACAAATAATGGAGTACTGCCCCAGGATTCTCATAGCAGACAATAATTTATTTTATCATTAACTCCTGATGGTACGGTGGGGGTCTGGAGCTTCGGGAAATTCTTGGCTGTGGAGGCAGATCATTATCTCTGTCCTACATCAGAGATAAGCTCAGGAACTGGAACAGAGAAGTAAGTGTGTGTGTTCTGGGGAGGGCCATCAGCCTCTGGGAGTTGGCCGTCCTTCGCCTGAGAAAGACGCCAGAGCTCAAAATAGACTCTGGAATCCAGCTAGCGCTGCCTGAATGGAGGCCAGGTCCATAGAAACTGTGCTCTTAGAAACATCTTCCACTCAGACATCATGATATTGATCAGTCCCAGGGCTGGTTGGTTCGTGGTGCCCTTTCTGGGCCCGAGAAAGTGGGGTCCTGGGTTGGGCTGGTGGCGGGAATGGGAAGCAAAGGTCAGAAGGCCTGACTCTCCAGGCAAGGAAGGGGGCTCTGGAGATGCCACCAGGGTTTTGTATCTGGGTGCCGGGGAAGAGTATGGCACCAAGGAGTAAAAGCAGGGACTTCAGAGAAGCCACCTGGGGAAGGCAGAGGGGAAGACTCCAAGCTAGGTCATGGCAGTTGTGTTTGGGCAATATTCCTGAGAAATGAGGTGTGTTCCATGGGGAGAAAGCATTCTCTTCACAGCTCTTCCTCCTCCTGCAGGTCCTGGCAGGGTGGTGCCAGGGTCTGACGGAGTGGGGAGGGGTTGCCGAGCCCAGGCCCCTCCCTCGGCAGCTCTGCCCCAGACCAGCCTCGAGCCTCAGAGGCTGCGGTGGCAGAGAACTGACATTCCAGTTGCGCTGAAAAATGAACCTCAGGGGCCTTGGGGAGCCGCAGTTGCCTATCAGGGGAGCAACTACAGTACATAAAAAGTAAAATAATTTGGCGTAATCTTTGCCATATATTTCACTGGAAATGCATCACCTCCATGCTTCCTCGTAATCAATTTCTTCTTCCCTCGACTTTGGATCTGCTGCTTAGAGAACAAGCAGGTGGCTTGCAACCTGCCTCAAACACCCACTGACCCTTGGCAGCCCTCCGCCTTCTCTTGGTGATGTCAGGCACAAAGGGACCCTTGACAGATGGTGGCGGAGAGCCCCGATCATCCCCCAAATTATTTTTGTCACTGGGTTCAGCGTGTCCCACCCACTCCCACCCACTTCCATCCCCCTCACGAATTCACAGCACAGTGGGCCAGGCTCAGCAGCAAGGGAAGGGATTCTCATTTTACCTGCTCCTCTCGCCTTGCCCACTCCCGGCAACAAACACTAATGAGCAGAGAAGAGCTAGAAAGGGAAGTGGGGTGCTGATGGGGTAAATAAATTATTCAGACAATCAGAGGAACCCAAGGGACGCAGAAGGCTCAGCTAGTCTGGTAAGTATCTGCATCACCAGAGAGCTCTCATGGCTGCTCCAGTCAACCTGGACACCAGCAGCCTTTGCAAGGAGAGGGCTCTTCTCAGGAGCGCCCATCAAATTGCCCCTCAGGGCAACTGCTGCTTAATAAAGCTTGGAGCCCTGAGGAATTAACAGGTAGCCAGGGCTTCTCTTTCACACAAGAGCTGCAGGGGGCTTCAGCTGTCACAGTGTCCAAGCCCCTTATTTTACAGATGAGAAAAAACAACGCCCAGAGGGCTGAAGGGGCTGATAAAGCAGGGGAGGGCAGGCTGATGCCAGCTAGCACACACGCTGGTGCCACAATGCAGGGAGCCTTCCAGCACAGTTTTTACAGGAAAAGAGTGAAAGGAAACTGAGTTATACTACAGGCACTAGATAGAGCGCCTTCCCAGTCACACTGCTACTCTCATGCAAGCCAGCGAGGTGGAGCAGGCGGACAAGGGGGTTCCACCAAAGTCTGAATCATACAGTCATCAGCCATGCAATAATGGGCCTTCTCATATCTGAAAATCCAGTCTGAATCTTGAAGAAGAGTGCTAAGCAGCGTTACCTATTTCCACTAAAGACAGAGGTCAAAGGTCAACAATGTTCACTGAGCCTTTGATTACCCTGGGCTCTGACCTGTATAGGGAGAAACTCCAGGAGTTTGCCTTCTCTAAGGGAGGTGGGGGGTTAGACCAAACAACCACTAGAATGCATTTCCTGTGCAAAACATTAAGTATTGGTTTATATATATATAGTGAGATATATTCATCACCTTGAGGTTATACAAGTCAAAAGGGAAACCAGCAGGTAAGATGCAGATCATGGAAGACTTCCTGAAGGAGCAAAGAAATGAGAAAAATGGATTGGTAGAAAATAGAACTGCAAATAAAGGAAATAATTATATGCTAGAGATATAGATGTGGGATCAAATTGAGTGTAAAGGACTGACAAGGTGATTCACTTTATTAAGAGAGAGGAATAATGAGGGAATAAGATGCAAAGAGTTATGGAATGTCAGATTCTCCTGGCCCAGTGCTTCCTGAAGCTTCCAAATGCTGCCTACGTGCCCGAAATACCCGGGAGTTTTATAAAAATTCAGTGTCCTGGACGCTAACCTTATAAGTAATAGCATCTAGGAGTGAGGCTAAAGGTGACTGGCACACAGACGGCTATGGGTACAACTAACCCTGCCACCCCTCCTTTTAAAGAGCAGGAAACTAAGGCCCAGAAAGGTGGGACAGGCTCCAAAGCTGGGAAAGGCAAACAGGAAGAAGGTTCTAGATAGCAAACTCAGGTCAGGCCTGCCATGCCCGGGAAGAATGGACCGCAACAGGGTGGAAGAAAATCCACTGGGAGGGGCATCCCAGTGGGCCCAGCTCAGGGACACCTAGGGAGCCTCCTGGAGGCTTCTGGAAAAGGCTGAAGCAGTCCAGCCTGCAGGCAGGGGCTGCACCAAAGCCCTGTCAACATCCCTGGCCCCCTGGGAGACCCCTGGCAGCTTTCCACTCTTCACCTGCATCCTTCTGCAAACACCACCCTGCCTCTCCCACAGCAGGTGCAGAATCACTCAGGACAGCCCGAGGAGCAAACAGGGGCTGAGCAGAGAGGCGCATTGGAGGTTTTTCTTGGATTGGGACCCAGCAGCCAAATGATGAAACCCTCTCAGCAGGGGATCCTCAACAGCCACTGCTTCCCAAGAAGCCAGCGCCTCCACTCGTGCCAGCCGCACCTCACCGCTCCCCAGCTTATCCACGCGCGTTGGCGACCGCAGCAGCGAGAGTTCTTTCAGCTAATTTAATTTACTCTCATAACCGGTTGAATGTAACAGAGGAACTAAGGTCTAATAAGGCAAGAATTCTTGATGTCCAGTCTGGGCTCACAGATGCAGAACACATCACCTGGAGAGCAGCGCTGAGCGGCAAGAGCCACCGCGCAAGATCCCCCGGGGCTCTGCCCAACAGGAGCAAGGCAGCTTTGCAATTCTCAGGTTGGCGGAGGAGCAGCGCCACGTTGACCGTGTCTTTGCATCCACAAGAACAGAGATGACAGCACCGTCCTGCTCCTCACCTTCAGATTTTGGAGCTTGCGATTATGAAGTGGGGGCATCCCCTTGTCCCCAGAAGACCCAAAGCTTGCTTCACGTCCCACAGGTTTGACAACTCCTCGGGACAGCGGAGACGCAGCAGCAACGCCTGAGTCCTTGGAGCTCTGGTGTTGTCTGCAGAGGAGTCTGGAGACGGGACCTTCAATGGCATCCATTTAAATGTGCTTTGTCCATGTTGAGACCACCCTGGATGGATGTTAACACGTCAGACCCGTTCATCTCTTCTGGGTTTGTCCGCCATGTTGTAACTGTGCAAATGAATGCTCGCTCCAAGTTAGCAGTACTTTTACTGAAGCATTTGCTTTAATTCTAAATAAAAAATTATATATATAAAAAAAGACTCATTTGGGGCAAAGTGTAAAGCCTCAAAAGGTTGGGTTTGGTGTCTAAGGGACAGGTGGGTCCCGTTTGGTCCACTGTGTTGGTGCTCATCTCCATAGGGATGGTGGTAAAGCATTCTCCCAGGTTCCATTCAGTGAGCTTTTTCTTTCCTTTATTGTTGGGCAAAAATTACTTCAGTTATACTCAAAAGCAGAATTTCTATCTTGGAGACACTATAAACAGGAAATGTTGCTTGCTTCATTCTTGCTTCATTCTTTTTCATCAATTTTTAAAGCATTGAAGCCACAGGCAAATCTGACTGTTCTCCACACGGCAAGGGTCACTTATGCCACTGCTGGGGAGGGGAGCAGAGAGAGGGACTGGGGGAGGGGCAGGCAGGCAGAGGGAGTGGGGGGGCAGACAGAGGGAGTGGGGGAGCAGGGAGCAGGAATGGGGGAGGAGAGGCAGGCAGACGGAATGGGGGAGCAAGAAGCAGGAATGGAGGGGAGGGAAAAAACAGAGTGAATGAGGGAAGGGGGACAGGCAGAGGAAATGGGGGCAGGGGGAGCCAGGTGGAGTGAATGAGGGAAGGGGGGCAGACAGAAGATGTTACCCTGAAAGGTAGGAGAGTGAAGGGCCTCTGAGGGGGGCCACCCTGAGTATACCACCAGGAGCTGCCTCTAACAGCTGGGAGCACAGTAAGCATCAAGACCTCGAGTGGCCACTTGATGACAAACAGCCATCACCCTGCTCAAGATGCCCTGTCTTTTAACACTCTCCTGAGCCAGAGTGTACCAACTAGCAAAAGGAGTGTTCATCTCCTGGGAAGGGGCCGAGACCGTCTGGAGACAAGCAAGAGGACGGGAGCTGACCCACTCCTGGAAATGCACGGCCATAATGTCTGGCACAGAAGATGTGTGGAGGCAGGAAAGAGGGTGACCCCACAATTGAGAATACTGGAAGACAGAAAAGGCCCCCTTGTTTGGCAGTGAAAGAGACCGCAGTCCAGACAGCGGTGAACTGACTTGTCGGGGTCACAAGTGTAGCAGAAGGTGTTCGGGGACAGGCTCCAGGAACCGTGATGCCTCGTGCAGCATCTTTTATGCCTCATTTCTCTGAATTCGGACTGCATGTGTCTGCCAGGCCCTCTCTGATGGAAACCTCTGTTCCCAAGCAGAGACTGCATCTCTCAAAAATAATAAATAAATAAACAAACAAACAAATAAATAATTGGTAGATGATAGAGAAAGAGAGGCAGGTACACACATATTTCTAAAACAACCTTCTAATTCACATGTTCCTCGGGGCTATGCAGCATCTTAAATATGGGAGATGGATGGCTATTATATGTGTGCCTCTTTTCTTAATTCAATCAACACCTTTCTCTTTAGCCCATCTAGAAAACAGCCAAATGACACAAAAATGAGACTTGGGGGAATATGACTATGGTGGAGTATATACAGCTGTAAAGATCAGTAGACACATTTTCCTTCTTTATTCACAATGTTATAAAACACAATAGGTTGTCTGATGAAAACTGGGAAGGGAGAAAGAGCACTGGTTTAGGAACTAGGAAACCTAGGTGCCCCTCTGGGCTGTGCCATAAACTGGCCATGCCACCTCCAGCAAGTCCCTCTTCCTCTCCTCTCCTGGATGAAGTATTCTCACTCACAAGATGAGAAGGCGGATCCAAATGATCTCAGGTCGCCTAGGTGTTATAATCTAGGACGGTATAATGATATGGCTCTACCCACTTTTCATCAGTGTAAATTAAAGTAAAAGAAAACATTAACAAACAGTAAGCCAAACCCACCCAACTCTCCCCAAGTGCAGGGCACGGTGAGCCAATTCGGGATGACCTCGTGGCCTCCTTAACAACAGGGCGACCACAGCAGGTTGAGCCCTTGACTCTAAATCCTTTACTGTCTTGAGTTTGGGATTATAAAAGAAAACTGATTTTTTTCTTGAGCAAAATGTTCCACTCGGTTATTTTGATATAAGAAAGAAAGAAAACTAAAAAGCTCAAGGAATATATAAGAAGAAGTAGCCACTAGCAACAACCAAACTCCTGGCATGGTGCATGCCTCTCCACCCCACGGCCAGCTCAGCTCTACCAAGTGCTACAGGTCGAGGTCCCTGCACTTTGTTTTCCTCCTTGTTGCTCGGTGGGACTTAACTTCTTCAAAATGCCGTGCTATTCCAAAGACTTTGCTCTCTTGGCTTTAATAATCCTGCCACACCAAACTTATCTGGCTCCTCTCTGACAACCACAGAAAGCGAGAAGGAAGTGATTTTAATGGACAGCACATAATGACACCTCTCCCCTTGGGAGACAACTGATGCTGCCTTCCGTTTACAGAGCGAATCACTTGCTCTCTATGCGTAGAAGTTGCAAACTTTGCTAATTATAAGAGAGTGGCTCCTGGTGTGAATGCAGAGGGGGGCGGCATATTAAGTGGTACAGACAGGGCTTAGGAAGGGGCCTCCTGGGTCCTGGCTGTCTCTGAAGCCAGGAGGTGAAAATGAGGACACCTGATCAGTGCAGGCTAGATGGGTGCCAGTGGGGTGGGTTCCCAGGAGGAGGAAGGAATTTGGGAACAGAGGCTTGTCCTCCAAAGGGGAAAGTAAGAAGAGGAGGAAAAGGAAGAGCTGGGATTCACTTTACCATTACCCTCTGGAATCTGGGGATAAACCAGCCAAGCTGCCAAGAAACCTTTTTCCTACTCTTGATTCACACAAAAGCTGTTCCTTCCTTCCAGATGAGCCTGTGGTTTGCTAACATCCTACAAAACCCTCTTCGAAGCGGACTCTAGAAGCGGCAGGCTCAGAAGGAAAGACATGCCATGGAAGCACGTAGCACTATCTCCAGTTCTCACTGTTTTAATGAGAAGATGGAATCTTCACAAAGGGGCGGTGGGCAGGCACCACCTCGTGGGGTGATGATTTGTTGGGGGCCACAGTTTTGTTGTTCTATCTTTCATGCCAGAGCACAGCCACTCCCCATCAAACTGAGAATAATTGAAATAAGAGCCTTTCTGTAGCTCACATGAGATAACGCATCACAAAGTCTGGGGCAGCAAGAAGTTAACTTTTACTTTAGAGAAAATTTTTGCTTTCCCTGAAACCAGGTGAGGTGACAGACTATAAAGAGTTAAACCAAAGAGTCCAGGTAGTAAACATCTGTCAGTTTTTGGTCTCCCAACATCTATGCCCCCTTCCTACACCTGTGGGATTTCCTCTGTGGAATTGCTTCCCCTATTTTGTTAGCAATCCCAAGAGGAGGATAAGTCCAGTTACCTGTCCTTCCACTAGGGAAGCCAAAAGGGTGTCCTGAGAACCTCCTACACTTCCACACACCACCTTGTACAGTTAACGGAGGCAGTGACCCAAGCTCAGCCTCTAAGACTCTCCATCCTGAGAAGGACGATACCAGGGCAGAAGAAGGGCTGGCAGCAATTTAAGTCTAGGTTATTCTGTTTCACACCTTTTTTTTTTTTTTTCAGAATTTCCATCCATTCTATGAGCATTCCGATACCCTTTCCATAAATCCCTTTTTTCACTTCAGGTGGCCACAACTGATTTCTAAAAACTTTAACTGATACACAGAAACCTGGCTTTGAGCACCCAGGAAGGCCACAGAAAAAGAAACACCATCATAGAAGAAAGAGAACGAGATGCATGTAGAAAGCGGTGGAGGAACAACAGAATCCTGGAGCTGGAGTCTTAGCAGTCACTTTCTCCAGCCCCCTCACTTTACACTCAAGAAAAGGCCCAGAGAGATGAGGGGCTTGCCTAGAACCACTTAGCAATTTGCTGGAAATTGCCCTTCAGCAGCTGCACAGTCTCATTAGCTGCCTGCCCCTTTCTAGGGCAGGACTTTTGGTTCTAAATCTGCCAACCCATGAGAGAAAAGGATGTCAAGACTGAACACATTTTGCTCCAGGAGCTGAGCTACAGTCGGCACATATGCTTTGCTGGCCTCAGCTCAATTCTCCATCACTCTCCAGAACCTCCAAGAAAAATTATCCCAGGATAAGCCCAGTAATGATGGAGTGGATTTAAATTCTGCAGCATCTGGTTCTGATTCCCAAATCCAGATTACGAGTCCACATGCCCTAAGACATCTGCCCAACCATCGCCACTCAGGCAGCACTCCATCTCGGCAGGCAGTTACAAATCCTCTGCTAACATTACCATCCTCACAAAATAGCAAATGCCAGCTTGATGCCACTGCCATCCAGAACCACTATGGAGCAAAGGTTCCAGGGCCCACCCAATGGCCTGCTTATGACAAACCTCAATTAGAACAAAGTTCACTAAAAGATTGCAGACAGACCCATGGGACTGTAGCAGAATTTGTACCATTCCCTGATGACAACAGAGAAGGGGAGAAAGGGGAAGCAGGATAATCTATATCTGTGCAGTGTAGAATTAAGAAACTGGGGACACAAATTTGTTCTCTTTTGCTGTAGCTGCTGTGATGGTCCCCTGGCTCGAGGGGTCTCTGGGTAGACAAAGAAGTCCTGACACGTAGCTCTGTCTTCACACACACGTGTTCAAACTGGACCTTGGCCCATGACACACCAAGCTGGGCTTATCTCAGGCCTATGAATGGTGCAGTGTGGTGGCCTTGGAACTCATCTGCCCTTATATGGGTCCCCTCATATCAGGACCTGTTTTGGTTTGCTAAAGCTGCTGGGAACAAAATACCAGAAATAGGTTGGCTTTTGCAATAGGGATTTATTAGGGGGAAATCTTACAGTTCCCAGGCTGTGAAAATGTCCAAATTAAGGCATCACAGAAGACGCCCTCACCAAACTGCAGCTGAGGGCCATCCTGGACTCCTGCCGCGTGGTAAGACAAAATGGTGGTCGGACTCTGCCTTCTCCTCCGGGCTCCTTCTCCCCGAGCTCAACTGTGGGCATATGGATCGTCTCTCCCTTCTCCTTGCTTCAGGCTGCTCCACTGATTCCAGCCTCCAGCCTCTCTCTCAGCCTCTCACGGTTTCTGACTCTCTAGAGCTATAGGAGATCCTGGAGTCTTCTCTCACAGGGCAGGGTAAAAGCACAGCTATCTTTCTCTGTGTGTTGCTGCTTTCAGTTCTCAGCTTATATAAGACTCCAGAAAGAGGGCAGAGACCCATCTGGGTCACACCTCACTGACACAGTCCAATCAAAGGGTCTAAAGTGATCTAATCAAAGTGGTCTAATCAAAAGATCCCCTAACTGAATTTAACCAAAAGGTCCCACATACCTTACACACTCAGGAATGGGTTCACTTAAGAACATAATTTTCTGGGGTCCACAAAAGACTCAAACCAGCATAGGGCCTTAGACTCCCAATTGCTAATCCTAGGGACTCGCTAACCAATTGGCTATCTCCATACCCACAACCCTTCAACAGTTACTAATTTCTTTTCTTAATAAGGTTTACAGAACACACTTTGATATTTTTTTTATCCAAGAAACAAATGTCTCTATTATATAGGGGACCATCTGGGCTGCTATAGCTAGCTGACTGTGTTGCTGTCAACTCTTTTTTAGGGTTCATGAATCAGTTGCCAATAAGATATAAAAGGAAGTTGGCTCAAAGACTCTGCTTTCTTCCCTGCATTTTTCACCAGCAGGAGAGCTGTATTGCATAGTCAAAATGGAGCATGTGAACACAAAAACAGAAAAGACACCTAAGCCTGGTGCCCTGAAAATGTCAGCTCCTGGTTCTAGATGCCTTGGAGGCAGGAGGTGGTGTCAGCTAACTCCCTAACCCTTGGGCCACCAGCTGGGCTAAGTAATATTGTGTGGCCTCTGTCAGATTTAAGATCTATGCAAAGGAGAAGGCAAAAAAAGAAGGTCAAAAGCAATACACAAAGAAGGGAAGAAGAGTGAAAAAGAAGAGAGAGAACACAGCCAAGGACTGGGAATCCCAGGGACTCACGAACAACCAAGACAGCCAAGAGCCCCTGCACTGGGCAGTGTGGGGAGCTGAGCACGAGGTACTATGAGGCTGTCCAGAGAAAGGAACGACATAAATAGGAAGCCTGGATGTTAATGGGAAGCCAAAAGCTGAAAAGGACAAGCAAATGCTGATGCATGGAGAGAAGGGGACTTACGTGGATGCAGGTGACCAGGCCTGTGACTCGTCTCTCATTAGGGGGGAGGGGTCCAGAGGGGACTCAATGGGTCATTTAGTTAGAAACATGTCCTGAGCATGCACATACAGTTTTTACAGACACTGCAAAGAATCAGAAGTTATGGCTCCAATCTGGCCAGGCAACATCATTAGTAGAAAACTCCTCCCATGGGCAGATCCAGATGCTGGTCACACTCAAGGGCAGACCATGTGCCTTAGTTTCCTAAAGCTGCCATAACAAAGAACCATGAACCGGGAAGCTTAAAACAATAGAAATTTACTGCCCCCCAGTTCTGAGGCTAGAATTAACGGAGGTGTCGGCAGAGCCGTGTTCCCTCCAAAGCCTGGCAGCAGTTTGCCGGCAATCCACGGCATCACTCAATCTCGGCCTCCATCATATGGCCTTCTTCTCTGTCTGTGTCCAGTTCTACTCTTCTTACAGGCCCCACCCTAATCCAGTTTGGTCTCATCTTAACGAATAACATTTTCAAAGACCCTATTTCTTAATAGGATCATAGTCACAGAACCAAGGGAAGGACTTGAACTAATCTTTTGGGGGGGGAACAATTCAAGCCACAGCACCATGCAAACAGGGTGCCCTTGGCCATAAACCTCTTGGTTGTGAGAAGCAGACTAAAATTAAATAAATGTGTGTGGTTAATTGCTCCCACCAAGGTGTTCAGCCCAAACTCTGTTTACTGCAAACGGGCACACAAGCTTTCTCAATCTCCCACCCCTGTCCCCTACCATCCTCAGACCAAGAGGGAAGGAGAAAAGCAAATTCCATTTCCCAAAAATTAATACCAAAGAAAGTGTAGGATTCTCTCTCACTTGGAGGTGGAGTGGACGTCACCTTCCCAGTCCCCTCAGGATTGGGGGAAGAGCTATGGACTAGAGTGGACTTAATGGTATTGTGTTGTAGACATATTGTGATTCAAGCAATGGAAGAAATAATAACAGTGAGGTGGAGCCGGTGGCCACTGGACGCTTTCGGGGCAGGGAGGGGAAGGGCAGTTGAAAAAACGGGCATTTTCGGGACTTGGGGCTTGTCCTGAGTGGCGTTTGCGGCGAGAGATGTAGACCATTTTACATCAGCATATACCATGCAGAACTGTGCGGGAAAGAGTGTGGTCTACGATGTGAGCTGTGGTCTATGCTTGGTGGCAAGGCCCCAGGATGTGTATATCCATTGCAGGTGATGTGCCACATTGATGAAGGATGTTTGTGTGGGATGTTGTGGGAGGTGTGGGAGGTGGGGAACATGGGAATCCCTGTCATTTCAGTGTAATATCTAGGTAATCTAAGCACCTTTTAAAATATATATATATACATAATAACATTTATGTAAGCAAATGCACATATATGCATATATATTTATATATCATTTTACAAATATTGGTATGTATTGTGAAAATTTTGATTTTTACCCACACTTTTTCTGTTGGGGAAATCATGTGTGTACGTGTGTGAGCAAGAATTTACATTTTTACAAATCTGCCTTTGTGACTCAAGGCAACTTAAAGAAACTAGAAAATGAAATCATCCTCCAAATTGTCTCCCAGTGGGCCCCCAGTGGTCCCTGGCTCTAGGAGCAAAAATGAAAGTTTAGTCGTCCCACTCCACTGCCAGCCCAGGTAAGGCTGCCAGGTCCCTCTTCCTGGCAGCCTCCAAAGGCAGTGCTGGACCTTTGGGCCTCCCCGTGATCTGCGAGCAGAAATGCAAATAAGGTTTTAATGAACAACAAAAATTATTTTTGGCAAGGCCCCTTTGTTCTTAACATCAGGTGCATTTTTCAGTTCTCACACACCCAAAACATTCTCAGACCTAAAATCTCAGAAAAACTGCTAATTTCTTCCATCCTCTGGAAGGAATGGCTGTGATCATGGGGAACTCTGCCTGGCAAAGCCCAAGAGCCATCTTCTGTAAAGTCTGTGTTTAAGGATGAGTTACAACTTCCAACAACCAGGGATTAAGACTAATATGTGAGTGAAGATTTTATAACTATTTTATCTCCTTAAAAGACTTCAGGATTCCAGAGCAATGAAGAGTGAAAACAGATCAATTTTTAAGCAAATAAAATTTCACTGCTGTGAAATTAGGGCACTGCTGTTGCCCTACCACGGACAGAAAGGCAGAGATAGGCACTCTGCAGGAGACGGAGAAGGGTCAAGAAAGAGAGGCGACAGGCGCAGAGGTAGCTCGTGGCTGAACATCTGTTTCCCACGTACAAGGTCCTGGGTTCAATCCCTGGTACCTCCTAAAAACAAACAAAGAAACGAAAAAAAACAACTCTCATTGGGAAGCAGATGTAGCTCAGTGGTTGAGTGCCTTTTCCCATGTACAAGGTCCTGGGTTCAATCCCCTGGTAACTCCTAAAAAGGAAAAAGAAAGAGAGGTGGTGCAGGAAAGGTAGGGAACCTCTGTTTGTAAATCAGAGGAGCCAGCAGAGCCCAGAGTAGACATTGCAGGGCTAGGTGAGGTCTCTTTCCCTCTCAGGTAGCCCCCAGCACAGAGAAAGTTGATCAAGTTGAACAAAGAGTAGCAGCAGGATAGAACTAGAGAAAACAGATATCTTAATAAGATAGCCTGAGTCTAGACCTGGGCTAAATGAAATGAAGGAGGCTGGACAGAAATACCCAGTCCAAATCAATACACACTTAATCAGTGTCTACACCTAGTTCTGGAGACAAAGGTTAAAAAGACAGGCCCCGGTGGATGTGGCTTAAATGGCTGGGTGTCCGTTTCCCATATGGAGGGACCTGGGTTCGATCCCTCAGACCTCCCGGTAAAAATAAAAAATATAGAAGGTGCGCGGGCACGCCATCAGGTCCCACGAGCGGGTGAGCCCCCAGGCCCCGCCGAACCACGCAGCAAGATGATGACGTAACAGGAGAGAGACACAGGGGAGAGCCAAGACGAAACACCCCGAAAAGCCAGGAACTGAGGTGGTGCAGGTGGTAGAATGCCTTCTCTCCCAGATCAGAGGTTCCCAGGATTGAATCCCGGTGAAGACAAGAGGAGAAGGATGAGAGAAGAGGGCAGGAGACAGACACAGAGAATTGCCCAATGAATGGACACAAAAACAGCAAAAACGGGGGTGGGGGGAGGCTTAAAATGGATAAAAAGTAAATAAATAAATAAATAAATAAATCTTAAAAAAAAAAAAAAAAAAAACCCAGCCCCTACCCTCTATGGGCCAGTGAATAACGGAGGCCCTTATAAATCCTTCACCTGGAGTAATTTAATTGTTAAGAAAAACAATGGCCTCAGAGAGTCAGATGGTGATGGAAGGTTCCAGAACATTCTCAGAGCCCCAGTCACAGGTAGGAGTGCCAAGGCCTGTGCTGACAGAAGCAGGCAGCACAACCGATCCTTGTGCCTGTGCCATCCCTGACCCTCTGAGACGACTTATGAGAATGTGTGGGCCCTGTGTTGCCTCTACTTTCCGAGTACTGGAGCAGATGGCATGAGCGTTTCTCAGTACCTGGGAGTTCTCCCAGGCACAGCACTTGCCAGAGCAGGCCAATTCCTGCCCCTGCTCCCACAGCCAGGCCACCACCATCCCCAAAGCCACAAGCTACCTCTTTTTTTTTTTTAAGAGACGAGACCTGCAGCCTTCTGGGTTCACGAGCCAAAGGCAGGCCATGAAAGAGATCTCATTCATTCCACTCCTGGCCCCAGCCTGAGAGCCACCAACCATGAGTCAAGCACTCAACACATGTTTATTGTGCCCTTCTAAGTTCTCAGCCAGGAGTCCCAGTGGATGCATAGATCAGACAATAAAGGCCCCACCCTCCATCAGCTTCTAATTCATCAGAGACATATAAGCAAATGAGTGACCCAATAATGGTGAGCCTGGAGATAAGACAGAATGTGGAAGAGTGTGTATGCCCCAGTGAGTGGTAAGCCAGGAGGAAAAAAAGAGTTTACAAAGTGAAGGCCAGAAAAGGGGTGGCAGAGGGCAGGAGGCAGAAGGCACTGGAAAGGCAGGCCCAAGGTATGGGCAGGGGCTGGGAGACTGGCAGAAGCGATGAAAATGGTCACTGGAGGTGAGCTTTAAAAAATAAAAAATAAAAAAACTGACAGCACCTGATGATGACAAGGGCGGGCACAATTCAGACAACACGTCTCCAGGAGAACAAGGCTCCAGGGGAATTTATTTGAAGACTTATTGGGAGGGAAACAAGCAGCTGAAAACACGTCTAGAGAAGAAAGCACAGAGCAGTGTGGGTCTAAGGGTGAGAGAGAGGCCAGGCAGCCAGAGAGTCTGCATTCAGGGAAGAAACCGAGGATGGCTGCAGAGGAGGCAAGGAGGTTAAAAGTCCCCAAAATTCAGAAGGGAACTCTGTCCAGACATTGCCTCAAGACCAGTATAGGCTGAAACTCCAATTACCTGATAAAGGCCTCAGAACATTCTCTGCCTTTATTGCCTGATCAGCAACACTAACGTCAAGGAAAAGTTGCTTTGGTGCCTCATAACCTCCATCCCCAACAGGCCTCGAAACCTCACCAAGCAGCTGGGATTAGGGACAGTGCCTTCTTGTTTTAAGCCATCTCTGAATTCTGCAGCCTTCTCTTCTCTCTGGAAACATGACTGTGGTGGAAATACGATGATGCTGAAGCCTTCTCCTTCACGGCCAGTTATGGAAGAACCACCAGCCAACACTTCAGTGCAAGCAAGGGTGAGGCTGCAGGAGTCACACAGACATTAGGCCTTAAAGGGTGTGTTCTCTCCAGGTGTAGCCAGCACTTCTCCCCAAGCTGTCCATCTACCAATAAGATGGCTCTTGCACCCCAGGGTTGTAGCCAGTCTTCTTTTCTATCAACTAGTTTCCAAGGTTTCAAAATGTCAGGGTCCAATAGAAAATGCATGTGCCAAACTGCCTGGGGAGCCCTCCATGAGAACCAGCCAGAAGCAGAATCAGAAAGGAGTTACCAAGTCAACCAGAAATGTGCCAAGCCAGGGAACCTGAAGCTGAGTGTTAATGAGCCCCCCTTCTACTTGCCAGGCACTGTCCTGGGCTATGGAGAAACAAAGGCGACCTGGAAAGGCCCCTGCTCCAGGGGGCTTCCTTCTACTCTAGCTGCAAGGCAACAGGAGAAAGTATAAAAAGGCAGGGAAGAAAGGGAGGCTGGAGTTGCAGGTATCACTTCACATCTGAATGTGAGATGCCAGAAGCCAAACAAATGGAAGACAAGTGTGAGGTGCAGGGATGGGGTGTCTCCGATGGAACAGCTCAGCACCCTCACCCCCACCTCTGGACCAAAGGAGGGTTTCAAAAGACAGGCTGTGGTTAATCCCAAGCAGCCCACCATTTCACCTAAACCATTCCCTTTTCCCCAGCTTGAAAACCTAAGAAATTTATTCAAGTTCCAATAAAAGAGTCTGTGACAGGCTGGAACTGGCTGAAATCTCTCAGCCATAAAGTCACCTCACCAAGCAAAACGTCCTCTCGGTAAGTAGAGACTTGTTATCATCTGTCTGGAGCCCTTAAAACTCTCTGAAAGCAAATGCTGGTATGACTCCAACCACATTTCAAGGTAAGACAATGCACCTAATCTTTCCTGGGGATACTGATAATTAATCTTATTTGTAAATTATCAAAAATCAGTCTTTAAAAATGACTCTAGATATAAAAACTTTAATAACTCAGGAGTGGATGTAGCTCAGTGGTTGAACATCTGCTTCCCATGTACGAGGCCCTGGGTTGAATACCCAGTACCTCCTAAAAATTAAAAAAAAAAAAAAAACTTTAACAACTCAAAAATCAGAAAGGATTGGTAATGAAACTTTGATCTTTTCAAAGAATGGTTTCATCTGTGTTTATACAAATGAGACAGTCTGCAAACAAGACTAAACCAAGCTGGCGCTCAGAGAGCTTTGCAAGTAAACACTGTTCATTTTTTATGGGCTGGAAATAGATAGCACTTCACATTATGAACTGCTATAGAACACTTTTATTTCCCATTTAAGCATTCATATGAAAAATTTTTTAAAAATACATATATACCTAATGATTAAAAGCTAGGGAACTTATCCAGAAAAAGTAATTTTATTCCATTATGTGTCACTGTATTTTCAATTTTTTTAGCAATGAACCTGTATCACTTTATAAGCAGAAAAACTAATTTAAAAAGAAGAAATAGAATTTCCTCTTCTAAAAAAGGATATTCAGAATGTTTAGAATCTTGTTATAACTCCAATCAGAAATTCCAACTCTAAATATTTTATTTATATAAGGAAAAGTAATCCTTTGGAAAGAAACATTATCCACTGTTATCAAAGTTGAACAATCTAAAGACAGTGACTACAATTAGGAAAAAAAAGCATGAATATAGGGGATTCACAGAACCAGGTGAAATTCCAGCTCCAGTTCATACCAGCTATGCAAACTTGGGCAAGTTTGATAACCTCTCTGATGTGGTTTATTCATCTGTAAAACATCAATTGTGAGGACTAAAGAGCTGTCTGGGCAGTAAAAGGCCATGTGACTGAAGGTATGCAAAGCCACAGAGTAAGCTCAGGGCATCTTCCACATGTGACAAATGTACTCAAAACTGGTGGCTGATATAAACTTGCTCAGTAATTTGAAATATTTTCATTTGAAAACAAATGCAGATATAAAATGGAATAAAATACAAAAGCCCATAAATTTTCAGAGTGAAAAACAAGACTTAAAAGAAATGTGCCCATGGCCAGCCACATCTATCCTTGCTCCCAGGCATCTGGAAGGATAACCCATTGGAGGTACATGTTAAGAGGACCTCTATAAAGTGCCTAGAATAGGGGTCGGCCCCACTGTGGGCACTCATTAAATGCTACCTACTATTACTGCCCCAAATAGGTATGTACAATTAAATTATAAAGACATGCCATCATATCCTTCAGTCTAGGCATGATGATGGTACACGTCTTTTTTTTTTTTTTTTTAAAGATTTTATTTATTTATTCATTTATCCCCCCCTTGCTGTTTGTGCTCGCTGGGTCAGCTAACCACGCCATGCGGGCGGGCTTGCCTTCACCAGGAGGCCCCGGGAACCGAACCCGGGGCCTCCCATATGGTAAACGGGAGCCCTACTGATTGAGCCACAGCCGCTTCCCTATACACACGTCTTTTAAGTGCTGTAGATTAAGTGCCCAATTCATTATACGGGTTTCAATATGTGCTGAGCCATCAATATGGTTCATCAGGTCAAAAAATACTTAAGGAATATAAGTAGCTAGAAAGAAGACCAATGCACAGCACACACACATACGCTGTGTGCAATGAAATTGGTGTGTTTCAGATTTCTGTTTTAATTGTTCAGGAACAAAATCAGTGTGGCAGGGTTACTGATTATTTGGTTTGAAGAGAGGGAGAAGAAAGGAAGAGGGTACGAGACTTAGAATTGTTACTGTCATTCGAATTCAAAGAACATAGATTTGTTTTATTATTAGAAACTGGAATCTTGCCATTCTCACGTGGGATCTGGACAGGACCCGACCCAGACTTGGGACTGACTGCATTTAGCTCCCTAGAGCTAAATGGGTGGGTGCTGGGA
Organism: Tolypeutes matacus; assembly: GCA_026826555.1. Classification (NCBI taxonomy): domain Eukaryota; kingdom Metazoa; phylum Chordata; class Mammalia; order Cingulata; family Chlamyphoridae; genus Tolypeutes; species Tolypeutes matacus. Next base: position 1,156,232 of record JAKSZT010054263.1, read on the forward strand.
ACCTGGAAAGTGGAGGCCAACACAGGATCATTGGAACACCTGATTCTGATCAAACATCTATTAGTCAATGAGCTGCACAAACCACTCACTGAATTTACTTGTTCTTGAATTATTTATCTTCCCAAGTGGAAGAGAATATTCTCTGATTAACTGCTCTGCTTCAGGGGCTACTTCAAAGAACTCCAAGCCTGACAGAGTTTGCTGGATCTCTCTATGACCTGCCACCCTCTGGCCAAGCCAAAAAAGGAAAGTAACAACAAATGAATTATTTCTGAAGAAAGGGAATAGTTAGCCTTCTAGAACACAAAGGACTCCCAAAACCCAAAGAAAAAGAGAAAGTTCCTTTAAAACATATTAGTATATTGCTTAATGGGTACAGAGTTTCTGTTTGGCCAAAGGAAAAAGATTTTGATCATGGATGGTGGTGATGGTTGCACTTAATGTAATTAATGCCAATGAACTGTACACTCAAAAATGGTTAAAATGGCAAATTTCATGATGTATATGTTACCACAATAAAAAAGATTTTTAAAACACAGGAGCAGAGGTTTTCTGCATTGTTTTGGACATGCTCCGTTGTGCATCCTCTTCTATTCTAAATTAAGTAAAGTTTAATTTTCCCTTAACTGTCAACAATCTCAAAGTTCAATTCTCTCCTGAGGAGTAAAGCTAACATTCAAGAGCAGGGGAAGGGAGAATGCAGAATCTCTTCACTCCCAACTTTTGGGTGGTCTCCAAATCCTGTGTCTGAATTGCTTCTCTCTCCACTCCAAATTCCTAAAGCAACCCATGCAAGATTTACACAAACTCAGAAAGAGGAGGAAGCTTAGAGATCATGCAGGTCTTCTTTCTCACTTTACAGACAGGAAAGAAGCCGAGCAAGCTTCTTTCCTAAGGTTACAAGGTTACAAGCAGCCCTCCTCTCCAGGTATCCCTCTCCCTGTCAAAGAGCCTTGTAGGGGGAGCTGCTCTAGCTGAACTCCTTAGCTGCTGAGTTCTATTTTAAGATAAGCCCTCTAGAAACCACTCATACAAAAACACCCCGCATCTCACCCACCCTGCCATTTTCCTCGGGTCTTTGGGTCTTCCCCTCCCACTTGCCTGCTTGCTCTCTAAGGCTCCCAGAAACATGCCTCCCGGGATTCCTTCCCAGCGCCTGGACGTGCTGGGCAGGGTAAAGCTATTAATGGTGGGAGACTGCACTGTGGAGCTTCTTATAAAACCCTTGACCGAGCCATTCTTCCCGGATGGCGAGGGTAGAGAAACTTATACAACCTCAGGGAATGAAGCCCTACGAGTTCATTACACTTGTCAAATGTTGCCCAGTCTTTACAAGCTGGCCAGCTTTCCTCAGCCCTGCTCTCTCCCTCCCTTAATTCTTCTATTCAGAAGCTTTCTGTCCCCTAACCCAACACCATACGGACCACCTCTGTCCCAGTCCTGCAGAATTGAAAACCATGACTGCCCTCAACCTGGCGCAGTCCCTCTAGATGAGTGACAGGAAAACTTGTGCCCTGCCCCGCCCAAGAGGCTAGAGACTCCGGGAAAGCGAGGTCTGCCACCTGCACGGAGTCTTCAGGTTAGGACCCCAGGAAGGTGGGGGACACCGCGGATCCCAGAGCGCAAAAGAAGAAACCATGCGCGTCTTTCCTCCACGGCCTTGCTTATCCCTCTCCTCCCCCATCTCTCTTCCTCGCCTCCGCCACCTTCCACTTAGACCCCCCATCACCTAGTTTCCCTCCCTTCCCCGTTTCCGGCCTCTCCCTACTTCCTCTTGCAAATAAGGCGCACCCGTCGTGTTTCCACTTTGTAGCCAATTATGTCTAAATGCAACCCACCACAGATGCTGACATTTTAAATGTTTAGTTGTTATAGTTACTTGACTAATTGCCGGGCCCGACCGCAGCGCTTCTTCTTCGCCTCCCGCCCGCAGGAGAGGAGGGGGCGGGGAAAGGATGAGGGTAGATGGAGTTTAGCCGCCACTCCCGGGGGTCCAGGACGCTCGGCGGGCTTTGTCTGGCGAAAGGGCCCTGCCCCGGGAACCAGCGGTCCCTCCGCCTCCCCACCAGGACCCCGGGATCCCGTGAACTGTCACCTACCCCAGGACAAGGGGATCGGCGAAGGTTTAACCTGCAAGTGTGCTGCGGGTGGCCGCCCTGTCCTTCCACACTCGCCATTTGAAGAAAGTGGTGTGACATTTTACAGAAATTGGGGGAGGAGATGGAGAGGGGCGCATTTGGAGCAAAAGAAAAGAGTTAGAAACCGCCGCCGGTTACTCACGTGCCAGATGGCGAAGAAGATGAGCGCAGCGCACAGCACCAGCGAGAGCATGTAGCAGAAGGCAGCGAAAGTGAAGGCCATGGCCGACAGCCCCTGGGCTCCCCTCACCCCTACTCCCAACCACACAAGGCCCTTCCAGGGGGCCAATGCCCCCCTCTAGGACCGCACTCCTTCAAAAATGTGTAAGGGCAAAAAGGAGCCACGTCTGCACCGTGCCCTCGAGGACAGTGGTCAGAAGAAATCACGCCAAATGGAAAGAGATTCGAGAGTCAGCTGATGTAAGGATTCCCGCAAGCTCCAGCGACCCGGGATGCCACGACGCCCGCCAAGACGCAAGGGTGCGTCGAATGTCTTTGGCGGGAACTGTCCCCAAATGAAGAAATCGAAAAGCAGAGGACTCCTGCAGATTAGTGCCAAGCAGCCAGCCCCTCGAGACAAATACGGCGAGGGGTGCGAGGCCTCCACGGAGGTCGGAGTGAAAGGTTCCCGACCCCCCGAACCCTCCCTGAGTGAAAGAGAAGATGAACCCCGGGGGAGATTCCTTTGCTTTCCGCGCCTAAACCGAAGAGAAGAGGAGAGCGCGCGGCTCAGAATCTTCACGCGCCACCGAGGCGCAAAAGGACTGCCACTAGCAAGATGCCCGGCTGCACGCCAAGCACCTCCGAAATTCCAGAGATGACAGCAGCCCTTTCCCCGGAGAACAGGTCTTCCAGGTAGCCTGGCGGACACGCGATGTGCTTCTCCCGTGCGCTCCTCCGCTTAATCCCACGCCCCGGACGCGGCTTCCAGCACAGCTGTGCGCTCCGAGACACGCCCGGCCCGGGTCCCAACCGCGGCCCCAACCCGCGGGCCTCGGTAGTCCAAGTTCCCGGGAAACTGGGGGTCGGACCGGGGCGGGGACGGGCTCCAGCCCTGCGGTCCGGTTTTCGCCCCGGCGGCTGTAGCTGCGGGTTTCAGGCCAAGCGCCGCACGCGGTGGAGCTCGCTCCACCTGCTGCTGTCTCCGCCTCTGCCGCTGCGAGAACTGAAGCAGCGCGTCCCGGGATCCCCTCCCTCTCGGCACCCCACCCTCAGCTCCCGCTCCACCGAGCAAGCCTTCTCCGGCGGGTGGAGACTGCGGCAGCGGGGGCTGGGTGGGTGGCCAAGCCCCGCTGGGCGCTCCGTCGCCGACGCCGCTGCAGATGTGCGCTCCAGTCTCGCCAGCGAAACTTGAGGCCAGCGGCGCAGGCGGGGCCCGGGCGGACCCGCGGAGGTGGGGGCGAGGTGGGGCGGAGTTGGGAGGAGCAGGGACTCTGAACACGTGCGTCTGAAGGAGGGGGAAGCTGCGGAAGGGTATTGATGTGTGTCTCGAGCTAAATGCGACAGCCGATCTTACCGGTTCTCTCGATTTCGCCTATGGGGGCAGGAGGTGAAGTGGGGTGCGGGGATTTGTCTTGTGTGGGTTGGGCGGGGGCGGTCACGGTACAAGGTCTCGGACCCTAGAGGAGCTGAAGTGGGTTTGCAGCGGTACTTGCAGCCCCGTACACCATCTGACCTTGAGACTAAGGGAATGTAAATTTGGTGGATTATTCTGGGCTCAGTGTTGTTAGTGTTGGCTGGTGGAACTGTCAAGAGCATACATATGCTTTTGGAGTCAGACCCCTTTCTAGCTGCAAGTTTCGTAACCTCTTTAAACCTCCATTTCCTTACTGAAAAATAGGGATAAGAGTAGTACGCACCTCATAAAGGATTGAATGGGAATGTAAGAACCTAGCACAGAGCCTGGCACAAAGTCGGTAGGGAATATTATCTGCACATTCAGCCCAGGGGCTTGAAAATGCGCCTGCCTTTTAAGGGATTTCTTGATATAGCAGTGAAAGAGGTCCCATACAATCATTCCAGACGGAACATGAGTTACGGGTAAGTCAGTAAATTCAGAAAGCAAGGAGACATACCCTGAAAGAAGATTGGCAAATCCTGGTAGAAGACTAGAACTAGATCACAGTTTGGAGTGACTATCAGAACACCTGGTACCTTGTACAGGGTGAGCCCTGGATAAATAGTTGACTGATTCTAAACCTGGTTTGCCAGCTGCCCTGTTCACAAATGCAGTTCCAATGATTTTAGAGCTGGAAGGGATGAATTTCGCAGCAAATGGAACTAAGAGTCATGGTACTGGCTAGTGACAGGATTAGAATCAGGGCTGCAGACTGCAGTCCAGGGTTCTTTCCAGTACACCCCAGCATTCCAGGAGCTGTTTGGTCACACTTCCAATTTGGAAAAGTGGATGATTTTCAGTGGGATGTGGGGAAATGAGAGCAAGTCAGATCAGCATTTAATTGTCCCTCTGGGTCAGGACCAGCTACATACTTTGTGAGTCAAGTGCAAAATGAAGATGTGGGACTTCTTGTTTAAAAATTGTTAAGAATTTCAAGATGGCAGCAGCAGAGCTTTAACCAAGCTTGTGCAACTGCAGAAGTGGCACACCCATGTAGCTGGCCATGCTCTGGGTTATAGTCCTTATCACTTTCTTTGTTACATATTTCTTCCCATATAAATTCTCATTAAAGAAAATCTGAAAATACAGAAATCAAAAATGATGAAACAGGCACCATAGTTTTGCTACTCTAAGACACCCCCAACATAATAGTGGTGTATTATTTCTTTCCAGCTTTGCTTTTTTTTAATATTTTTTACTCTGTATATACTGTTTCTTTTCATTGTTGCAACTATACTGTATAAAATTGTATAACACCAAAACAATAAGATAATACCAAAGGAAAATTTAATAATTCAAGTACTTTGAGTGCCTTTGGGGGCTTGTCTTTTGTTTCTGCTGCTTCTTGTTTTTGAAATCCTAGTTCCTCGTGTTTCTAGTAATTTTTTACTGTATGCCAAACATTGTTTTGAAAGTTATTCGCAGAAATCTGAGACCTAAAATGACGTTTCTCCAAGGAGGATTTTCTACTTCTTTTGTCAGGTGTCTGGGGAAAGTAGCACTCCAGAATTACCTTAATCCAAAATTAGGGTTTGAGATCTTCTGGACTAACCAGATGACTGTAGTCTGTAAAGTATGGTTTGTTTCTGATTCACCCTTATTCATATGAAGCAGTCCTTTTGGATTCCAGGCCAAAGAAGGTGACAGATCATGTCCCCAGCCTTGGTGATACTTGGACTCTGAATTTTGTCCTCAATCCCACAAAGCAATGAAAGTACAGTTCGGCCTCTCAGCCACTTCTTCCAGATTAGCAAATGCCACTAAGGAAATATTGGTCCAAAGTGTTAGGGTGACCTTTCTGGATTCCTAACCACTTTCAGAACCCTGGCCCCAGTAATTCATTGCTGTCTTGATTGGTCTCTGATGCTTTTAAGAAGATGTTTTTATATTTCATTCAACTTTTTAAGTTGTGTTCATTGGAAAGATTGGTCTGAATTATGTAGCCTTGCATTACCAGAATCAAAAGAAAATGGCAAACAAACAAAAAAATTAATTATCCTATACCCCCGATTTTCAAGTCTCAATCCATGTCATAGCCTTTGTTTTTCTTGACCTTTTCCCAACCCAACTTTGCCTTGCTTTTGTAATTACAGAATGGTATCTCAGGAAAGGTGATTGCAGTAATTTGATTTTAGAAAATAAGAACCCTGAGAAGCTACTATATATTGAGTCAACAAATTTTATTTAGTACCCATATATGCTGGTCACTACTGTGGGTGATCCACAAGGTTCCCAATCTAATTAGTTAAGTAATAAAATAACTCCTCCACAAAGATGTGTTTAAAAAAAAAAAAAAAGTGCCTATGACACAGTAGAGAAAGGCAAGTGAGAAAGTTATTGGGAGTAGAGGCTGAGTGACAATCCTACCTTGTTTTTTCTCCTGTAGACACTAAAAAATCAACTGCTTGATTTTTTTCCTAGGTACCTTGCAGCCAGATATGAATGAATGACAGCTTGAACTCATGAGTTATATACTTTTTTTTTTTTGCCTGGAATGCACACTTGATGCCTGGAAGTACAGCAGTCATCTTGCACCATGAGGAGGAAATCATTACATTAGGAATGGAGAAGTTAGGAAGATAAAGGAAGCTAGGGCCATTTATGACATAACTGAGCCATCCTAACAGCCCTGAACTTTCTATTCCCTGACTTCTTGTTGCATGAGACAATAAAATTTCTCACTTTCTTAAGCCATGGAAGTAAGGTCTGCTGTTACTTGCAAGTAAACACAATTCTTAACTGATATGATGATTTAATGGGGGGGGGGGTTCTTATATATCAGGAAATAGAGGTAATCAGTTCAGGACTGGTGTGAAATCTCCATGATACCATCAATGTCCCAAGCTGCTTATATCTTCCTGACTTGCCATCCTTAGCATAAGGTGTGCTCCTTATGGTCATAAGAAGGCTGCAGCACTCCAGACATCATGTCCACATTGCAGGCAAGAAGAAAAAAAGAGCCAACTGTTTTCAGCCCAGAAGGGCTTGTATTTTGCGGAAAGGAAAGGAAGCCCTCTCCAAGGATCTCCTATATCTCATTGGCCAGAAAGCTGGCACTTGCCACCTCCACCTAGTTGCAAGTGAATCTGAGATGTCTTTTCTCATTCCAGCCTTTATAAATTAGGAAGGAAAAGGAAAGGGGGATTTGAGTGGCTTTTGAATAGCCATACCACATTTCTGCCACACTGCTATAGTGGAGTTTTCTGTTACACACAGCCTGATGCAATTTCCAAGTGCTACAAGCAGTGCTAACCATGGTATATAAGAAGAGGGACAGAATGCTTTGGGATACTTTGATCAGGAGAGGGTTCACAAAGAAGGTGGCAACTTTAGGCAAATCTCATGACTTCCTCTGCTCTTAAGTTTGATTGTTCCATGTTTTCCTGACATATTCTTAACTTATTCTGGCTTCCCCTAAGTTTATGTACAAAGGCTATATACAAAGGCTGTGAGCCTCCTCCCATCCCATCACTGGTCCCATTCTGCCCACAAGACGATTTGGCCAAACCCTTCATTTTGCACAGAATTCAGGAGTATCTCTTAACTGGCATTTTTCCCCTATAAATGAATGCTGTGAACTTTCCAGTACTCTCTTTCTGCTTCCCAGACAAGCCATGTCGGAAAATGAGAAGGTATGCCACCCTACAGCTCAAACCAGCTCACTGAGTTCTCTCCCAGCCACCATCCAAACACTCCCCCCAGTCCCAAGCACCCTGGCTATCCCCGCCCGCCCCCCATATCCTGAGACTCTCTCTCCTAAGTCTCTGTCTGTGTCTCTGGTGGGTTTGAATGTTGGAATGTGTTGAGGATTTGTTTTTTTTTTTTTTAATAAAAAAATTTTATTATCAAATTTCAAAATACAGAAGAGTAAAGAGCATCGTGAGCTCTACCTACCTACCTGTCACCTGGGTTAACACTAACACCTGTTAATGTTCTCTCTGGTTATCCCAAAATTGTATTTTACAGCTGATTTGTTCAAACCAGGATCTAAAGATTTCCCCTTCACTCGTCATCCTCCAGGACAATTAACCCTTTTCTTGCATATAATTTATTTAATCACAATTTTTTTTTAAAAAGGAAGTCATGTGCTTGCCATTGCCCACCTCTGTTGAACACTGGTAGTCAATGTCTGTTGCTCTGCAAACCCTCATATATCTAAGTTAGTGTCGTCTGGCTTAAGACTATGTCTACTTAACTCTACTTCCTCACATATGTGGGAAACCTGTGAATTGCAAGCTTGCACATACTGGAAAAATCGCCTCTTTGTTTTCTTTAACTTAAATCTAACTTTAAATCACCCTTCGTGCTTCACTGGCAAGAAATTCAGTATCGGCCTTCACTGGGAATCCCCATAAGGATGGGCTAAAGTTGCAGGGAATTCTATAGCACGGGGCAGCTCCTCTGCCATTGGGCATCGGCCCACACTGGTTCCTCGGAGACATCCCAGCCTGACTGGTCCTTCATTCCTGTACCTCTGGCCTTGGGCTGCCTCCATACTGAGGAGGTTGGGAGCCCCTGTGTCTGACTCCAGCCTCTTTGGGTACCACAGCCTTGTCTCTGAGGTCTTGCCTTCTCTGAGAGTTGCAGTATATGGGGTCACCTGTCATCCAGACCCCCAACCTCAGCCTCTTTCCAGTCTGCGGAGCAACGCATCATGCTTCCCTCTCACTGCTGTCAAAGGCATTCTGTCTCCTCTTCCATCCTTCCCCCTCAGGGACATCTCCCAGAATCTCTTCAAAACCTACCTCTTTCCCCAAACCGCAAGAACCTTTGACTTCAAGGATCTTCTACTTTCCACCTTGCAATTTAATAAGCCAATATTCATTGGTATAACTGCAGTGAGATAATATATAAATAATATTGGAACACTTCTGATTGGTAAATTGTATAAGTTATTGAAATAAACAGTAAACTTAATTAATAGTTAAATTCTAAATTAAACTCATTTGTTCAGGCTAATTGGCATAGGATGTCACAAGAACGATTGATAAATGTGCCTCCTGCGTGCTTGTTTATCACAAAGCACTTCAAGCTATTTACATCACAGTTTATCACTATACTGAAATCATGCATCTGCCACCGATTCTAAATTACTTTAGTTGTTTTGTTGGTGCATTGTAATTCTTAAGTTGTACAACCTGAACATATTTCATACTGAGCAAGAATTAGTGCAAAATAACACCAATAATTTTTATTTCTTCAGTGCAAAATAATTTGATTATTTTAGCAAAAATGTAAGTGTCTCAACAGTGCTACGCATGTAAGTATTGGATGTGAATGGTGACTCGCGTGGGAATTGTTAAAAGACATTGATCAGAATGGAAATCATGCTCTATCAATGTTCATGGGTAAAAAAATTTAATGCAGTTATCACTGAGGAAAACAGTCAAAAGATCAATTTCACACAATAATATATTTGAAAGAATAATATTTTCTAAATTTAACAAAATACTGATAAAATGATTAAAACTATTTTACATTTTAGCACTGTCAAACGTGGTTTTTAAGCATGAAATAATCAATAGTCCTTTTTTAAAAAATAAGAATATAAGCATACATTGCATTCTAGATTTTGGGTCCCAATTGTAGATTGTTACCAAATCTACTGAAATGTAAAAACAACTTATTTGAAAAATTATAAATCAAGACAGTAAAAAAATTATCATCTATGAAACTCCAATTGTGTCACATAAAGGGGTTTCAGTATTTTAAAATGAGATATTTAAAACTTGTGGAGTTGATGGAAGAATACCTGAAATAAAGTATCAAAAATTTATTGTCAGGGAGCAGATGTAGCTCAAGTGGTTGAGCACCTGCTTCCCATGTATGAGGTCTTGGGTTCAACCCCTGGTATTGCCTGAAAAAAAAAAAAAAAATTATTGTCAATACTTGGAAATAGGGTATAGATGAGGAATGTTTACACAGGAGCCTTTTGTTCAGCGAGTGCAGTGTCTGTATAATAATAGAAAGTCTGGCGTTTCAGCCAAAATGTTAGGAACATTTCTGAACAGTTTCAATTTGGCACCATGGCACTGTATTCATTGTCCCTGGATGATGCAATGAAAGATGTAAATCAATCATTTTACATTTTTTCTGATAAACTTTATATTTATCACCATACATCAAATAGAATTAAATAATACTTGACGATCTGCAAACTAAAATTAAAAACTGGAAGGACACTTGAAACTCTATGTACATAGCCTGTAATGCTATAATGCAAAAAGAGTTCGGAAATCTTACATTCACTGTAGCATAACTTGTGAAATGGGGGCAAACATTTGGAAAAAGAAAAAGGAATTTAGAGAATGAGCCTTAATAAACAGTGTCCCAATAAAGATATCCATACTTTCTGTGGCTTTACAAGAAATAAGTGTTCATGTTGACAGCCTAATTCAACAATCAATAAAAATAATTAAACATATAAGGATAAATAAACTATCTAGCAGTAAAGAAACAAAACATAAATTCTAATAAAGTTATTAGAATAGCCGATAAGTTATGTATGATTGATGACAAAAGCAAAAGGCGTAATTAATTTTTAAGTTGCATTCAGTAAATGCTATAACTTAGCAAACCAATCCAGCTCATCAACTTTGACATCCCATGAGGAGAGCCCCCAGCCAGCCCTGCCATCCAGCTGATGAGCCATGTACCTTGGCTATTCCAGCCCCAGGTGAATCACCCCTGAGTACAGACACCTAGGCAAGCATAAGGGCAGCCAACACCAAGGGAAGCAGAGACAAGCACCTGGCTGAGCCCAGAGCTCAGAATCACAAGCAAATAAAAGGTGGCTGTTATAAACCACTAAGTCTGGGGTGGTTAGTTATATAGCAATAGGTAACTGCAAAAGTTTTTTATTCACCAAGTGACCTTTGTATTTGGTATCCACCGTGGACAGAACTCAGGGTTCCTAGAAAGGAAAAGTATATAATGAAGCAGATTCTCTTCTAGCTTAGATAAATATGCCCCCACATCCTATACCTCCATTTGCTCTAATTCCTACCCACCCTGTCCCGGCTCCCCCACTCCCAATCCCCCACCCCAGACAAGCAGGGCCACAAAGGCTGTGGAGTCTGGATCAAAGGGCAGTATCCAGACCACCTAGGCCAAGCTTAGGGCCACTTGACCTCGAGTCGCACAGCACTCACCCAGTCTTATAATTTAACACTTAGCGTGGCTGTCTCCCTCTATAAACTGGGAGGTCCTTGACATTAGAGAATCTTGTTTATTCATCTTTGAATCCTCAACACCCCTCACAGTGTCTGGCATATAATAGGTGCCCAGTGAATGATGAATGAATGAATGAATGTTGCATGAATGAATGAATACAGTCCTGTATCTCCCTTCATTTATTTCCTTTCGAGCACTTGCCATACTGCAGGCACAATGAGCAGGACACAATTCCTGCCTGTAAGGAGCTCAGAATCTAACAGCTGCATGAAAGCCATCTAGTCCAGTAAAATAAGGTAAGCATGGCCAGCAGAGGACTGTAAATGGCTGTGTGTCCATGGAGGCGCCCAGTACAAGCCTCTGGACATCGAGTATGCTCGATAAAGGCATTTTTAATTGAACGGAATCAGATCTCAAGCTGGTCGGGGAGCTTTGGCCTAAATACCCAAGCTGTGTGGCTTTAGGCAAGGCAGTTGATCTCTCCTGACCACCCCAGAATGGCAGTTCTGACATGAAAACCAGCTTCGCAGTGCAGACGGACACAGCAAAGGAACGAGCTACATTTTTTACCAATGAAGTAAACCAAGGACCGGCAGGGGGAGGGGAAGAACCTCTAACCACAGAACTGAATTTCAGACACTCCTCTGGCCAGGAAGCAGAAGGCGACTAATGGGATGCAGCCTCCTGCTTGCTTTCCCCACTCATCTAAATGTCATCTTCCTGTGAATGCCGCCGTCTGCAGAAATTAAGCGATTTTCCTATTATTAGCATCCTTAAACAGGCAATGTAAACACATCCCAAACAATGAGCCCTTGTTAGAAACATCCCATTTAGTTCTGGGCCCTGGCTCCTTGCGCATCTGGAGATGTATCAGCTATTTTAACAATTACGCTGAAGAGGCAGCTATCCTGTTGGGGGATCATCTTTTTCAGAAACGGCATAGCTTGGGGATGTGGAGTTGAGGAGAACGATGGGGAACTTCATGGTATATGGAAATCCTCCCAACGGCAGGTCCAAAACCCAGTCGCCCCTTTAGCCCTCTGTCCTCCTAAAGCATACAGCATTATCACTCACATGATAATTATGTGATGCCATTATTTGTTTTCCCATTTGCTCATTCAACTGGGAAACTCGAGGGCCTGAGCTTTGCTGTCAGACGTGAAATATCTTCCCATTCTTCCACATGCTGTTAGGGGGGTGTCATTCTTAATAATAATTTCAGGCGTCCTGCAGAAAATCTGAGGCTACTAAGTTTAGCCCTACAGCTAATAAGTATGTAGCTTGCAAGATTAATGTTGAATCTAATTTTACAGAGTCTGAATATTACTGCCATGGTTTCCTTTCCTTTTTGTACCCCTCCCAGGCACTGACTCAACATGTCCTGAGAATCCCGTCGCCTCTCATTTCGTTCTACTATCTTTGTTCCCTCTGTGAGCTACTAGAATCTCAGTGTTTTTTTAAACAAACACACACTCTTCCCTGTCCCCCTGCCCCCAGTAACCTCTAATCTGCTTTCTATCTCTGCAAAATTTTCATTTCTAGTCATCTCTTACAAGTGTCATCCTACAATATTTGTTCCGATATGCCTTGCTTATTTTAGAGCATAATGCTTTCAAGGTTCATCCATGTTGCAGCATGTTTCAGAACTTCATTCTTTCTTTTGGTGGAATAAGAGTCCATTGCATGTATGTATAACATTTTGTCTATCCATTCAGTTATTGATGGACACTTGAGATGTTTCTGCCTCTTGGCTATTGTGAATAATGCTACTATAAACATTGTGGCGCAACTATCTGAGACCCTGTTTTTACTTTCTTTGATTAAATACGTAGAAGAAGAACTGCCAGGTCATATGGAAATTCTGTATTTAACTTTTTTAGGAACCACCATATTGCTGTCTGCAAGGAGCACTTAACAGCCAATTTTTTAAAAAAAGAATGAAGTTGGAGGACGCCTACTTCTCAATTTCAAAACTTATTACAAAGCTACAATGGTTGTGGTCTTGGCATAAGTTTAGACAAATAGATCAAGGGAATACATATGAGAGTCCAGAAATAGACCCACACATCTATAGCCATTGGTTTTCAACAAGGGTGCTAAGTACTTGCAGTGGGGAAAGAATAGTCTCTTCAGCAAACGGTGTAGGGAAAACTGGATATCTGCATGCAAAAGAATGAAGTTTGACCCCTACCTCATTCCATATCCAAAAAACCAACTCAAAGTGGATCAGGGACCTAAATGTTAGAGCCCATTTGCTTGCTGTTGAAGTAATCACTGGACAGACCAGCCTGGCTATGAGTCAACATGGGAGTGACACAGGAAGTACAGTTGTGTGGCCGTGAATGCCAACCTGGATTAAATAAAAATAAATTCAAGAGAAGTTGGGGAAGCGGTGTGGCTCAAGCAATTGGGCTCCCATCTACCATATAGGAGGTCCAGGATTTGATTCCCGGGGCCTCCTGGTGAAAAGCAAGCTGGCCCGTGCCTCAAGCTGGCTCACGCAGAGTGCTGCCCCGCGCAAGAATTCTGCCCGCGCAGAGAGCTGGCGCAGCAAGATGACGCAACAAAAAGAGACAATAAAAGACACAGCAGACCAGGGAGCTGAGGTGGTGCAAAAAATTGAGCAGCCTTTCTCCACTCCGGAAGGTCCCAGGATCGGTTCCCAGTGCCACCTAAAGAGAAGACAAGCAAACACACAGAGAGCAGACGGTGAGTGCAAACAATGGGGGGCAGAAGGTAAATAAATCTTTTAAAAAGAAATGAGAGAAGTTAGGGTCCGCTTTTTCCAACTGCCTCGCACATGATATTCCTGCACATGTAACATTAGGCAGGAGCTGTTTCTGAGGCAAGACCCTATAGATCTTAGAGGGAAACATAATGCATAAGAAGCCCCAGAAATTCTTCCAGGCTCTGGACACAGCTGCCACAAATGCAGCAGGACGTCTATGACCTGGTTCTTTTTTATGATTGGGGGGTTGGGGAGTGGCCAGGAGAGGCTGGCACAGGCATGGAAATGTAGACTCTGTGGTACACACATACAAACGCGTGTGCTCCAAGTTAAGATGGAAAGCAATTACAACGAGAAGACGGGCAGTTGCTGGAATAAAACAACCCACAGGAACCAATAATCTGAAATTTTTTCATATGATGGAATCTGGGCTTCAATTATTTAACTATTTATTCAGCAAGCATTTATTCATGATCTACCATGTACCAAGAACTGTGTTGACATTTAAAAGTGAATATTCTGATAGATGGGTAATTCTCAAACCTCCAAGCAAAACCATAAGGTCCCACTGGCAAGGATCCACTCTGAGGAGCTGGAAAGCTCCTCAGTCCGCCGCTGGCATTGGCAGTGAGCTACTGAGAGACTCAAAGGCCACCCGGAGAGCTCTCACTCAGAAGAATGAGTCCTCTGCCTGGGGCAAGACAGTCATGTGTTTATTCCGGGTTAAAATCTTTACTCCTTGCCAAAACTTGACTTGGGGGCAAAATCACTTCTCTAAGCTATGGAGCAGAGATGAAGGCATCCAGGTGCCCATGGAGGATTCGTGCAAAAAGCAGTCCCAACCAAACCCTCCAAAGGTCGCTTTGAAAGGCCTGCAGTGTGCTACTTATTTCCACTTAATCCCAAATATTCCACCTCATCTGTTATTTTGATTCAGAATGTAGATTTCTAATAATGATGAGGCCTTGTACTTCTGTAATGTGTTGTATGTACTTCCAGAGTGCCAAAGTGGCTTTCACAATGTCGAACTTCAACAGGCTATGAACGCGGCGATGCTGGGAATTCAATGACCTCCTGTGGCAGGGCACAGGAATAGCAAGGTGCTGAGCTTCTTTCCCCTGAGAATTACTCTTTTGTCCTAACATCCAGGCAGAGGTGAGGCAAAAGTAGGTACAAACTTAGAAAAGGAAGCTTTGCGGGCTTTTTTTAAAGGCAATAATTGTGCTCACTTAGCTACTTTCTTCTCCAGAGCTCAGACTCTTTAATCAATTCACACAGGGATCTGGGAAGTTGATAGAAATTATTATGCCCCATAAAGCAACTGCCAAAAAAATGGGTCAGGGAGAAGCTGGTGGCTTGGCCCAAGGCTTAATGCTAAATCAGCTTCAGAATTGAGAACAGAACTTTCTAGGGCCAGCCTTTATACTCCTGCAGCAGGTCAAACAGACTGAGAAGCCAGCCACCAAAACCCAAAATCTTTTTTTCACTCCTAGAACCAGCACTATCAAGTCAGGGCTAAGAAATAAGTAAGTGTTGCCTAGTGCTGCCAACAAAATGAAAACAGTGCAAAAATCTGGCTAATTACTCAGGACATGTTGGCAGACACCTCTGCCTGTCAAATTCTTGGTTGTCTGAATGGTTATTTACATCTGAATTAATTTGCACTGTGGGAGATTTAAATACAATTTTTTTTTTAAGTAGCAGCAAAGATCCGATCAGGAACTATGCTATTTCCAAAAAAAGAAAAAAAAGAAAAATTTCTTTCCTTCATTCCTGATTTATTCATCGGAGTAGGAGACACTGTGTTAGGGCCATTACTCTGGTGCCTGGAAAGATCCTAATGGGAATTCTCACCATAATGAGAGCCACTGTCTCCCTACTGGGTCCTCAGACTTCACAGTCTTGCAGTGTGCAGGTCCAAGGCAAAGGCCCCAAGAAAATCTGGACACTCTTTAAAACTTTAAAGAAAGATATTGATGAAAAATAAAAGGAAATATTACTTCACACATCTTGAATTTTTTTCATTCATTCAAAAATATTCAATGAGACCATACTATGCATCAGGATTGTCCTGCTAGGTCTTGGGGATAGAGTTATCCAAAAACACACAAAGTATCATCCTACCCACAAGGCGGTCACACTTTGAGTATAGGAATCAAATGGTATAAAATATGATAAATATTCGGGGGGTGGAGATGGGATTGGGATTGAAATTTACACACTATGACTCACCTATGCAAAAACTATAACTGATCTCATCTTGTGCTGAATCCCCAACGACAATGCACACGTACAAATCGTAAATTTGTCAAGTAAAAATAACTCAAATTCTTGCAGGTTAACAACATTTCTTTCAGGTAAATAGTCACCATTTGCCAAGTCCAAATTCCCTGTTAGTTTTACTTCTCCCTTCTCAAGGGAGCTCTGGCTACACACCCACTTCCTTACCAAGATGGCACTTGGGTGCAGAGAGAAATTCACACCCTGTAAGCATCAAGCACGGACACTGGTTTGCATGCTGTTCCCTGGCCTCTGCTGAGGTATTTCTGGTCTCACCTGGACACTGATATCCTATCCCAGGATCCAGTGACGTGTGGCTGGTCCTTCTTGGTGCCCTGGGGTGCTGGATTTCCCAGGGCTAAAGTCCTTGGTCTCTGTCCCATCTCCATGGCCTCCTTTCCCTCTGACTCCTCTAGCATATCCACACTCCCACTTGGGCGCACACATGGGCATGGGCAGCCGGGAGCATGACCCAATGCACCAGCACTGCCCTCTGCTCCCACACCAGGCTGTAATCACAGGCATGCTGAATCCAGACTTTCTCTGCTGAGCACTAGTCCTGAAGTCCCCAGAGTCCCAGGTTGTAAACAGATCTCCTTTAGAGGGTCAGACCCCACAGGGAACACCTGGTCGTTCACATGTATGTAAACTTCCCTTCCCAGACAATCCCCTCCCAGTGAAATGGCTTTCTTTTTTCCTTTTTCCTGTGAACTTCCCTGTATCATATCCTGAGTTCTATCTACATAGTATAAATTTCATTCTCTGCAGAGGCCAGGCCTGGCTCTTCATATGTAAGGGGGGAAAGATTTGAATCTCTAGAAGGCCCTCTTCTCTTTCAATAAAGTGTGACTTTCAAGACTATTGTCTTTTTTTTTTTTTTTTCCTATATTTTTTTTTTAATTTTTTATTTATTTTTATTTTTATTATTTTTTAAAAAGGTATTTAGATTACATAAATGTTACACAAAAATATATGCCCTGCTTCCCACACCTCCCACACCTTCCCACACCAACAACATCCTTCTTTAGTGTGTCACATTCATTACAATTGATGAAAACATTTTAGAGCATTGCCACTAAGCCTTTTAATGGATTCAAAAAGTCTAGCTGAACTTTAACACTTGGCCACGACCCCTTTTTCCTAAGCTATTTCCACCCTCTTCTGAGCCATTATTAATTCAGTGGGTGGGCTACTATAAGACAAGCAGAATTAAAGAACATTGTATTGGTTTACTCTCGCCAGTATATTACCTGGCACACTCTATATGCTGGCTATGGAAGCCTGTATGTGAACTCCTGAAGGGATGTGTCTTATCCCTCCTTATCCATAACACTCAGCACGGTGCCTGGCATTTGGTAGATGCTCATTATATCAAAATGACATTGAGTCAGGCCTTGAAAAATAAATGAGTAGGAAATTGTTCGACGGAAATGGGCAGGAAAGGCATTATTAACAAAGGGCAAAAGAACAAAGGCACGGAGGCATAGAAGAGGCAGCTTCAGGAACAGTGAGGAGTCCAGTGAGATGGATAAGTGGGGGGAGATGAGACTGGAAAGATAGGCTGCAGATAGCACTTCTAGACGTGGGTGACAGGCAGCAGAGCTGGATTTTTAAGGGAAAGGAAACGGGAAAAGGGAATGCCAGCTGGAAATAAAGCATGCCTCAGAAGTTGTTCATATGAATTCATGTTTTATTGGTCTGTAATAGAATATTGGGGAAGCTAGCATGTCTGAGTGGACTTCCCTGACCTTTCAAGGCTAATGTCAGCAGAGGTAACTGTGTCATTCCTAAACATGCCCCTTGGTCCTGTCCTGCGCCAACTCACCAAGGTGTATCTGAGATTCCCACGTTCTTATCTTACTTTAGGTCAGGGGAAAACGCCACACAGTCCACTAGACCACAAACCAGGAACATCCCAAAGAAATGAATTATTCTACAACCAACAAATGCTTCATTACTTTCAAAATGGCCCAATGCAAATCAAAGGCTGAATCATGTAGCTAAATATATATATATATATGTATATATCCAGTGATAAATACGTTTGTTCATCAAATTCAAATTTTGCCATCCTGATGACTGCAAATGTGAATATTTTTACCAGTCTTTGTTCCATGACAAAAAGGATCAGCTTTCCAGAAAGGAAGGATTTATATCAGTACCTTTTCTCTGCCTTTAATGAAACATTGTCTGCTCTGGCGTAAATGGTTTGTGATAGAACCCATTATTTTTCCTGGTCCACAAACAAGACTTAAATGCAATTTGTTCACGATCAAGAAGTACCTTACTACCTTAAATATCCTCTCTGAGTCTCCCATTATTCTAAGAATGTTCAAGGAAAAATTAAACAGTCAGTGTTTATGGGGATTGTTTACCTCTGTGCAATAGAAACTTGAGAATATTTTTTATAATGCTTTTGCTCTGTATAGTACAACTCTCTTTTAAAGGTGAGAATTGAACAAAAATGAAGCTGGAAACTATAATAAAGTATATTTTAAAACATTAATCATTATCCTAACATCAGCAATAATAATGTGTAAAAAGATCTGTCCACAAAGCCCTCAAAGAATTATTTCCCCAGGAAAGTGTTATACATGAGGCTAAGAGCCCAGCTGTATTAATATAGAAGGTACATAGGTAGTGGTATATGGTTCAGGATATCACGTGTATTGGAACAAGGAGTGGTCTAATATCAATCTATGCCCTGCTTGTTCTTTCTGAGTCTTTCAAATTCAACTCTCCTTTTCTATTTACATTGCCACCACCCTAAATCCAAGTTCCATGACATTAAAAGTAGGATATTGCAATCATCTACCATTTCAGCAGCTTTTTTTTTTTTAAGATTTTTTTTTTAATCCATTTTTAACCCCTCCTCCCCATCCCTCACCCCCGTTTTTGCTGTTTTTGTGTCCATTAGCTGGGGAATTCTCTGTGTCTGTTTCCTGCCCTCTCTTCTCATCCTTGTCCTCCTGTCTTCACCAGGATTTGATCCTGGGAACCTCCGATGTAGGAGAAAGATGTTCTGCCACCTTGCGCCACCTTAGTTCCTGGTTTTTCAGCACATCTCATCTTGGCTCTCCCCTTGTGTCACTCTCCTGTTACATCATCTTGCTGCGTGGCTCAGCGGGGCCTGGCACGTCCGCATGCAGGGCCTGGCGGCACACCCACCCATGGGACCTGATGGCACGCCCACTCGCGGGGCCTGGCAGCCCGCTCACCTTCTATATATTTTTTATTTTACTGGGAGGTCCCTGGGATCGAACCCAGGTCCCTCCAAAGGGAGATGGACATCCAACCATTTGAGCCACATCCGTCCCCATTTCAGCAGCTTTTAACCAGAGAATGCAGCAAACCACGTATAGATTCCATCAATGTCCTGCATCCGAATTTCCAATGGTGGGGGGCCCAGCAGGGATATTTTAAATGCTCCACAATGATCTGAAGTGCATAGCTGATTAGGACTCGCAAAGCCAAACCTGCCCTCCATCATAATGTATTGCATCCTACCCCCTGGTTAATCTCCCTAAAGCAGCTTTTTGATGATGTCCAGAGTCATCAGTAATTTCCAATAATGAACAGGATAGTTGGTGGTTGACTCTCGTCCACTGATCCCCATAGCAATTCATATTTTATCCCTTATTCTCTCACAACTCTGCTAAAATGGTCCTCTCACTGGACACTTTCACCCTTGACCATCTCATGCCACCTCTTCACTTGGCATGCACCCACCACCACATTCATTGGTGTCTCCCTAACAAACATTACCAATCTTCTAGCCTCACGTCAAGTCCTGCCTCCATAAAGCCTTCTGTGGTCACCCTGGCTCTTTCCACTGCCAGCAATATTCTCTCCCTCCTCTAAACTCTCATAGCACTTCATGTGTGCCTGAGGAAAGTCAGTATAAAACATAATGGAAGAAGAAATATCTAGGAGCATAGACACAAGTTACCCAAAGAAATGTCTTTAAAGTTTAATGTTTTAAAAACGTATACTGGGAAGCGGTTGTAGCTCAGGGATTGAGCACCTGCTTCCCATGGATGAGATACCAGGTTCAATCCTCAGTACCTCCTAGAAAAATGTGTGTAAGTTTTGAATTCTCTACAATGTATTTATGGAGGCCACCAATGCTCCCCAGAAGATGTGCCATGTTTATTCTGTGTACTCCAGTTGAATCCATGTGGTTAAATGTAGGGAGAAAAGACTCAATAAAGATTTTTGAATAATGAATAGATAAGTGAATAAATAAATTAAAGGCAAATTCTTCTCCCCTCTATCATGAAGAGTAATTTAGGTACACGGAAATGGGCAGGAAAGGATTATTAACAAAGAGCAAAAGAACAAAGGCATGGAGGCATAAAAGAGACCTCTTCAGGAACAGTGAGGGGTCCGGCAAGATGGGTAAGTGGGGGGAAATGAGACTTATCCAAAGCTCCAAGCTTGCATACCTGGTCATCTTAGTATTCAGAAAATCAGAGTCCTCCAGTCAGCAGGACACAGGCTCATTAGAAGGCATTGAGAACACCTTCTGGTTGCTTAGCATGTCATGAGCCCCAACTGGCTTCTCAAAGCATTTCTTCCAAGCACATGATCCCTCTTTCCATTTCATCCCATATATATGTAAGAAGGAGATTCTGCAAAGATTCAGCCAGGTATACAACACATAGGCCACCACCCCCAGCATTTCCACCTCCATCACCACTATTTGAAATTAAAAACTAGGGAAGCAGATGTGGCTCAAGTGACTGAGCTCCCATCTACTACATGGGAGGTCCCAGGTTGGGTTCCCAGTTCTTCCTAAAGAAGACGAGCAAGGTAGTGAGCTGACACGATGGGCTGGCCTGGCGAGCTGATACAAGATGACACAACAAAAGAAACACAAGTAGCAAAACGCAATGAGAGACATGATAAAGCAGGGAGTGATGGTGACACAGGCGATTAGGTGCCTCCCTCCCACATGGGAGGTCCTGGGTTCAGTTCCTGTGCCTCCAAAAAAAGAGGATGAGCACACAACCAACACAAACAGCAAGCGCAAACTATGGGGGGGGGTGCGGATAAATAAATCTTAAAAAAAAAAAAACTAGTCAGTAAATAAAGAAAATCAAAACAAATAAATAAATAAAACTAGTCAGTAGATACATCAGGAGGAAAAAACATACACGTTTTGTTCTGTTCTATCTTTATATAACATACTTGTCACAGCTAAACCATATGAAAGGAAAGCTGAACCACATCTGTCTCTACACATAACAAAATATTTGCCTCTAAATTTTGTTATATCAACACACCAACACACTTTAAGGCCTGGCCATCTAAAAATACCTTTTAATTACAAATAGCAGTTAAAAGAAATAAATGTTCAAATAAGCCCAGGACCTGCTGGGAAAAGGCCCAGATTGGGTAAAGGACAACCCAGGCCTTCAGCATATCAAAGCCAAACAGAAAAATTCATATGTTAACTTCATGAGTGAAAATGCAAAGAACACTTGGAGGAAGGACCAGCTTCACCACCTGTCTAGCAAGGAATTTGGACCCCCAAAGGAGGTCTGGTCTTTGTTCCAGCTCCTGGAAGTGGGAGTGCTTTTGTTATTCCTAGTGGGTAGTTTGCACTGAGGAGACAACTCAGGGTGGGGACAGCCGCACATAGTCTTAGAGTGGGGGCTGCCATACTGGATTGACAACCCATGGGACTGGAGTAGTGGGGTTCTGAGCCACTGATACCAGCCTCCCCCTCTGGGCTGGAGATTATTGGGGAAATGAAACCCCAATAACAACTCTGGACACTGAAGCTTGGAGGACCTTCCCTAGTTGATAACACACATCAGTGTGCCAGAGGGTGATGTGTCCTCAAACCATGAGGAGAGGACATGGAAGCTTAGTGTTTGAGATCCTCCCCAGACCTCATCCTATACATCTCCTCTTTTGGCTCCTTCTTATTTGTATCCTTTCTGCTGTAATGAAACAGTGACTATTCTATAGCACTTTCCTGAATTCTGTGAGTCATTCTAGTGGATTACCCAACCTGATGGGGTGGTGGGAGCCCCTGAATTTGTAGCCAGTTGGTCAGAAATGCAGGTGTCCTGGACCCTCCAAACTTAAAGCTGTGGAGGGCTGTGCCTTCAGCCCATGGAGTCGACCTAACTCGGGGTAGTTGGGAGTCAGAATCGCATTATACCCCCTCCACAACTCTGCCCAGTTTTGTCATCATTCCTTATTCCTGCTCTGTGCACACCTATCTCATCATCCACTTGGATAAATGTTCAATGTTAAAATCTCGCATACCGAGACGGAGCCCAGGAGTGCAAAAAGGCATCCAGGACATGCAGCTCCAGCCACCTCCTCTGCAGTCTCCCAGAGTGCCTCCTTATCCCATTGTAATTTGGATATGAACTGACTGCCTCTCAAATTCTAGTCTTATGAGAGACTCCAATGTTATCCCAAAAAATTCTTAGCAAAGCAGATAAGTTAAATATGACCTTAACAAATCATCTTCCAAAAAAAGAAAAGTGATACCTGTCACCTTTAAAAAGAATTGTTCTGCATGATCTTGCAATAATGGATACAGTCCATTTTAAATTTTGTCAAAACCTGTAAAAGTGTATAGTCCAAAATGTAAGCCATAATGTAAACCATTTACTATGGTTAGTAGCAATGGTTCAGTACTTGTACATCAATTGTAACAAATCTACCACCCTCATGTAAAATGTTATTAATAGGTGAGAGTGGAAAGGGGGGAAGGCATTGGGTATATGGGAATCCCCTATATTTTCTATGTGACTTCTGTACCTTAAAGCTTCTTTGAAGATAAAATGAAAAAAGTAAGACACTGGGGGAATATATGGAAGAAAATGTCACTGTACATACAAGACAATGTATCTTACAGTGACAAAAGACACAATGTCTAAAAATTTTTTATATTATTTCAAAAAACTTTTTTTTTAATTTTGTTACTTTTAAAACTATTATTATTACTCTTTCATTTTCTTATTAATTTTATTGTAGAGGTGTCTATTTCTCCTCCCTCAAAATGCACAGAGCTTCCAATGGGCTTTGTGAAGTTTCCATTCATAAATATAAGCCCAGGATCACTGGGATATTTAAGGAAAATCCAGAAAATGAAAGCAGGGGCTAAAACAAACAGGAAAAAATGCAAGTTGGAGGAAACAGAGTTAATGAAAAAATAAAGAAATTCCAAATATAACCACTATGTTTTAGAAATTAAAAATATGATGGCAAAAATGAAAATCCCAAATAGAAGAGTGGAAGTTAAAATTAAAGAAATCTCTCAGAAATAGAGCCAATGGCAAAGAGATGGAAAATAGAAGAAGAAAAAATAAGAAAATGAAAAGAAGACCAGTTCATAAGGTCCAACATCTGAACAAAAAGATTTCAATTAGAGAAGTAGTCTATGCTCTCTACATGAAAAGAAAGAAATCAGCAAAGACAAAAATGAGATTTCCCAGGATGGAAGAGCATGAGTTTCCAGATTGAAAAAGCCCAGCACAACGGATAAAAATAGAAACATATATTGTGAAGTTTTAGACCACCAAGGATAAGAAAAAAATTCTACAAACTGTCAGAGAAGAAAAAGGTGAGGAGAGAGTTTCAACAAAAGTGCAAAGAATCAGAAAGACATTGGATTTCTCAACAACACTGGAAACTAGAAGATAATGAAGCAGGGAAAATGTTTTCCAATCCAAAATTTTATACAGTCAAACTGTATTTGGATTGTGGCTATATTTGTTTAAAAGTTTTAGACATGCAAGATCTCAAAACATTTACTTCTTAGGCACACTTTCTCAGGGAGCTACCGAGGGAAGTGTACCACCAAAATGATGGAATAAACTAAGAAAGAAGAAGACATTGGATCCAGGAAACAGGGATCAAACACACAAGCGAAGCAAAGTGAATCTCTGGGATGATAGTGAAGGAATAGCTCAATATGGCAGCTCTACCATAGGTGTACACCATAACCAGCCCTACCTAGAGCAAGTCAGGATGCTCTGGGAAGGACTTCTTCAAGAAGATGAAATGGATAGAAATACCTAATATGTTTAAGAACTGAGAGCAGACGTACACACTGGAAGCAGGTTGGGAAAATGAATAAGTTGGTAAATACAAAGAAAGCTGATCAAGAAAAAAAAAAAGGTGAATACTAACTTTAGAAAAAACAAAAAGTTTTACAGAAAAGAAAATATAATCATAATATATTACATGGCTCAGTTGTGACCAGCATGTAACTTAAGTCATAAGAAACACTGAATATTGATCTAATCTCATGTATGATAGAAACAGAGAATAATGAGTAAAGAAAATTAAAACCTTCTCTTCCTTTATGGAATTCCCTAGATTATTCCTAACACCAAAAAATCAAGAAAGAGTAATATAAGCATGTTATTTAGAGATATGGAGGTAAATATCAAAGAATTTTAAGAAGCAGGAAATGGGGAAGGAGTTACATGTAGAAGGAGGATTCCTGCTTTGCATATCAATTTTTTACTTTAATTATTTGAGTCTTCAAACTATGTACATGTATAACTTTGAGTTTTAAAAACTACTGTTAAGGAAAAAGAAATTCTCTGGATATTCCCATCAACATTTAATGTCTAGTGATTGAGAAAAAACATTATAAAAATGACTATCAATAATAAACAACATTTAAAAATACATCGGAACTTCATTTACATACATTAGAAAAATAGTAGTGCCATGTATGTACAAAACATTATTTATTCATGTGTAGGTAGTATTCAGTGTACATATGGATTGGCTCACCCTATAGGCATTAGTAGTTAAGAGACTAAATCTATAGTCAAACAGATTTACCCTCTCTAGGCTCAGTTTCCCATAAAATGGTATTTAAAATGGCCTTGTGGAGCAGGTGTGGCTCAGTGGTTGAGTGCATGCTTTACATGTATGAGGTCCCAGGTTCAATCCCTGGTACCCCCTAAAAACAAAACAAAACAAAAAAAAATGATCCTGAAAAGAATTGTGGGACGAGTTGAAATCTCCAGGAATCAATCCTTCTACCAGAACAACTATTAAACAGGTAGGAACTATCTGAATC
Organism: Tolypeutes matacus; assembly: GCA_026826555.1. Taxonomy (NCBI): domain Eukaryota; kingdom Metazoa; phylum Chordata; class Mammalia; order Cingulata; family Chlamyphoridae; genus Tolypeutes; species Tolypeutes matacus. The sequence continues at coordinate 1,181,233 of JAKSZT010054263.1, forward strand.
AACTATTCCAAAACTCTAGAGTCCAGTAGAACACTGTACAACATCCAGAGAAGAGCAAGAGGAAGAGGTTGAGAAATAACAGTAAATGCCAGTAAACTGCTCTCTTGCACAGCAGTTATCATCACCCATCCCCCACTTGCACAGCAGGCAACCATGGGGTCTGACTCCAACTTGATGATGCCAGGGAGGAAAATAAAAATCCAGTTCCCCAAGATCAGGGGAGAGTATGGTCCAGTCACTGAACACTCGTTTTGATTAGCTACATTGGATTATTTGGACCCTGACTCTGAGGGCAGGCAACATCCTAACCAACCTTGGATAAAGGTGACAGAGGAGACTTAAAGATGGTACACTTCCTCTGAGGTGCAGGGGACAGGTGAAGGGCTGGATTTGCTGGGCAGCTGTCAAGTCAAGAAAGTGCAGCTTTGGAGAGCTGTGGAAGAAACTTCTGGAGCCCTTCCTGGCCTTTACTAATCCCCTCTACAGGACAGTTTGGAGCTGGCCAGCCCTCCCTTTGTGGGTCCCTGGCATTGCTCTGACTGAGAAAGGCTGAATTAGGAAACTCCTCTCCAGCATGCTCCTATCCCAGAATTTGCCCTCTAGGTAAAAGCAGCTTCAGACTACAAAATCAATGTAAGAAACTATTGAGGCAGACAACTTGGGGCAAAGCCTTACTTACCTTCAGTCCTGCAGAATAACACCTGTGAGAAGGAGAAGGTCTCTTTCCTGGGAAGTAGAAGGTGCATTCAAATACCTGTAAACAGGGTAAACTACCAGCAAGCACAAGCCTAGGACAAGACACAGGCCCAAAAATACAGGGAGGACCCTGTATTTGCATTTGCCCTGGGCTGACCTTCCAGATAGGAGACCTAAACTCTGAGAGAGCACCAGCCAATGCAACCCAATTTGCAAAGATGGTGAAAGGTGTTTCCTGTTTAAGTTTGCTTGGTTTTGTTAGCTCCTGACACCCAAGGAAATCTCTGTCATAACACTACCTGGATACAAACTAAAGAAACAGACATCTTGAGGAATAAATACCAGAGCTAATGTTTTAAAATAGTAAAATATACAGTATGCAAAAAAATATTACAAGAAAAACAAAGAAACAGTAAATCATGGTCCATCAAAATAAAGAGGATAAAAATCCAGAAAACATCATTGAAGAAGATCAGACTATGGAAATATTGAACAAAGACTTTAAAAAATTGATCTTCAATATGCTCCAGAAAATGAAGGAAAATACAGAGAAAAAAACAAATGATATCAAGAAAACAATGAATGAACAATATGAGAACCTCAATAAAAAGAAATTTTTAAAAGGAAGGAAACAGAACTATTGGAGTTGAAGACCACACAATAATGGAAATGAAAAATTCTCAGGAGGGTTTCAACAGCAAATTAGAGCAGACAGAATAAAGAATCAGTGAACTTAAAGACAAGACAATTGAAATGAGTCAGGCTGAGGAGCATAAATAAAAAGAACTATAAAAAGCAAAAATAGCCTAAGAGAGTGCTAAAAGATAAAAAAAAAAAAAACTGCTAACCAAGAATTCTGTATCCAACAAAGCTGGCATTCAAAAATGAGGGAGGGGGAAGCGGCTGTGGCTCAATCAGTGGGGCTCCCGTTTACCATGTGGGAGGCCCTGGGTTCGGTTCCCGGGGCCTCCTGGTGAGGGCGGGCCCGCCCGCATGGCGTGGTTGGCTGACCCAGCGAGCACAAGCAGCAAGGGGAGAATAAATGAATAAATAAATAAAATCTTTAAAAAAAAAAAAAAAAATGAGGGAGAATTCAAAATATTCAAAGACAAACAGAAATTGAGAGAGTTTGTCAAAAAGAGTCCTGCCCTTTAAGAAATACTAAAGGGAATTCTGCAGGTTGAAAGGAAAGAGATAGTTGGAGGAATGTATAGAAAGGAAGATTATTAGTAAGAATAACTAAAAAGATAAAAAGAGAAATAAAAACTAAATGACATATATAAACCTAAAGAAAAATGGCTAATGTAAGTACTGCCATGACAGTAATAACATTAAATATTAATGGATTAAATTCTTCAGTCAAAAGACTCAGACTGGCAGAATGGATAGGGAAATATGACCCATCAATATGCTGTCTACAAGAAGCTCATTTAGACCCAGGGACTCAAGGAGGTTGCAGGTGAATGGTTGGAAAATGACTTTACAAGCAAACAATTACCCAAAAAATGGTAGAAGTAGCTATACTAATAATGGACAAAATAGACTTTAAATGCAAAAACATTGTAAGAGATGAAGAACATTATGTATTAATAAATGGGATAATCTATCAAAAAGAAGGAACAATCATAAATATTTATGCACCTAACCAGGGTGCCCCAAAATACGAGACAAATAATGTCAAAACCAAGGGGAGAAAGAGATGCCTCTACAATCATAGCTGGGGACTTCAATCCCCACTTATCACCAGTAGACAGTACATCTCAACAGAGGGTTAATAAAGAAACATAAAAACTGTTGTGCTGCAAAAGACTTCAACTCAAAAGTAAAATGACAACCTGAAAAATGGTAGAAAATATTTGGAAACCACATATCTGATAAGGGCTTATTATCCAAGATATATAAAGAACCTTCAACTCAACAACAAAAAGACAAATAACCCAATTTTTTTAATTGGCAAAAGACATGAATAGACATTTCTCCAAAGATATACAAATGGCCAAAACAGCATATGATAAGATGCTCAACATCATTAGCCATTAGGGAAATGCTAATCAAAACCACAATGAAATACTATTTCATACTCATTCAAATGGCTACCATCAAAAAAACGAAAATCTTTTGGGAAGATGGCATCAGAGTAGGTAGGCAAGGTTCAACTCTCTCACAAAAACAAGAGAAGGGCAAAAAGCTGTCCAAGGGAACGGCTTTGGGGATCTACAGACCAGGAGAGTGCTGCACACCCTCCAGGAGGGACGAAGAAGCCAAAATAAAAACCATGAGTTACTAACCCATGGCCAGGAAAGGTACCCACCCCCCACCCTAAAAGTGAACAGCCTGGATAAAACCCATGGCTCTCTGTACCCAACTGAGAGGGGACCAGATTCATGGCAGGCACAGGCAGCCTGAGATAGTTTCTAGTGGCCTGACAGGGAGGCCTGTGTGGTTTTTTAAAATTATTATTTTCTTTCTCCCTTTTCTTTCATTTTTCCCCTCTTCCTTTTTTTTTCCTTCCTTTCTTTCTGCCTTCTCTTGTTGTGTCTTCATTTTTTTTCTTCTCTTCTCATTTTCTCTCATCTTTTACTTTATTTAATTTTTTCCTGTTTCTTTTTTTCACCTTTTTATTCCTTTTTATTTTTCACGATTTTTCAGTCATTACTTTTTTCTGTCTCTTTTATTGTCCCTTTCCCCTTCTTTTTAAAAAATTCTTCTTTTTTTCTCTTCTTTTTCCTTCACTTTTTTGTGGACCTAATATTTTTTCAGTTGAACATGGACAACTTCAAAAATATAGAATAAGTAGAACCAAGTGTCAATAAGGACCCTTTAACACAAAATCAAAGATAAATAAATAATAAAACCCTAGACTAGAAGGAGAAACTAACCGACTTAATAAGCCCATTAAGATAAACAGGTGCCTAGACATAAGCAAAAAATTACAAGCCATACTAAGAAACAGGAGGACATGGCCCAAGCTAATGAACAAACTAAAAAGCAGGAGGAGATGCAGAATGTGGAACAACTAATCAAGAATGTTCAAACAAATATCCTTAATCAACTTAATGAAGTGAAGAAGAGATAAAGGATATTAAGAACACTGGGGGAACATACTGAAGAAACTATAAACATGCATAAAAAGATAACAGATCTTATGGTGATGAAAGACACAATGCAAGAAATTAAAAATAAACTAGAAGCACAAAACAGCAGATTTCAACAGGCAAAGGAAAAAATTAGTGACATTGAAGACATGACATCAAAATTGCACAGGGTGGGGAAGCAGATGTGGCTCAAGTGATTGGGCTCCCATCTACCATATGGGAGGTCCCAGGTTCAATTCCTGGCACCTCCTGGTGAAGCCAAGCTGGCCCACACCGCGGAGAGCTGATGGAGAGCTGGTACAGCAAGATGACACAACAAAGGGAGATGCAGAGGAGACCAGCAGCCCAGTAAGCTGAGGTGGCTCAAGTGATTGAGTGCCTCTCTCCCACACTGGAGATCCTGGGATCGGTTACCAGTGCCTCCTAAAGGGAAAGACAAGAAGAAAAGACAAGCAGACACAGAAAAAACACATAGCGAATGGACACAGAGCAGACAGCGAGGACAAAAACAACAGTGGGGGGGAGAGAGAGAGAGAAAATTGTGCAGAGGAAACTGGATGTGGCTCAAGCAGCTGGGCACCCACCTACCACATGGGAGGTCCCGGATTCAGTTCCTGGTGTCTCCTAAAGAAGACGAGCAAGACAGCAAGGTGATGTGACAGGCTGGCGCAGTGTGCTGACACAACAAGATGACTCAACAAAGAGACACAATGAGGAAACACAATGAGAGACACAATAAGCAGGAGCAGAGGTGGCTCAAGCCATTGGGTACTTCCCTCCCACATGGGAGGTCCCAGGTTCAGTTCCCAGTACCTCCCAAAAAGAAGACAAGCACACAATGAACAGACACAGAGAGCAGACAATAAGCACAAAACAGTGTGGGGGGGGGAGAAATAAATAAAATAAATTTTTATTAAAAATTGCACAGATAGTAGAACAGATAGAGAGAAAAAAAGGAAAAAATTTAGCCAAGACTCGGAGAATTGAATGACAACATGAAATGCACAAACATACGCATTATAAGGATGCCAGAGGGAGAAGAGAAGGGAAAGGGGGCAGAAGGAGTGTTTGAGGAAATAATGGCCAAAAATGTCCCAACCCTTATGAAAGACATATATGTATATGTCCAGGAAGCACAGTGCATTCCAAACAGAATAAATCCTGGCAGACCTACTCTTAGACATATATCTACCAAATTTTCAAATGCTCGAGACAAAGAGAATCCTAAAAGCAGCAAGAGATAAGAGATCCATCAGACATAAGGGAAGCTTGATAAGATTGATTGCAGATTTCTCATCTGTAACCATGGAGGCATGAAGTCAGTGGTATGACATAGTTAAGATGCCAAAAGAAAAAAAAACTGCCAGCCAGGAATTGTTAATGAGTCCTGCCCTTCAAAAAATACTAATGGGGGAAGTGGATGTGGCTCAAGTGATTGAGCTCTCATCTACCACATGGGAGGTCCCAGGTTTGGTGCCCAGTGCCTCCTGAAGAAGACAAGCAAGACAGTGAGCTGACATGATGGGCAGGTGCGGCAAGCTGACATCAGCAAGATGACGCAACAAAAGACATGAAGAAAACACAATGAGAGACACAACAAAGCAGGAAGCAGAGGTGGTTCAAGCAGTTAGGCACTTTCCTCCTACATCAGAGGTCCTAGGTTCGGTTCCTGGTTCCTCCTGAAAAGAAGATCAGCACACAACAAGCAGACACAGCAAATGCAAACGAGAGAGTGGGGAGAAATAAATAAATAAAGTAAATCTTTTTTTATAAAAGAAAAGAAAACAAATACTAATGGGAGTTTTGCAGGTTGAGAGGAAAAAATAGGAAAGAGAGGATTGGAGGAGAGTGTAGAAAATAAGATTATCAGAGTAACTAAAAGGATAAAAAGAGAAAATATATATATATGACATATATAAACCTGAAGGAAAAAATAGCTAAAGTAAGTACTGAATTTACAGTAGTAATGTTGAATTGCTAATGGATTAACTACTCCAATCAAAAGATGCAGATTGGCAGAATGGATAAGGAAATATGATGTTGGGAGCCGTCACTGGAGTCTGCCAAGAGAGGTGCCAACAACCTAAGCGATAGCAACCAGTGGTTACATGGCGCAACATGGCAGACGCCACAACATGGCGCAGACACAAAATCTGCTTTGTCACTTCCTTGTTCTTCTTCCTCCTTGCTCCTTTGTTCTCCGGTTCCCGCCACTGCCCAGGTGAATACAACAGTACGCAGGCACAGGGCGCGAAAGTAAGATCTGCCCCCTACTCCAGCGATAACACCCTCCAATCCCAGAGCGCCACCCGGCCCCGACTCACTTCCTCTTTCCAAACAGCATATAAGCCCTGCTCCCTCAATAAAGTTTGCAGCTTGATCAGAACACTGTCTTGCTGTCATTCTTCGCGTCTCTTGTCCCACCATTCTTTCTCGGCAGGTTTCGGGCCCCCGTTGCTGACTCGCGGGTCGGGACAATATGACACATCTACATGCTGTCTACAAGAAACTCACCTTGCACCCAGGGAGGTAAATAGGTTGGAAAACGATTTTACATGCAAACAGGAACCAAAAAAGAGCAGAAGTAGCTATACTAATATCAGACAAAATAGTCTTTAAATGTAAAACTGTTGTAAGAGACAAAGAAGGACACTATATATTAATGAGGGGTAATCTACCAAGAAGAAAGAACAATCATAAATATTTATGCACCTAACTAGAGTGCCCCAAAATACATGGAGCATAACATCTTGACAGAAGGTCAATGAAGAAACAGATCTTGAGTAATACATTAAAGGAACTCTACCAAATAGGTATATGCAGAACATTACACTGAAAAACACCAGGATATACCTTCTTGAATGCTCATGGCTCATTCTCCAGGATAGACCACATACTAGGTTACAGAACAAGTCTCAACAAATTTATAAAGATTGAAATGATACAAGGCAATTTCTTTGACCACAACAGAATGAAGCTGGAAATCAATAATAGGCAGAGTATTGGAAAATTCACAAATATATATAAGTTAAATAACACAATCAGTGGGTCAAGGAGGAAATTGCAAGAGAAATAAGTAACTACCTCAAAGCAAATGAAAATGAGAACACAATATAGCAAAAATTATAGGATGCAGCAAAGACAACGCTGAGAGGGAAAATTATAGCCCTAAATGCCTACATTAAAAAAGAAGAAAGCGCTAAAATCAAAGACCTAACTGCACACCTGGAGAAACTAGGGAAAAAAAAAAAAAACAGACTAATCTCAAGGAAGCAGAAGGAAGAAAATAAATATTAGAGCAGAACTAAATGAAATTGAGGAAAATTTAGAAAAATTAACAAAACCAAAAGGTGGCTCTTTGAGAAGATTAATAAAATTTACAAACCCTTAGCTAGACTAACAAAGAAAACAGAGAGAAGATGTAAATTAATAAAAAGATAAATGAGAGAAAGGATATCACCACTGATACTGAGAAATAAAGAGTATTATAAGAGGATACTTTGAAAACTTGTGTGCCAACAAGATGGACAATTTAGATGAAGTGGACAAATTTCTAGAAATACACAAGCAATCTACATTGACAAAAGAAGAAATAGAAAAACTCAACCGACCAATCACAAGTAGTAAGATTGAATTCATCATCAAAAACCTCCCAAACAAGAAAAGACCACAACCAGATGGCTTCACAGGTGAATTTTACCAATCATTCCAGAAAGAACTAACACCAATCCTGCTCAAATTCTTCAAAAGAATTGAAGAGAAGGGAACATTACCTGGCCAAGTTGACACATTAGCCTAACCATTACAGTCCACCCCTTGTCAACTAGGCAGCCATACACATCACTTTAAACCATGTTTAGTATCTAAATAAAAACAATAACAGATTATATATATATATACATAACAATATTCAACTCTCTTGCATACAACAAGAAATGCACTAATTCCCTCCAGAATAGGGTGCAAGTCCTTGGGTAATATTCATTCTTAAACTTGACATCCTTAAATACTACAACAGGAAATGAATACAACTTTCATATGATAAGGGAAAAGGGTAGGGTGGAAAACAAAGATATTCGTTTTATGTACATATACAAACATACTCATAATAAAACAAGGAAGAAATCACCCTAACAGTAGAGTAATTCCCTACTTTGCCTGTTGATTCAGAGGCATGAGGAGCCCAAAGTGGGCAGGTGGCAGTCTTAACTTCCAGATCAATGGAATCATTGTTGTGTTCCCTTATGAAAGCACTCCTCCTTTTCAAACAAAGACCTGTAAACCAGCAGAGCTTAAGGTTGCATGGAAAGGAAGCAAAATTTTCCTCACAGATCACTAGGGGTAATAGTGAGTTCTGCCACTCCCAATTCATGGGCCCATGAATCTATGGAAGAAACAGCACCATAGAGTAGACACTGATTTGGAGCATACACAGCCTCCTGGAGAACATTGCCCCAGCCCCGCAAAGTATTGCCACCTAGTTTATACCATAATTAAGTCTTCAAAAGGCCATTCCAGACAGAAATTGTAAGAAGATGGTGTCAGATTAGGGAGGTAGTGCTCAACTCTCTCCCAAAAATAATGGAGAAAGAGTCAAAAGGTGTGAGAGGGACCTGCTTTGGGGGTAGCAGACCAGGACAGTGCTTCACAAATCCCAGCAGGATGAGAGACAGAAAGAAGAAGAACTCAAAACAACAAACATGAATTAGCAAACTCTTGCATAGCTGAGAAGGGCTCCTCTCCCCAATCCCCAAGATATTAAGCTGGGTTAAAACCCCTGCTCACTGCAGCTGACTGAGAGTGGAACAGACATCTTCCTCCCTGTTGGCTGTTACAAGGGAAAAGGGAAGGGGAGTCAGGGGGCTTTTCTTAAGTGAATTAGGCCAGCAGAGCCCACTTTGAATCTCAGCTCTAACCAGAACAAAACACAGGAGAGAGATACACCTCCATGAAAGGGTGCACCAATGAACACCATCTGCTGAGTGGTCTGGAAATTGCATGGACAAAAATTGATTTTTATCTCTCTATATTCTAGCCTCTGGGAGAAAATCTGCTCCCCATTAGTGAGTCCCTGGCACAATTTTGATAACTTAAGTTGGGCAATTTTAAAGATTTAGAATGAGTTGAACCAAATATCAAAGAAGAGCTGTGAAAAAAACAGTAAAGAAGAGAGAGAAATTGGCTATAAGAGTAAATTCACCAACATATTCAGATGCTTAGATATCAGCAAAAAATTACAAGCCATACTAGGAAACAGGAAGAGATGGCCCAGCCAAAGGAACAAACCAAATATCCTGAAAAGATACAGAATTTAAGACAATTAATGAATGATAATGACACAACACCCTTGAATCAATTTAAAGAATTGAAAGAAAATATGACTAAAGAGATAAAGGATATTAAGAAGACTCTGGGTGAGCATAAATAACAATTTGAAAGGCTGCAAAGAAAAGTAACAGACCTTATGGGAATGAAATTCACTATGGATAAGATTAAAAATACATTAGAGGCACATAAGAGCAGATTTGAAATGCTCGAAGACAGAATTAGTGATTTCGAAGACAAAACATCTGAATTGGACAAGACAAGGGAACACGAAGAGAAGAGAAAGGGGAAAAAATGGAACATGGTCTCAGAGAATTGAATGACAATGAGAAACGCACAAACATATACATTATTGGTGTCCCAGAAGGAGAAGAGAATGGAAAAAGGACAGAAAGAATATTTGAAGAAATAATGACCAAAGTGTTCCAACCCTTATGAAAGACTTAAATATCAATATCCAAGAAGGACAGCACACCCAAAACAGAATAAATCAGAGTAGACATTCCCTGAGACAACTACTATTCAGAATGACAAATATCAGAGATAAAGAGAGGATTCTGAAAGCAGCAAGAGAAAAGCAATGCATCACATATAAGGGAACCTAGGTAAGATTAACTGCTGACCTCTCATCAGAAGCCATGGAGGAGAGAAGAAAGTGGTATTATGTACTTAAGGTACTGAAAGAGAAAAACTGCCAACCGAGAATTCTACATCTGGCAAAGCTGTCCTTCAAATATGAGGGTGAGTTCAAAGTCTTCGCAGACAAACAAAAGCTAATAGAATATGTTACCAAAAGACCAGAATTACAAAACATACTGTAATATATGGAATGCTGCAGCTTGAAAGGAAAAAAACAAGGGTGAGAGACTTGGGGAAGAATGTAGAAATGAAGACTATTAGGAAGGGTAAATTAAAGGGTAAAAAGACAGACAATAGTACGATATGACAACAAAAAGCCAAGGGACAAAATGAGGAAGTAATGCCTTTACAGTAATAACATTGACTGTTAATGGCTTGAACTCCCCAGCCAAAAAACATAGAATGGATAAAAAAAAAACAGGAGACATTTATATATGTTGTCTAAAAAAGATTCACCTCAGATATAAGGACACAACCAGGTTGAAAGTTAAAGGCTGGAAAAAGATATTCCATGCAAATAGTAACAAAGAGCTGGAGCAGTGATACTAGTATTGAACAAAATAGATTTCAAATACAAAACTGTTATAAGGTATGTATTAGTCAGCCAAAGGGGTGCTAATGTGGACTACCAAAAATGGGTTGGTCTTTATAAAGGGTATTTATTTGGGGTAGAAGTCCACAGATACCAGGCCATAAAGCGTTAAGTTTCTTCTCTCACCAAAGTCCATTGCCATATGTTGGAGCAAGACAGCTGCCGATGTTTGCCAGGGTTCAGGCTCCTTGGGTTCCTCTCTTCCTGGGGCTGCGTTTCTCTCCCGGCTTAGCTCTTCTGGTTCCTCCACAAGGTCAGCTGTAGACTATCAGGTGAACAGCTCACTTCTCTTCTCCTGGGGCCTTCTCTCCAACATAAAAACTGCCTCTCAAAAACCTGCTTTAACTCTGTTCTTGCCATGCCTTTTATACTTGATTCCCCACCCACCAAGGGGTGGGGCTCCACGCCCTACTGACGTGGCCCAGTCAATGCCCTAATCATAACTTAATCATGTCCAGATTAACAGATCAGTTTAAAAACATGATCCAATTATATTTTTGGAATTCATAATTACATCAAATTGCCAAATGGCTACAAGAGATGAAGATGATCATTATATATTAATAAAAGGGGTAATTCACCAAGAAGAAATAACTATACTAAATATTTATGCATCAAACCTGAGTGCTCCAAGATACATGAGACACACACTGGCAAGGCTGAAGGGTGAAATAGATATCTCTATAATAATAGTTAAAGACTTCAATAAACCACTCTCAATATTGGATAGAATATTTGGACAGAGGATAAATTAAGAAACAGAGCTTGAATAATATGATAAATGAACTATATCTAACAGACATCTATACAGCATTTCACCCCAAAACAGCATGATATACATTCTTTTCAAGTGCTCATGGATCCTTCTCTAAGGTAGACCATATGTTAGGTCACAGGACAAGTCTCAATAAATTTAAAATTTTGGAAAGTTTACAAAACACTTTCTTTTATCATAACGGAATGAAGCTGGAAATCAATAATGGATGAAAAAAAGGAAAATTCATAAATATATGGAGACTAAACAACACTCTCTTAAATAATCAGTGGATCAAAGAAGAAATTCCAAGATAATTCAGCAAATATCTTGAGACAAATGAAAATGAGAACACAATATATCAAAACCTATGGAATACCGCAAAGGCAATGCTGATAGAGAAATTTTATAGCCCTCAATGCTTACATTTAAAAAGAAGAAAGAGGGAAGCAGCTGTGGCTCAATCAGTGGGGCTCCCGTTTACCATATGGGAGGCCCCGGGTTCGGTTCCCGGGGCCTCCTGGTGAAGGCAAGCCCGCCCGCACGGCGTGGTTAGCTGACCCAGCGAGCACAAGCAGCAAGGGGGGGATAAACGAATAAATTAAAAAAATCTTTAAAAAAAAAAAAAAAAGAAGAAGAAAGAGCTAAAGTTGAAGATCTAATTGCACACCTAGAGGAACCAGAAAAAGAACAGGAAACTAATCCCAAACCAATCTGAAAGAAAAAAATAGTAAAGATCAGAGCAGAAATAAATGAAATGGAAGACAAAAACAAAAACAAAACAAAAACAAAAACAAAAAAACAATAGAATCAACAAAACCAAAAGTTGGTTTTGAGAAGATCTACAAAATAAACAAACCGTTAGCTAAACTGACAAAGAATAAAAGAGAGAAGACACAAATAAAATCAGAAATGAGAGGGAGGAAATTTCCACTAACCCCACAGAAATAAGAGGATATTATGAAGAACTTTATGCCAAAAAACTAGACAATATAGAGGAGATGGACAAATTCCTGGAAACACACAAACCAACTACACTGACCCTGGAAGAAATAGAAGACCTCAACAAAACAATCACAAGTGAAGATATTGAAACTGTCATCAAAAGCCTCCCAAAGATGAAAAGCTTGGGACCAGATGGCATCACAGGTGAACTCTACCAATCATTCAAAGATGATCTAATAGCAATTAGCTCAAGCTCTTCCAAAAAATTGAACAGGAAAGAATGCTACCAAACCCATTCTACAAATCAACATCACCCTTTTACCAAAATCAGATAAAGCTACTACAAAAAAAGAAAATTACAGAACAATATCCCTAATGAATATAGATGCAAAAATCATCAACAAAATACTTGCAAACTGAATCCAAAGACACATTAAAAGAATTATACACTACGATAAAGTGGGGTTTATACCAGTTATGCAAGGGTGGTTCAGAACAAGAAAATCAATTAGTGTAATAAACCACACTGATAAATTGAAGAAGAAAAAGCACATGATCCTCTTGATTGATGCAGATAAGGCATTTGACAAAGTACAGTACTCTTTCTTGATAAAAACACTCCAAAAGATAGGAATAGAAGGAAGCTTTTGCTATATTGTAAAGTGCATATATGAAAAACCTACAGCTATCATTGTACTCAATTGTGAAAGACTGAAAGCTTTCCTACTGAAATCGGGAACAAGGCAAGGCTGCCCATTGTCACCATTATTCTTAAATATTGTGCTAGAGTTCTAGCTAGAGCAATTAGGCTAAGAAATAAAAGGCACCCAAATAGGAAAGGAAGAGGTAAAACTTTCACTTTTCGCTGATGATATGATCCTACATCTAGAAAATCCTGAAAAATCAACATAGCTACTAGAATTAATAGCTGAGTTCAGCAAAGTGGCAAGATAGAAGATTAATATGCAAAAATCAGTAGTGTTTCTATACACTACTGCTGTGTAATCTGAGGAGGAAATCAAAAAATTCCATTTATGATAGCAACTAAAACAATCAAATATTTACAAATAAATTTAACCAAGGACATAAAAGACCTGTATTCAGAAAACTACAAAACATTGATTAAAAAGATACCAAAGAAGACTTAAATAAATGGAAGGATATTCTGTGTTAATGGATTGGAAGACTAAATATCATTAAGATGTCAATTCTACCCAAACTGATTAACAGATTCAAAGCAATCTCAATAAAAATCACAACAGCCTTTTTTTTTAGAAATTGAAAAGCCAATAATCACATTTATTTGGAAGGGAAAGGGGCCTTGAATAGCCAAAAATATCTTTAAAAAGAAGAGCAAAGTTGGAGGGCTTTCACATGCTGACTTTAAAGCATATTACTTAGCTACAGTGGTAAAGACAGACAGATTGACCAAACGAAATCAAGAAATCCGAGATATATCCTCACATCTACAGTTAAGTAATTTTTGACAAGACTGTTAAGCCCACACAGCTGGGCTCAAACAGTTTATACAACAAATGGTGCTGGGAGAACTGGATATCCATATCCAAAATAAAGAAAGAGGACCCCTATCTCACACTTTATACAAAAATTAACTCAAAATGGATCAAGGATATAAATATAAAAGCAACAACCATAAAATTCCTTGAAGAAAATGTGGGAAAACATCTCCAAGATCATGCGGTAGGCAGTAGTTTCTTAAACCTTACACCCAAAGTACGAGCAACAAAAGAAAAAATAGATAAATGGGACATACTCAAAATTAAACACTTTTGCACCTCAAAAGACTGTCAAAAGGGTGAAAAGATAGCCAACTTAATGGGAGAAAATATTTGGCAATCACATATCCAAAAAGTGTTTAATATCCATGGTATATAAAGAGAGCATGCACCTCAACAATAAAGAGATAAACTACCTGGTTAAAAAAAATGGGCGAAAGATGGTTGTCCAAGGAAGAAATACAAATGGCAAAGAAACACTTGAAAAAATGTTCAATATCACTAGCAATTAAGAAAATATAAATCAAAACTAAAATGGGATATTTCACACCTATTAGACTGGTCACTATTAAAAAGTCAGAACACTGTAAATGTAGAGAGGATGTGGAAAGCTAGTAACACTTATTCACTGTTGGTGAGAATGTAGAATGATACAGCCACTGTGGAGGATTGTTTGGCAGTTCCTAATGAAATTGAATAAAGACTTCCCATGGGACCCAACAATACCATTAGTAGGTATATACTCAGAAGAACTGAAAGCAGTGACTTGAACAGACATCTGCACACCGATGTTCATAGCAGCATTATTCATGATGCCAAAAGGTGGAAACAACCCAGATTATTTGATAAATAGATAAACTGTGATGTACACACACACAATGGAATATTATGCAGCGGTAAGAAGAAATGAAGTCATAAAGCATATGACAACGTGGTTGAACCTGGAGGACGTTATGTTGAGTGAAGCAAAACCAGACACAAAAGTACAAATATTGTATGATTGCACTATTATGAACTAAATATATTATGTAAACTCACGGAATTAATAATTAGAATAGAGGTCACCAAAAAATAGAATGAGGATAGAGAATGGAAAGCTGATGGTTAATCTTTGCAGAATCAGTTGAAAGGGAAAGCCTAAGGACGTTTATATTACTAGAAGGAAAGCTAAAAATGTAGCTTGGGACTGTATAACATAAGGAAACCTCAAGTAAAATACGAATATGGGTGATGTTGCCTATATAAGGCTATTTTTTTTCCCAAAATATAGATACAAATAAACTAGAGAGAAGGAAACAGAATAGCAGCTATGTATGGCAGGAGAAGCATAGAGAGAATGAGAAGTGATGAGTTTTGTTTGGTTGATTGGTTTCTGTTTTTTAGTATTGTTATTGTTGCTGGAATAATGAAGATGCTCTAAGAATGATTGGAGTGATAAATGAACAACTATCTGATTGTACCGAATACCATTGCTTGTACACTTTGGATGGATTTATGCTTTATTAATTTGTATCAACAAAATTGATTTGTTTTTTAAAAAAAGGTGGGGGAGCTATTCCATTGTTTCATCAGTCCAGCTGCTTCAGGATGATGGGGAACATGGTAATACAGTGAATTTCATGAGCATGTGCTCATTCCCACATATCATTTGCTGTGAAGTCGGTTCCTTGATCAGAAGCAATGCTATATACAATGTCAAGGCAGTGGATGAGACATTCGGTGAGTCCACAGATGGTGGTTTTGAAAGAAGCATTGTGTGCACGGGAAGCAAACCCATATCCGGAGTATGTATCTATTCCTATTAGAACAAATTGCTGCCCCTTCCATGATGGAAGTGGTCCTATGTAATCAACCTACCACCAGGTAGCAGGCCGATCACCTAGGGAATGCTGCCATATCGAGGGCTGAGTGTGGGTCTCTGATGCTGGCAGACTGAGTACTCAGCAGTGACTGTAGCCAAGTCAGCCTTGGTGAGGGGAAGTCCATGTTGCTGAGTCCATGCATAGCTTCCATCCCTATGGCCACTTGGTTTGTGAGCCACAAGATTGGCTGGGAAAAGAGGCTGAGTGCTAGCCATACAGCGGGTCATTTTATCCACTTGCTTGTTAAAATCTTAATCTGCTAAGTCACACTCTTGTGAGTATTCACATGGAACACAAATATTTTCATATTTTTTGTCCACTCAGATAGGTCTATCTCTTCTCCAGGCCTCTTTGTCACCAATTTTCCGATCATGTTCCTTCCAAGTCCCTGACCATCCAGCCAAACCATTGGCAACAGCCCATGGATCAGTGTAGAAACACACCTCTGGCCATTTCTTCTTCCCATCAAAATGAGCAACCAGGTGTACTACTCAAAGTTCTGCCCACTGGGAGGATTTGCCCTCACCACTGTCCTTCAGGGACATTCCAAAAAAGGGCTGCAGTACTGCAGTTGTCCACTTTTGGGTGGTGCCTGCATATCATGCAGAACCATCTGTAACCAGGCTTGAGTAAAGGAACTCCCCAAGAGGCCAAAACTGTGGGCTGGGAAAGAGAAGGTAACATGGCAGGAGTGGTGACGATGGGCATTTGAGCCACTTCCTCATGTAACTTACTTGTGTCTTCAGGACTTGCTCAAACACTATCTCATATATACTACTTCCCCTTTATGATGGAGTGCTGCTGTACATGACCAACTTTATGGTTTGGTGGGTCAGACAATACCCAGCTCATGATAGGCAACTCAGGCCTCAAGGTAACTTGGTGGTCCATGGTTAAGCATTCAGTCTCTACTGAGGCCCAGTAGCAGGACCAAAGCTGTTTCTCAAAAGGAGAGTAGTTATCTGCAGAGGATGGCAGGACTTTGCTCCAAAATCCTAAGGGTCTGCATTGTGATTCTCCTATAGGGGCCTGCCAAAGGCTCCAGATGGCATTGCTATTTGCCACTAACACTTCCAGCACCATTGGATCTGCTGGATCATATGGCCAAGTGGTAGTGCAGCTTGCACAGCAGCCTGGACCTGTTGCAGAGCCTCATCTTGTTCCAGTCCCCACTCAAAACTAGCAGCTTTTCTACCACTCAGTAAATAGGCCAGAGTAGCACACCCAAATGAGGAATATGTTGTCTCCAAAATCCGAAGAAACTAACTAAACATTGTGCCTTTTTTTTATCATAGGAGGGGCCAGATGCAACAGCTTATCCTTCATTTTAGAAGGGATATCTCAACATGCCCCATACCACTGGAAACCTAGAAATTTCACTGAGGTGGAAGGCCCTTGTATTTTTGTTGGATTTATCTCCCATCCTCTCTCACACAAATGCCTTACCAATAAGTCTAGAGTCTTTGCTACTTCTTGCTCACTAAATCCTATCAGCATGATAGCATCAGTATAAGTGGACCAGTGTGATGCCTTGCAGGAGGGAGAGAGGATCAAGATCCTTGAAAACAATAATATGACATAGGGCTGGAGAGCTGATATGCCACTCAAGGAGGACTGTGAATGTATATTGCTGGCTTTGCCAGCTGAAAATAAACTGTTTCTGGTGGTCCTTACTACTGGCTATTGAGATAAAAGCATTTGCCAGATCAATAGCTACATACCACTTACCAGGGATGTATTGATTTGCTCAAGCAATGATACCACATCTGGAACAACAGCTGCAATTGGAATCACCACCTGGCTAAGTTTACAATAATCCACTATCATCCTCCAAGATCCATCTGTTTTCTGCACAGGCCAAGTAGGGGAGTTGAATGGGGATGTGGTGAGAATCAGCACCCCTGCATCCTTCAAATCCTTGATGGTGACTAATCTCTGTAATCCCTCCAGGAATCCGATATTGCCTTTGATTTACTATTTTTCTAGGTGGGGGCAGTTCTAGTGGCCTCCACTTAGCCTTTCCTTCCATGATAGCACTCACTCCACAAGTCAGGGATCCAATGTGGGGATTCTGCCAGTTACTGAGTATGTCTATTCCAATTATGCATTCTGGAACTGTGGAAATAACCAAAGATTGGGTCTAGGGATCCACTAGACCCACTGTGAGATGGACCTGAACTAAAATTCCATCAATCAGCTGACCTCTATAAGCCCCTACTCTGACTGGTGGACCACAGTGACATTTTGGGTCTCCTGCAATTAATGTCACTTTTGAGCCAGTGTCTAAAATTCCTGAATCATTTCCTTTTCCCCCCATGCATGATGTGGCAGTTTGAGATTATTTATGAATTCCAGAAAGAGATATTGATTATGTTTGTTAACTGGTCTGTTCCTCTGGGCATGATACCCTTTGATTGTATTAAATTCAAATTGATTATGTTAAGATTAGCACTTTGATTCAACCATGTCATTAGGGCATGCAGGGTTGAGTCTCTGTCCCCTTGCTGGGCTATATAAATGGACACTCAGTCAAGGAGACAGATGATACACAGAGGAAAGGCGCTCCATAGACATGGAAGAGGATCCTGTGCCCAGGCCTGATTAGTTTACAGTTGACCTTGTGAAGAGAACAGAGCAGTGGAGCCCAGAAAGAAACGAGCCCTCCAATCTACAGTTGAGATTGGAAGAAGCTGGTCCCACGGAACTGTAAGAGGAAGAGGAAGGCTGAACTCTCACAGATATCGCCCGCCATCTTATTCAACACATGGGAACTGACTTTGGGTGAGAAATCAACCTTGATTGGACTCTTTAGGGCCTTGTAACTGTAAGTTTTCACCCTCAAATAAATACCCTGGGAGGTGTGGGAGGTGGGCAACATGGGAATCCCAGTGGGTTCCATGTAATATTTTGGGTATCTAAGCACCTCTTAAAATATATTTATATATATACATAAATAACATTTTTGTAAGCAAATGCACATATATGCATATATATTTATATATCATTTTGCAAATGTTGGTATGTATTGTGAAAATTTTGATTTTTACCCACAATAAAATATATATATATATATATATATAAAACCAATAGATTTCTGGTCCCTTGCATCAGCACCCCTTTGGCTGACTAATACACATTGTTACCCTGGTAAAAGGCCGTAGCTCTCTTTGGGGAAAGCTGGGAGGAAGACTAATAGTATAAATTTTTGGCAATGTAACAAGATCTTTTCCCAAGGGGACCTGGCCTTTGCCTCATTCAAGGGGCTCTGGGTCTGTAAACTCTCTCAAGTCTGGGGGTGGATTAAAGGGCTGTAACTCTGTGTAAATCAAGTTAGGGTTTTGTTCACTCAACCTAGGACTCTTCTACTTATACAGATCAAGTAGGAATTTAGTAGACTGCCCATCTATTTTATTTCTACATATCTCATGATCTATTAGCCAACGCCATAGCTCTATGTGACTTGGACTCTTCTGGTTGCTGCTTTAAGTCTGCCTTTCATTGTGGTAGCCACACCCACCTTGCCTTTGGTGATTAAATGCTGCTACTTTGTTTCTGCCAGCCCAGGATCTGATCATCCCCATATCGTTTAAGGATTCTAGTTCCATAACGGCAGTTCCCACAGTAATATCTGGCCTACAGAGAAAAGCGACCACAGAGCTCTTCAGCAAAGAGGGAGTTAGTCTTACAAATTTATTCCTCACAGTCCTGGTTAAAGGTGTGTCTTCTGGACATTCCTGAGGTGGGTGGGCAGGTCTTAAATGGTAAATCTGTCCTAGTATTCCTATCTCTCTAGGCCTTTGAATTCCCTCATCTACTGTATACCAGGATAAATTAGGCATCTCAACCTCAGACAATCTAGGCCATCTTTTGGTCCATGTGTCAGTCAGTCACCCAAACTGTTAGAGCCCTTTCTAACCCTTAAAGCTACAGCACTGAATCCAGAATCTTTGCTTAGTGGACCCATATCAATAAATTCAGCTTGATCCAACTTTATATTTCTTCCACCATTATCCCTCACCCTTAATATCCATTCCCACACATATTCCCATGATTTCTGTCTATATAAATTGGAAAACTCATGCAGATCTTTTAGAGTATAGCATACTTCCTCATGGGCCACTCTTTGTACTTCACCTTTGGGAGCTTGTTGTGATTTTAGTCTAGTTATAGGTCTGAGGAGAAGAGGGGTGGTTGGGGTGGGTAAGGAGAAGAATTAGAAAAGTCTTGCAAGCTCTGACCTCAGGGCATTCCTTTGCAGTTTCATCTGGGGAGACAGGATTAATCTCTGGGCAGGGGTTGGATGGCAGAGTACTCAGTGCAGGGTAGAGGTTTGGTGATGGTTTCTTCAGGGCAGGGACAAGATGGAGTGTCCTTGGGGGAGGCTGGAAATTGGGCAGTGCAAGCTTGAGATTGGGTGGTACCCACCTCAGGGCAGGGAGTAGGTCTGGACTCTGTGGGGCAGGCTGGAGGCTGGGTGATGCAAGCTTGACATTGGGTGGTCTCCATAGGGCAGGCCATTACAGGTTTATCTGGCAGTCTAAGCAGAATTTAGGGTTCCAATGTCCCTACCCATATTATCATCATCAACCCATATGTCTCCATCCCAGTCCTCAGGTTTACACACCTTTCCAATCAATGCCCTCGCTTTAACAGCAAGACACCCTGCAAGGTTGAGATTTTAGTTTCTATTGTAACTCTGCTAGTCACACAATGAGATTCTGAGTCTGGTTTTCAGAGATCTCAAGTCTGCAGCTGCAGGAAACAAGATTTTCTTTCAGAGCACACATAAAAGCTTTCACATGATTCATGCAGTACTTAAGTTACAAATTTGAAGCATTCAGCTCATCTATTTCTTTTGTAACTGTATCCAGGGTATTTATGAACAGACAGCCAACATCACTGTAACTTTTAACTCCACAAAACTCTGTTAAGGTGTTAAAAACACTCTTACCCAGATCCTTGCCTCTTATAAGCAAAAAGTAGTCATACTCAGTGGTGATATTTTGTGAATCTCTATTGCCACATCATGCCATAGACTGTCAGTGGCCTCTTGAGTATTGGAAAGAGAGTCATTAGTGCTCTTGAATCTAATTGGAGTAGAGAGCCAATTGCAAAAATCTCAGAACCAATTCAGAAATCTCATTTTTAAGATTCTGTTTCTCAAGAACTATTCCCAGTACCAAGCTGTATTAGTCAGTATTCTCTAGGGAAACAGAACCAACAGGAGACATCTGTAAATAGTAGGAGGATTTATAAAATTCTCTCATACAACTGTGGAGTTGCTCAAGTCCAAATTCCACAGGGCAGGCTGCAAACCAGGGGCTTTGATGAAGGTCCTTGATGAGTTCCCAGGAGACGCTGGCTTTCTGAAGTAGAGATGGGAATTCTCTCTCTGAATGCTGAAATCACTCTCCCTTTTAAGGCCTTCAACTGATTGGATGAGACATCACATACTGCTGACCGCAATCTCCTTATTTCATTGTAGATGTAATCAGTCATTATGCAATCATCTCATTGATGATTAAAGCCCATGAAATGCTGTTGTTTTACAATTAGCCCAGTGCTTGCTTGACCAAACAACTGGGCACCATTACCTGGCTGAGCTGACACACTAGCCTAACCATCACACTGCCTAACTTACAGCTTGTAGTCTTGGGCTGTGCTCAGCCTTTCCCTTGCCAACAAACCTGACAGATCTTCAGGCACCTTCCAAGAAAAGGTTATACCTTATTGTTTGTGCTTTATAACCCCAGCTCCTGCATCTCTCTCCCTTGCAGCAAGCAGCAATTAAGAGAAAAGGAAGATTGTTGCCAGCCTGACAGTTCTCTTTATTGTCCTTTTCTAAAAGTTTCCCTAATTCACCTATTTTTCTACATCCTTCTTTTTTTAAGGTTGGTCTTTATGTAAAAATTAGTCTGCATAAAATAATTTAAGATTAAATATCAACCATATTAGTAAATGTCTTAGTTTGCCTCAGGGCTGCCAATACAAAGTACCAGAAATGGGTTGGCTTTTACAATGGGAATTTTATTTAGTATAAAAGCTTACAGTTCCAAGGCTGTGAAATGACCAAATCAAGACACCATCAGAGATGCTTTCTCACCAAAGTCAGCTACTGGTGATCCTGGTGTCCTGCCACGTGGCAAAGCAAGATAGCCACTGATCTCTGCTGTGGTCCCTGCCTTCCCTTCCAGAAGCTACCATCGCCCGGAGTTCAGCTGTGGGCAAGGAGGCATAGGGTTTGTCTCTTTCCTGGCCTCGTCTCTCAGTCTCCGTTTTCTTCCTGACTTCAACTGTGGGCTATGAGGCAACTGGCTCATCTCTTCAGCCTTGAACTGTTCTTTGGGCCCAGCCTCTTGGGGGCTTTGTGCTTAAGCTTTGGCTGCTAGCAAGCTCAAGTCCTCTCTTACATGGCAGGATCAAAAATGACAGAGCTCCCTTTTCCTGTGTACCTCCCTCTGCATTTCTGTTTATATCAGACCCAGCAAGAGGGCAGAGACTCAACCTGAGTCACGCCTCACTGATATAGTTCAATCAAAAGGGTCTCACACCCACAGGAATGGATTAATTCAAAAACAATCTTTTTCTTTTGGGATTCATAAAATTACTTCAAACTGTCACAGTAAAATTTAACTATAGAAGAGTTAAATTTTTATTTCAACAAGGTACTTCCCTAATATTGCAATGCCTGCCCTGCCTCTTATTAAGGGATCTTGGACAAGTTACTGAGAAATTCTTCAGTTTCCCTATCTATAAAGTAGGCATAATAATACTTCCTTTATAGGAATATAAAGAATCTATAAATTTATAAAGAATCTATAAAGATTCAATTAGATGAGGATTTTTTGTGGAATTTGACAAGCTGATCCCAAAGTTTATAGAGGAGTGCAAAGGACCAAGAATAGCCAAGACACATGAAGAAGAGGAAAAAAGCAAAAGACCTTGCCCTATCACAAGCCAAGAATTATTAAAAAGTTCTAATAATTAAGACAGTGCAGTAGAGGCACAGGGGTATACAAACTGAACAATGACATAGAAAAAAAAGTTTCTAGAAACTTTTTAGAAACAGACATGTTTCTAGACATGTTTATGACAAAGCTGCCATCGTTTATCATGGGGAAATAAATGGTGCTAAGACTATTGAGTATCCACATGGGAAAAATAAGAATCTGACCCCCAATCTCACACTAAATACAAAAATCAAGCCCAGGTAGACAGGAGAACTAAATGTGAAAAGCAGAACCATAAAACCTCTAGAAGACAATATAAACAATATGGTCATAATCTTGGGTAAGGAAGACTGTATACAAACAACACAAAAATCACAAATCATTAAGGGAAAGTTTGATAAGTTTGACTAAATTAAAAGTCAACATAAAGAGAATGAAAAGACAACTTACAAACAAGGAAAGGGTATTTGTTGCAACACATATCTCAGTTAGTATCTAAAATATATAAAGAATACCTACAAATATATAAGAAAAATACATATAACGCAATAGAAAAAGATTGACCAAAGACTTGAACTGGCTTTTCACAGAAGATGAAATATAAATAGCCATATTCATATCAAAATATGTTCAACTAGCTCCTCTGTGCCTTCTATTTGAACCTATAGTTAGTACTACAGTTAAATCTTTGGGCTGTCCATGTGCCAGTTGGGCCCTGAATCTCAAAAGAGTTGCAACACCTACACCCCAGTTCATTGGACTCTCCCAGGACAACTAACAAGGAAATGATGATGGACAACAACCATCCCAAGGAACAGACACAGTCAACAATTGCAAGCAAGATAGTCCCATCCATCTGCCTCACGGGATCTAAGCACCTTCTTAAATAGAGGCAGAGTGGGCATCACCATCCCAAAATCCTTACAATTGGAGAATGAACAATGGACAGAGTAGACTCACTGTTATTCTACTATAGCCTTATTGTTATTCTAGCAATGGAAGAACTTTTATCATTGATGTGGAGGCAGTGACCACCAGAGGTTCTGAGGAGGGAGGGGAAAAATAGGTGTAATATGGGGGTATTTTAGAAACATTGGAATTGTCCTGAATGATGTTGCAATGACAGATACAGGCCATTGTATATCTTGTCATAACTTACAAAATTGTGCAAGAGAGAGTTTAAACTATAATATAAACTATAATCCACGGTTAGTGGCAATGCTTCAATATGTGTTTATTAATTGTAACAAATGTATCACACTAATGAAGGATGTTGTTAACGTGGGAAAGTGAGGGAGAGGTAGGTAGTGGGGCATATGAGAATCCCCTACATTTTTTATGTAACATTTATGTAATCTAAGTATCTTTTTTAAAAAATTAAGTAATCAAAAAATTAAAATTTTAAAAAATATGTTCAATCTCATTAGTAATCAGGGAAAATCAAAATTTAAACCACAATAGAATAGCACTGCACTCCCACCAGATTGGCAAAAGTAAGAAGTCTGACAAAATCAAGTATTAACTATAATTAGAAAAATCAGAACACTTTCATACTGCTGGTGGGAGTGTAAGTTGGTACAACCCCTTGGAAAACAATTTGGCATTATCTAGTAAGATTGAAGATGCCTTATGATCCAACAGTTCCAAGTTTGGTATTATATTCTAGAATTTCTGTTCAGCTGCACCAGGGGACCCTTGTAAGCATGATCATAGAAACCCTGTTTGTAATATTTAAAAGGAAGGAAGAGAGGGAGGGAGGGAGGGAGGGGGAAAGGAAGGAGGGAGGGAGGGAAACAACCCAAATGTCTCTCCTATTAGAATGAATAAATACAATGTGGTATAATCATACAATCTGACACTACATAACAGTGAAAAGGAATTAATTACAATGACAGTGGCATCCAACAACCTGGCTGAATCTCGACAATACCTTTGAGTGAAAATGCAAATTGCAGAATAATACATACAGTATGATTCCATTTCCATAAAGTCTAAAAACATACAAAACTAAACAAGATATTGCTTTGGAATATAAACAAGAATGAAAACAGTGTTTTAAAAAGGAAGGGAATGTTAAACACAAAATTCAGAAGAATGGCTACATCTGAGGATGGGATCCAGGAGAAGCACATAGGGGACTTCAGAGCTAACACTGAACACAGGCATTCAGTGTACTGTAATTTTTTACACGTGTGTCTTAGTTCACCAAGCTACTGGTGGCAAACACCACAGAACAGGGTGACTTAAACAACAGGAATTTACTGGCTCACAGTTTTGAGGCAAGAATCAGTCCAAAATCAAGGATTCAGCAAGGATTGCTTTTTCCTGAAACTGTGGCATGCTGGTGTTGGCTGCCAGCATCCTTGGGGATCCCCCATCCATCACATGGTGATGTCCTCTCCTTTTTTACGTCTACCATTTCTAGGTTCTCCTTACAAGGATTAAGGCCCACCTTCATTCAATTGGACACCCCTTAACTGAAAATAACATCTTCAAGAGGTCCTATTTACACCGGGTTCGCATCCTCACGAACGCGGATTAAGGAAAAACACATGTCTAAATTGGGGTACATAATTCAGTCTAACCCCAATGTTACATACATTTTATGAAAAGGAGTAAAGATAATGGCTTGTTCCATGCCTGTTGTTGAATTATCTTCCAGCCCAAATGTTATATCCCTAAATCAATTTTTTTTTAAATTTTTTATTTATTTTTATTGTGGGTAAAAATCAAAATTCTCACAATACATACAAACATTTGCAAAATGATATATAAATATATATGCATATATGTGTATTTGCTTACAAAAATGTTATTTATATATATATACATATATTTTAAGAGGTGCTTAGATTACCCAAAATATATTTGTTAGTTAAAAGAGTCCCAAACCAAAGATTTGCAAGTAATGCTGACATTTTCATAAATGTTCTGGCATTGGTCTTCTCCCTATAGTTTTTTTTTTCCTCTCTCTCTCCATAACAATGAAGCAGCTTGAAAAGGAAAAGGCAAACATCAAGGTTTTATTGATTTCATCCAAACAGACAGAGAAGTGGCGTCCAGGTATGATATAAAGACAGACAATAGAATTTCTAAATTAATTAAAATGGGGGTGGGGGGAGGCCAGGCAAGGCCACTGGAGATCTGAAAAAGTTAGTGAGTGAACAAGGGAGAGGAGAAAAGGAAAATTAATCAGCCAGACCTTTGCATGTGAGGGAAGCAAATGATAACGAAGATGGTTCATTCATTTACTCAATCATTTAGCACCTACTGTGTGGCAGAATTTGTGCTGGGAAAAACAAAAAATAAACAGTCCCCACCTCATGAGGAATACCACTTAGTGGGGGACAAGGGAGGCAAACTGGTAATAGGTTCTGTGACAGGAGAGGTAGGGGGTGCACCACGCTTGGGGGCTCAGATAAACCTTCCTAGAAGAAGTAACCTCTAACCTCAGACTCTAAAGAGGAGTAGCAGTTAGCCAGACGTATCCTTCATGTTCTTTTTGTCCTACTCTCAGGATAATAAAAATGCTGTGGTTGTCAGGGGGAGGGTCGAAAGTGAGAAACAGGTGAGAAGCATAACCCTTGGTTTAAGCTTTAACCTCTTCTGTCTGGAGATGGTGCTGCAGGAAATAATAATGGATTATATCCCTTGAAATTAATGTTATGTTAAAGCTGAATAGTTCTCTAGTTTTTGACATCTTAGAAAACCAGAGATATGTTCCAAACTAGTAGCAACTGCTTCTTCTACTACATCATGTCATCAGTGCCTGACACAGAACAGGCATTTATTAATGTTTACTGCTTCTACAGCAATGGATATTCAGCACCGGAGCCTACTTGTTTAGAAAAGGAAGTTCCAGGAAATCAAAGCTCTAGAAGCACAGGCAGGGATTATCCACTATAGGTTATAGCTCAGGAAGGGAGCCCATACTATCAAATCAAGCATATCACTCATATCACATGGACACTTTCAATGTGGGGACCTACTCCTCTCCAGGGCCCCACCTGAGGACCCCCTGTTGGAAAAACATATGTTCACCCTATAGATTTTGTTTGAGAATTCTGTCCTCTCTGGGGGAAGATATTTGGAGATGCCACTTAGCAGCAGAGACATGGAGGGACCAGATGGCTGGTAAAACTAGAGGCTATTCTCAATCCAGGGCCAACAGGAAAGCTGGAAGCCAGAGCCCAAATTTAGTTTGAAACCCAATGCCTGACTGTGTAAAATTAGAAACTTCCTTGAACCATCTGGCTCTTTTAAATGAATACCTGTCTGTCTAATCCTAGAATGGAAAGGAACCTCAGAGTCTAGCTCCCTTCCTTCAGACAACATCTCTACCACCAGTGGTGCCTAGCAGCCATAGGGGATGCTTAATAAAGACTAGCTGATTGAGTCAACATTTATGGCTACCAATCTTAAAGTTCTTTGGATTCTTTCTGTTTCCAAGATCTCTTTTACTCTTTTCTTCTCTCCATCAAATTATTTTTCCTAACCCTACCTGAGGCTAAATAATACACACACACACACACACCCTGTTCCCTTATCTAAAATCTTGCCATGTTTATGTGCATTATTGACCTTCTGCCAACCCAACCATAATGGTCTTTCCTTCTCACTGACATACACCTCTCCTCTTTCTATGGTCCCTTCTCTCCTTTTCTGACAGTTATACAATTTATATGCAACCCCTAAAAACCAGCCTTTCACCCCTCTGTGTGAAGTCACCATCTCTAAAAATTATAAAATACACTGTCATCCAATCAAATAATGTGTATTTCAGATCCTTCTTGCCCAAATCTCCATTTCCAAGCACCCGTGACCTTAAGATTTCTCCCACCACCCCTAGGCTGGCCCATGTGCTAACACTACCTTGACCTTTTACCTTAACTTGGCCAATTTCTTCAGCTGAATCTTCAATCCTCTGAAGCAGAAATGAAGAGAGTCTCGAGTGGAAGCGTTGGAGTTAAATTCCCAGAAAAAGAGAGATCATTAAAATCTCCCTTAATTGTTTCCTTTTTTTCCCCCTATTCAAAAGCCCTGAGAAAAAGTAAATGCACTCAGAAAAATTGTTAAAGTCCAACATAGCTGTAACATAACATCATATTTTTTCACAAAAAATAGCATAGAACTAATGTTATCAGTGGTTTCCTCAAATAAGCTCCATCTCATGGACACAGGTATTTAGGATCATCTAGTCTCCAAATCATGGACTCATCTTCTCCTTTGCCTTCTACACTGTCAGGCACAAGTTTCATCTTATTCTCCTTCAGAAAGTCCTTCAATCCATTCTCCTTATCCATTCTCTTGTTATGAACTTAGCCCAGCCTTTTGTCATCTTGACACTGACGCTCATATTCCAAGATCTAGCTGCTCTGCATCAGTTTGGGTCCTCCAAGATTCTTTGCAGATATTATGCATGCAAGATATTTATTGGAATAGAATTCTGTGAAGGATAAAGAGAGAGGGAATGTGTGTAGGCAGGGAAGGCTTCAGAGCACAATGCAGGTCTGACACCTGTGAAAGGAGGGAAGGAATATTAGTTAGGAAGAGCTTTAGGCCACAGTGAGGTTCTGAGAAAAGCTCACTTGGCTTTTTAGTGTCCAAGCAAGGGTAGCTCACTCGAGGAGTCCCACATGTAGAAGAAATGGTCCAGCTTTATTACCCTTTCCATGCTCAGTCATTGACAGGGAGCAGCCCTGGAAAGCAGGGCCTCAGCCTAAATGTCTTGATGGATCCAAAGGCGAAGCAGCTGGAGGCAGTCACCTATCATGCCCCCCATAGGTTCTTCTGAAGGGAGATCTAAGCAACACCTTCATTGGCACTACATCCTCCAATCATTCTATGTATCTCTGGTGTTTCCCGTTCCAAATCAGTCCTGGGCACCTTGATGTCTGCTCTTTGGTCTGTAGTCACACATCTCCACAACGTGACCCTAACTTATCTAGCCAGTCTGCTCGCCAGCTGCTCCTCTCTACTAACCCTATGCTTAATCAAGCTGGTTTCTTCCTGCCCCTCAAACAGGCATTGGCATGCACACCTGTGCCTCTTCCCTCCAGGGTCTCTGCTCTTTGAAGACCTACCTTCCTTCAAAACCAGCTCAAGAGTTGCATTAGGAGCCTCTCCCTCTCCCGATATCAGAGCCCTGGTTGTGTTATTCCTTTAACTCCCAGTTCAAGCTGCCTTGTGGAGAAGTATCTATGAGTGTAGGTTCTAGTTCCAACCAGGATGTGCGGAGTAGGTGTAGTTCAATGGTTGAGCACCTGCTTGGCATGTATGAGGTCCCAGGTTCAATCCCCCGTACCTCCTAGAAAAAGAAAAAGGAAAAAAAAACAAAAAAAAACACCTGACGAATATACCATACATTGTTTACAAGTACATATAAAAAAATTTTTTTAATGTAATCACACAGACTGTCTTATTCATTTTTCATATGTGCCTGATCTTAGGAGGTGCCTAGAACTCCTGTTTCTGCCATTGCTGCTGCTGCAGATGGGGAAAATATTTTCATATGCTAACAAGATGCACACCGTTTTCAGTGCTCATGAACCTAGAGGTTTTAAGACCATCGCAACTTGGCCACCAAAGAGGCAGAGCAATTAAAAATGGGTTGATCAGTTACCACATCATCATCCAGTCATCTCAATCCCAAATACCACACAGCAATGCCTTACTGTAGCTCTGTGACCCAGCTACAGTGATGTCAATTCTCATCTCATTTACTCTTGGCTTTGGACTCCATCACTGGTATTCACTATTCTACATCTGTCTGACTCTTGTTGCCCCAACTCTGCTCCCAGAGATAACTCACTAAACATTTTAAAGAGCAATGTCACAACTATTAATGCATTCCTATATACCAGAAATGCACAGAAAGTCAAATTTTAAAGAAGGTAGCATTTATAATAGCATCAAAAACATAAAATACCTAGGAATAAATACAACAAAAGTTGTTTAAGACCTCTATGTGGAAAACTATAAAACATTGGGAGAAATTCAATTATATTCAAATAAATGAAAACAGTATGGAAAAGATATTGTCACCAAATTATTAACAGTTTTACTACAATTCCAATCAAAATCCCATGGAAATTGACATGCTGATTCTAATATGTATATGGAGATGCAAAGGGCCAAGAATAGCACAGATACTTTTGAAGAAAAATAGCAAGATGGTGACATGATATACTAGATATCAAGACTTCATGACTTATTAGAAGCTACAATAACTAAGAAGGTGTGCTTTTGACACAAAATATTCCAATGAAACCATTATGGTTATCTTCACTGCATAACAAAGCACCCCAAATTTAGTGATTTAAGACAACCACCCTTTTATGATGTCACAGATTCTGTGGGTCAGGAGTTTGGAGAGGGCACAGTAAGGAGGCTCGCCTTTACTCCATGATGCCTGGCTCTCAGCCAGGAAGACTTCAAGAGCTGGAGCTGGAACAGCAGGGCTGGGAGGTCCACCACCAGCTTGGCTTCTTCACCAACATCTGGCACCTGGGCTGGAATTACTGGAAGGCTGGCTAACTGGGATCATCCACTGGAGCACCAGAGCGTGGTCTGTCCATGTGGCATGATCTTCTCCAGCACAGGGCATAAGGGTTGGGGTGGAGGTGGGTTATGAGAGGGAACATTCTGAGAGGGGACCTCTAGAGATTGAGCATCCCAAAGAATCAGATGGAAGCATCACAGTGTCCTCTGACAGCCTCCAACGTCATCACTTCCCATCCACTGTGCTCAGTTGGTTGAAGAATCACAAGCCTGCCCGGATTCAAGGAATGAAAACATGGACTCTACTTCCTGATGAGAGGAATGTCAAATAATTTGAGGCTGTTTTAAAACTGTGACCGCAACATAACTCAGAGCCCAGAAACGGATCTCATATATATGATATATGGATTCTTGATTTATGACACTGGTAGCACTACAGAGTAATGGGGAAAAAGAGTCATTTCAATAAATTATATATAATTGGATATACATAAGGAAAAAAACTGAGACTTGACTTCCTCTCACACCATTCATTAAAAACAGTGAATCATAGACCTAAATGTGAAAGACAAAATTATAAGGCTCCTAGAAAATAATATAGGAGAATATATTCATGATCTAGAAAGGAAACTTGTAACCCCAAAAAGGAAAAGTATAAATTGGAACACATTAAAATTAAGAACTAATATTTATAAAAATTAAGAACTTCTGTTTTGAGAAATAGAAGAGATGAAAGGAAAAACTAGAGTGGGAGAATGTTGTTTTAACACAAAAAATTGATAAGGAGCTCATAACCATACTATATACAAAAAAACCTACTCAAAATCTATTCAAAAGAACAAAAACAGAGAACCAAGTAGGAAATAGGGCAAGAGACTTGAACAGATGTTCCACAAAAAGGGGTATCCAGGTGGCTAATAAGCATATTAAAAAGTGCTCGGGAAACAGATGTAGCTCAAGTGGTTGAGTGCCTGTTTTCCATGTACGAGGTCCTGGGTTCAATCCCCGGTACTTCCTAAAAAAAATGCTCAATGTCATTAGTCAAGAGGGAAATGCAGATTAAACCCACAATGAGGTATCACTAAGCACCACCTGAGTGGTTGAAATAAAAAATAAAAAAACTGATAACACCAAGTACTGGAAAGAATGTGGCAGAGAAACCCCCATGTTTTACTAGAGGGTGTATAAAAGGGTTCAACCACTTTGGAAAGCTGTTTGGCAATATCAACCACTAAGCTGAATATATGCTCCCCCTGTGACCTAGAAATTCTACTTCTGAGTATGGAAATACCTAAAATGATATTATATAATACATAATATGTGCACCAAAAAACATGTACAAGAATATTCATAGCAAATGTCCACCAAGAGTAAAATGAATGAATAGATTGTGGTATAGTCATTCCATGGAATACCACAGTGAAAATTAATGTGCCTTATAAGTGGTTAAAATAGGAAATTTTGTGCTGCCTATGTGGTACCAAAAGAAAAAGAAAAAAACTAATGCACCGAAGCTATATCTACAACGTGGATGGATTTCACAAACACGATGTTGAATGAAACATACTCTATGATTATAAAAAGTTCAAAAACAGGTCAAACAAAAATATGGTGTTTAGGGGAACATACTTAGGTGGTAAAACTGATGAAAAAATGCAAAGACATGATAACTGTAACATTCAGGATTGTGGTTACCTTTAAGGGGAAGGAAAGGATGTGACTGGGAAGAGGTACATGGGGCTTCTGAGATGTTGATAATAGTCTATTTCCTGACCTGAGCATTTGCTGTACAATGATTTGAAAAGCTGTACTTTTTTTTTTAGGAGGTACCAGGGATTGAACCCAGGATTTCACTCATCGGAAGCAGGTGCTCAACCACTGAGATACATCTGCTCTCCAAAAGGCTGTACTTTTATATTTAATGCATTTTTCTTAATTGTATCATATTTCACCAAAAAACCACAAGAGTTTCTTTAAAAAAAGAGCAATATACAGACAGTCCTAGCTCCTGCCCCTAAGAGCTTAGACCTATGTGGTCTGTCAGAGAAAATGTGATAATCCTAGAAAAATGTGGAAAATAGAAGACCAATGACAAATAAGTTAATTTAATGACATGATAAAGCATTTTCATCTTTTCTATAACAAAAGAAGTAGGAAATAGAAGGTAATATTAATAAACATCCTTTGAAACAAAACTATCTGTGTAGAACCCCAATTTTATAGAGAGCATCAAGATGACACTGCCTCTACTCCTGCCAGGTAAGGGTTCTCTTCTTTTCACTTGGTTAGCAGTTTAATTGCAAGGAAAATCGACACTGGACTCATATTGACAAAAGATGATTGAGGGCCAATTTTACCAAAGTACTTTAGGTACCACCCTGCGAAGAGCATGTTCAGTATTCTGATAATGGGTAAGGTGGCGGGCACTTTTTTCATTTAAAGATATTTATTTCTTTAATTAAAATGACACAGAAAAGTTAATATTTATTAACTCTTTTATGAGTTCACAGCAATGTAATTAACTGACTTTTTAAATAATTTTTTTAAAAAATTTAAGGGCAAGATGGCGTTTGAGGTAATGTTTACCCAAGCCAAACCTTGCCTCAGGCGTTTGCGGG
>JAKSZT010054263.1:1225936-1254081 GCA_026826555.1 Tolypeutes matacus
TATATATATATATATATATATATATAACATTTTTGTAAGCAAATACACATATATGCATATATATTTATATATCATTTTGCAAATGTTTGTATGTATTGTGAGAATTTTGATTTTTACCCATAATAAAAAAAAAAAAAAAATTTAAAAGATACTTAGATTACATAAATGTTACACAAAAAAATACAGGGATTCCCATATGTCCCTCTCCCCACATCTCCCACACCCTCCCACATAAACATCCTTTGTTAGCGTGGCACATTCATTGCAATTGATAAACGCATCCTGGGGTTTTGCCATTAAGCATGGACCATAGTTCACATTGTAGTCTACACTCTCCCACACAGTTCTGCATGTTATGTGTTAACTGACTTTTAAAAGCTGAAAATCGGTACTGCCATCTTTCAGAAGTTGTAGCACTGGGCTTAAACGAAAATGTAAAGTAAGAAAAATCGTTCTCAGTCCTTCCCAGCCTCAACTGGCAATATCTCTGTCCTGCAATAATTCTTCCAACTCTTGCACATGTTCCTTTGTAAAGTGACTTTGCCACCCCTCCCACCAAGTCACTCCCTTAATGACTTACTAAGGGAGGAGAAGTGGTGGGAGCAGTGTGCTCCAGTGGGTAGTATTTTCTTACAAACATTGTTTAGAATTATCAGCACACAGTGATAATAAAAAGAAGACCAGCTTGTAGTCAGCTCTACTCTTATCTTTCAATCCTCTACAGAAAATGCACCCTCTTACTGCCTGTTCCCAGGACCTGTGCTCCCATTGATACCTTCACCCTCCTCCTCATACCTCCCCCCAGGCATGTTATTGTTCCCCACCCCTTGAATCTGAGCTGGCCTGGTGTCTTGCTTCAACCAATAAAATGTGGTGAAAATGGCATTAGGGGGCCTCCAAGCTTAGACCACAAGTAGCTTTGCAGTTGTTTTTTGTTTGTTTGTTTTTTAGGTACCAGGGCCGGGGATTGAACCCAGGACCTCATATGTAGGAAGCCAGTGCTCAACCACTGAGCCACATTGGCTCCCAGCCTTGCAGATTTTGCTTTCGCTCTCTTGGAACCCTGAGCCCAGCGTGTGGAGCAACCCAGCCTGGCCTCCTTATGATGAAGAGAACACATGGAGGGAGAGCTAAGGGTCCCGTGACTGAGGCCATCTTGTATCATCAGCCCAGCCCAGCCAACAGATGACTGCAGGCACCAGTGACCCCAGCGAGACCACCAGAACTTCCAGTTGAGTCCAGCCCAAAAGGCCGACCCACAAATTAGCATACAATTCAAATGCTTTTTGAAGCCATTGAGTTTTGAGGGGATGTGTTTCACAGAATAGATAACTGATACACTCCACCTTTGGTCATTTTCTCCCTTAAACCTCCTCCTTTTCAGTGTGTGCTTTCATTCCCCTTTCCCTCTAAAGGCATTGTGTCCAGAAACCCCACTTTTCTGACCCAGATTTCTCGCTTTGGCTCCCTGCCTATCCAAGCACAGTCTGTTCATCCCACACTTCCCATCCCTTCACTGAAGTTGGCCCCTTTCTGTCTCATCTATAGTGACATACGATCTGTGGGTTCCCATCTAACTATAGTTCATGATTCCATTATCCTATCTCTTAGCCCCTGTAAGTCAGGACTGTTGTGTCTACTAAAATGTCAACAAGCTTCACCAACACAGGAATCTAAGCCAAGTGTCAATGCAGGAGGCTTAAGACCCCCATTCACTCCAGATGGCATACAAACACCTCTGCAGATACCCTCTGCCTCAGGAGAATAATTCCAATGATAGGAGGGGAGGGAGGAAGAGGTGCCGCTTCTACAGGTTTCTGCTATTGGTGGTGGCCAAGGCTATTATAAAATACCACCCGTGGGAAGCAGATGTGGCTCAAGCAATTGGGCTCCCGTCTACCATATGGGAGGTCCAGGGTTCGATTCCTGGGGCCTCCTGGTTAAAAGCGAGCTGGCCCGTGCAGAGTGTTGGCCCACGTGGAGTGCTGGTGCAGCAAGATGACACAACAAAAAGAGACACAGAAGAAAGACAATGAGAGACGCAGCAGACAAGGGAGCTGAGGTGGCGCAAGAGATTGAGCTCCTCTCTTCCACTCCGGAAGGTACCAGGATCGGTTCCTGCTGCCGCCTAAAGAGAAGACAAGCAGACACAGAAGAACGCACAGAGAGCAGACAGGGAGTGCAAAACAACGGGGGCGGGGCAGATATAAATAAGTAAAATAAATCTTAAAAAAAAACTACCGCCTGGGTGCCAGCCTGGGCACCTGTGAACATGAGTTGCTTAAGGGGGCTGAAGCAGTGCCCTAGAACCAGGACACCCCGACAAAACCCATCAGATCTGGAGAAATCTACGTTAGTTGCTTGATGTTCCATAGATCTGAGCGGTAAGGACATATGCCTTGAGAAGATAAAGATAGGTGATAAATAAGTCCCAAGCATAAAATTCAAACTTTTTTTTTGTCACAAGCAAGGCACTGAATGGTCTGGTTTCTGCCTATCCCGTTTCTTGGCATCTTCCCCCGCACAGCTCCACAGGCCCTCATTCCAGTCTGAAATTTCCCTTGGCCCAGGATCTCCCCCATCGCCTTTAGGCGATGGGCTCCTTCCATCCTGAGACCGCCTCCTCACAGAGGCCCTCCCTTTCCACTTGCCTAAGGAAAGTCTCTAGTTCCCTGCTTGTTTCCTTCATAGGGTTTAACACAATCTGTAAAGAGAGGAGAGCACTTATCATGTTTCAGGCACCCGGGTAAACCCATTTGTCGTACAAGCAGGATTCAAGGGATGTAACTCAGAAGGCAACTTTATTTTTGTGCCTCACTGCCCCTTTAACGTGTATTCAGCGAAAGAAACTATTTCCTTTCTCTTTCACTATCAGGCACTTAAAGCTTTCTTTGTCACTTCAAACTTTCAATTGTTTAAATTTTTTAAAAATGCCCAATTTGATTATTTCATCCTCTCCCTTTCTGCAGCTGAGGCTCACTGCAGGGAGAAACTGGAGTCCAAGAAGTGAGCTGGGGTCGTGGGGTCAGCTCCTCTCTTTATATCCCACTCACGTCCTCCCTTTGAGAGCTGATGTTACTGATTCCTCCAGGGTTGAAGTAGAGAGAAGAGGGCAGAAAGTTCTGAGATAACTGGCTTTGTGCTCTCTAGACCTGGCAGCTGTTTAAACCTGACTTTTCCTCATGAGCTTCTCCAGCACCTCTGCTGAAATCCCTGACAGCAGCCCCCCTGACGTGGAATTGCTCTGTTCCTGCAGCTGCAGCTGCCAACTGGTTTTCCAGTGTCTATCCCACACAGACTTGCCCTGTAGAAGTCCCTTCACCTTCCCAGGATATTTTCTGGGCAGGTGTTAAAATGGCTCTAGGCCAGAGGCCCCTCCCTAACTCACTGGTCTTCACGTGCTTTTCCTGCTATCAGAGGGGAAAGGCCTTAAGTCCCAGACAGAGCCCTGAGCCATGCTGCTTTCCCTTTCAGACCCAACTGAGGCGCAAACCTGAGGCATCCCTGGACGACAAGGAGCACCTTCCAGATCCTTGGGTAGCTTGTTTGAAGGCACCAACCCCCAAAGAGGCCTGAAGAGAGAGATAAGCGCCCTCCACCTTTCCTTTCTTTGAAGAGTCTTGCAGCACTGCTTTCCCCCAGAGAAATTCTACCCTTAGGTAGAGTTGTACCCTTGTGGTAGAAGAGTCTTCAGCCAGTTCTTAACTGTCTACCTTGGGCATTCCCCAGGGGAATTTGTTCACACTTACTTTGATATCTGGTAACTATTATATCTTAGTGCCTCCACCCTGGTATATGGACATAATCATATTCAGTCTTTACCACAACCATCTGTGGAAGATGCTATTATTATCTCCATTTTACAGATAAGGAAAAAAACTTGTTCGTGGTCACAGCACTAAGAGGCAGAGCTAGGATGAGAATCCAATTTAACATCCTGGTACATTTGCCTGATCTCATATGGTTGCCATAGCAACCCTATGAGGTAAGTACTATTATTGGCATTTTACAGACTAGAAATGGAGTCTTAGAAAGGTTGAGTGGTTTGACCAAGATCATATGGTAAGTTGCAGGGCTTAGATGAGAACCCAAGGACAGCTGGCTCCTGAGGCAGATTCTAATCCACTGCGCTATTCCAGATCACCTGGTACAAATACATGGTGAAGTACACAGGCACCATGGCAAAGCCGTGACAAAGTGAGAGAAAAAGACAGGAAAACCAAACTACAGGCACGGCAGGCTCTCCTTTCATTCTTGCAGGAAAGAAATTGTCCCATGCTGACAGGCAATGAATGAAAGAATTGTTTAGGGAGCATTTTGAGATAGCATCAATAAATGCTTACGCCAATATACCATGTCGGCGCTAACGTGTGTCAACTCCAACTCATCGATCCCAATCTACAATGCTAGGCCTACAAGCCACTCAAGGGCAAGAGAAATGTTTAAAGACAGGGGAAAAAAGTATTGGCTCAAAAGTATGAAAAGAACACTGCAAAAGCATAATCGATAAATGTTTAATTAAATGTCTACAAAATGTAATATTACACCAACCTCATTATTCGTTGAGTATTCATAAGCATCTCATTACATTTGAAAACAATCTGTAGATCAGACTTTCTTAGTTCACAAGAATTCCCAAAGTGTGAATGAGAAATCAGAGCCAATTGTGAATAAATAAGCTGTTCATAGCTAGATTACTTCAAAGGCAAAATTATTTTTAAAAGTCTTCCAAAATATTTACAACAAAAAGTTACACTTAATGTAGCATTTTGTTTTTTTAAATGATGTCATGTGGGACCACTGAAAAAAAGCATTCCTAGGCTCTTTTTTAAAATTTATTTATTTCTCCCCTCCCTACCCATCTCGTTGTTTGTGCTCACTGTCTGCTCTCTGTGTCCTTTTGGTGGGTTGTGCTCATCTTCTTTTTAGGAAGCACTGGGAACTGAAGCCAGGACCTCCCATGTGGGAAGGAAGTGCCCAATGACTTGAGCCACCTCCACTCCCTGCTTGTTGTGTCTCTCATTGTGTTTCCTCATTGTATCTCTTTCTTTTGTCACCTTGCATCAGCTAATATGCCAGCCCATCACACCAGCTCACTGTCTTGCACATCTTCTTTAGGAGGCACCAGGAACCAAACTTGGGACCTCCCATGTGGGAGGCAGGTGCCCAACTGCTTGAACCACATCTGCTCCCCTCCTAGGCTCTTAAAATGGCCCTAGCCAGTATTGTCCTGAACCCCTAAAGATAGACAACGAAAGCCATCAACGAATCCAAGTTCCTCACACAGTGCCTGAAAGATTGTTGGCCCACATTAAATCTTGATTACATTTAGCTAAGTCTTGGCTTGCCAGGCTGCTATGACAAAGACTGCATTATGAGATGGTTTAAACAAGGGATTTATTGGCTGATGGTATTGAGCTAGCAGAGGTCCAAAACCAAGTTTTCAGCAAGATGTGCTTTCTCCCCAAAGACCACAGTGTCCTGGCTTTGGCTGTTCAATCCTTGGGTCCCCTGACTTTCCCATCACATGGTGATGTCCTTGCCTCTCTCTCCTGGGTCCCTGCTGGCTTCCTGCTTCTGGTTCCTCCCTGTGGCTTTCTCTTTATAAGGCCTCCAATAATTTGGTTCAGTTGGGCCACACCTTGGCTAAAAATAACATCTTCAAGGTTTACAATGAGCTCATAGCCATAGAGACTTGGATTAAGGTTAAGAACATGTCTGAACTGAGTTACACAGTTCAACCTACCACAAGGGCCACACTTTCTGAGACTGGGAGCACAGGATCTGGAGTCAGACTGCCCCTGTTCAAGCCCTCACTCCCACTTGCTGTGTATTCTAAGGCAAGTCGCTCAACCTTTCTGAGCCTCATCTTCCTGATCTGTAAAATGAGGAGAATAATAGAACCCACTTCAAAAGTCTGGGAGAATTAAACGAGCATGGATAGCCATGGCTGTCACACAGTATTTGACAAATGTTAGTTCTTCATGGAAATGTGGCTCTCACAAGAGAACCTTACCTTGCAGCCTCACAGTTTAGTCATTTGTATGTCTTTCCAAGTTGAGGTGTGCAAAGGCAGAGATGCCTCTTCAACCAGGTTTCTCCTGGACAAGGTCATGACATGTTTGCCAGACAGAAGCCTAGTGGGCTTTCAGGGACAAGACTGCAGCAGAGAGATAGAAATCTGGAGAGCAAGCACTGCTTTCAGAATGGAGTCGCCTACTTTGTGTTGGCTTTGATAACCAGTGCTCTCGCCCCCTCCCCTCCATGGAGCACTGTTTATGCTTACGGAGAGAAAAATAATTTTTTGCAAAGCTCCATGATTAATTAATCCTTGACAAACTAAGTAGTTCATCAGCAGAAAATGGATGCTTCCTAAAGAGGTATCAATTGTTTGAATGCAAATTCAGTGTTTTATAGGTCCTCAGAGGATGAAGATAATAACTCTTTATAAACATCAATTTGATGGGATAAAAAAGAAAGAAATTCTAGAAGTAAACAATTTATTGTGTGAACATGTACAGAAAAAATAGAAAAACAAAATAAACCTAAACTTCCCTTTTGCACATGTTACTTGTGTAAATGAGTAGGAAAAGGACTGGAAGGATGTACTAATTGTTTGCGGTGCTACCCCTGACAAGGGAGCAAAATTTCAGTAGGGGGCTGTGGCAGAAGGAGAAGAAGAGAAGGGGAGACTAATAGCCAGTAGAGATGCCTCCAGTCTAAAAAAAATGAAATTTGGTAAGTCAGCTGGGTCCCTGAACCTCAAGGTAAATTCATAATACAGCCACAGCCCACTGCAGGTCTCCAACCAGATTTGGTTGTGCAGTGAGCAGCCAGGAATTCTGGCCAGGGGAGAGGAAAGCTGATCTGCATCTTACAGGCTAAGTAAGAGTTCACCAGGCAAAGAGGCCAGGAAACGAGCCAACTGGCTAGAGGCCCATCTGTCCAGAAGGGTCCAATAACCTCATTAGAGCCTCCTGAAAGCAAACATAGTTTTAAATCTCTCTCCAGCTGAGAAATTCTAAGGTGATAAAAACCTCAGGGTAGTTCATAATCAAATTACCTGTACCCAGAGCATCAGACATGTAATATCTGTGGGCTGGAGAAAGCTCAGAGTCCCTGTCACCAACAAGGATGTATCTGACATGTATGGCCAGGTGAGTCGGTATCTCAAGGTTACCTGCTGTTCTTTCACCCTAGGGGTTTTCCTACAAAGATGCATTGAACAGTCATTCAACACCTATGATGTACTATGCACTATGTCCAAAGGTGAATAAGTTATCTGCCCTGAGGGCAGAAGTAAACGGACAGTTATGGTTCAGTGGGTTTAGGGCCAGTGTGGGAATGCATAGCAAGGGCACCTAACCCAGCCTGGAGTGGAAGAGGTGAGTCAGGAAGTGAGCACCCGTGGGCAGAACCTCAACAGTAAAAAGGGATGAATAAGGGGAAGAGCCAGAGCTCATGCGGATGAGTGGAGAAGAATGTCCACATACCCGTGACCACCTGCCAGCACTCCCAGGGCCTGGCCTCACCAATCACAGGTTAGACTACAGTGCCCTTGGCACATATGACCCTGAAATATTGTTGGTTCACCAGGAACCGCAGCTGAAATAGTCAGGGTTCTGCTTTATTTAGGATGGGTAATAACCAAGTAATATGCTCAGATACACTGAGCCACTCAGCATAGTTAGTCAAACTTAGTCTACTCATACCTTTTATGCCAAATACACCTGTCATTGCATTTTAATAAGTATTTTCTTGCTTGAACAGCTCTCCTCTCTTCCCACTCATACCCACCTCCCCCTGTAGTTTGGGTCACCCATGTCTTATAATATTGAGCTAACTCAAATAGGTTACCAAATCCCTTTCTTTCTTTAAGAACATGGAGCATAAGTTCAGGTCTGAGTGCTCAGGCTACAAAAAACAGAAGGAAATAGGAAAAAAATTTTTTTTCAGGAGGTACTGGGAATTGAACCCAGGACCTCCACATGGGAAGCAGGCACTCAACCAATTGAGCTATATCTGCTCCCCAGGAATCTATTATTTTATTTCAATTAACAAGTAATCTATTGAGCACATTTTATGTATAAGATGTTGTTCTAAATGCTAAATAGAATGCAAATAAATATCGCTCAAGACACTGACAGTTAGGGACAAGAATATCATTATTACAAAAGCTAACAAGCAGAACAAGGGAGGAACAAGTAACAAATGATAGGAAGGCATTTAGAGAAAAAAGAAAATCACTGCCAGCAAGAGCAACTGCAAAGTCTCTCCAAAAGCAAAAGAATAAAACTAAAACTCAACTCATAGAGAATGAGATTGGACATGTACAAAATAAAATCATAAAAACAATATTATTTTTTCATTTTTTTTATTTTTTAAAAGATACTTAGATTTACATGAATGTTACAGA
This sequence comes from Tolypeutes matacus, assembly GCA_026826555.1. Taxonomy (NCBI): domain Eukaryota; kingdom Metazoa; phylum Chordata; class Mammalia; order Cingulata; family Chlamyphoridae; genus Tolypeutes; species Tolypeutes matacus. Next base: position 1,234,353 of record JAKSZT010054263.1, read on the forward strand.
GATTGTAAAGGGGATTCCCATATGCCCGCTCCCCACACCTCCCACATTTTCCCACATTAGCAACATCTTTCATTAGTGTGGTACATTAATTGCAACTGATGAACACATTTTGGAGCATTGCCACTAAGCATGGAATATAGTTTACATTGCAGTTTACACTCTCTCCCACTCAATTCTGTAGGTTATGGCAAGATATATAATGGCCTGTATCTGTCATTGTAAATGTCATTCAGGATGATTCCCAAGTCCTGAGAATGTCCCATATTACACCTGTTTTTCCCTCTCCCTACCCTCAGAACCTCCAATGGCCACTGTCTCCATATCAATGATATTTCTTCCATTGCTAGAATCACTATAAGTCTATAGTAGAATATTAGTAAGTCTACTTTAGTCCATAGTTCATTCCCCAGTCCTGAGGATTCTGGGATGGTGATGTCCACTCCACCTTTAATTGAGGGGAGGCTTTGATCCCATACGGCCGATGGATGGGAGTCTCTTGCTACCAGTTGTAGACACTCTCGGTTCTTTGGTATGTTGGTTATCCATCATCTCCTCCTTGTGAGTTGTCCTGGGTGAGTCCAATGAACTGAAGAGTAGGTGTTTCAACCCCATTGAGATTCAGGGCACATGGACAGCCCAAAGATTTACGTCTCTTAGACATACACCTACCAACTTTAGTACTAATTATAAGTCCAAATAGAAGGACAGAAGAGCCATGTGTAGGGAAACCACAACTGATTCCAACTCTGTCACACTGGGGCACATAAATTCCAAAGTAGGGCCCACTGGCAAGGGACCAAACTCCTGAGACATCTGCCCTGGTTATAGTGTCTGGATGTTTCCAGAGCCTTAGGAGCTCCCCCATTTGGGGATAGTATCTACTTTGGCTGTCAATGAGATCCTGCTGAGACGTGCATAAGTGTTACATCTGGAATGACCTCCCAACTCACTTTGAAGTCTCTTAGCCATATAAACTCATTTGTCTTTACCTTTTCTCCCTTTTGGTCAAGGTCTTTTTTTTTTTCCAGTTGCGTTGCTTGTTGGTACTTGGTAGCAATCCCTCAGTGCCAGGGAGGCTCATCCCCAGGAGTCATGTCCCATGCAAGGGAGAAGTTATTGTGTTTATATGCTGAGTTTGGCTTAGAGAGAGGCCACATTTGAGCAACAGTAGGTAACTCTTAGGCCCTCTGCAACACTACACTAAGTTTCAATTTCAAGAGCAAAGGCTCATAAGAATAGTCATCAATATCAAGGGCCCATCAATGGACCATCCTCCTTCACTAGTTATTACCCCTGTACTTGGGGGATTGTTGCTGTTCCATTAGAGAATGTGGCAGAGCATCCCAGGATGGGAATTTTATATTCTTTTGGTTATTGTGTGAATCTCCACCCACTTAAAATCAATATTTCTAAGGCCAAACACTGGATAAACAAGTAAATTCTCTACATATTGTTACAGATCCAAGGCTTAACCAGATAAAAGGTATAAATATAGTAGGGATCTGACTAGTAATGAAACTAAATAAAAGTAAGAGGCAGTTGCTGGGAGCACCAACACAAGCTGTCCAGGAAAGGGGATGCTCTGGCCCATGAGTCCTAGAGGCATACATTGGGAATGTCTCTGTAGTATAGATGGATGATCTGAACCTGGTGTCTTTATATATTTGCAACTCACCCTCCAGTCACCTTGCTGTGATTACACAAGAATCTAGAACCTTTGGATTAGATTCTGCCATTTTCTATTGGAACACAATAAACTGACCAGAGAATCTAAGTGTCTTGGTCTTGAAGGCAGCTACATTTTTCATTATAAATAAATGAACAAAATAGCATACTAGATTCCTTATAAATATCTTGTGAACTTATGAATCAATCCTGGAGAGATTATCCCTTCTGGGTGTGCTGAGCCTAGAAAGCTAAGAATCTAAGCCAATGCAAATTCGCCAAGGTAAATGGTTCAAGCACTCTGCCTTCAACTGTGGGCTCTGCAATGAAAAGAATAATCAAAATAATGAATTCATGCATGGAGAAGCCAAGATACATTTTTAAAAATCTAATGATAATCGAATTCAGTTAAACATAGAAATAAAGCCTAATAACTGGTAGCTATGGCTACAAAACATGACGTAATTGTTATAAATCTTGGAAGAAGAGCTACAAAATTCTCAAGTACTTTGATGATAATATATTGGGAAAATATTTTGGAATGTGCCAGTAAAAACGGGAGATAGAAGGAGGAAGTGGTAGTAAAGTGTAAATTTTTCATGTTTCATAGGGAGAGTTAAGACGCTGTTTCACGTATGACATTGATAGTTAAGAAATGTAACTTTAAATAAATTATTTCAAGATAAAAACATAACTATAGACTATTTTACTTCCACTTTCAGCTAAGATGGTGTAAAAGAGATCAGATTTACCCTCTTTATTGAACCAACTAAAAAATCAGGCAATATATTTCAGCAATGATTTCCAAGATACATTAGACTATGGGCAACTAAGGACAGTGATCCTTTAAAGACAAGAAACAAATAAATATGGGCCCCCAATTGGGACCCACCTTATTGCTTTAAGAGAGTTTCCAGGCTGTGGCTCGTGGGGGGAGGGAAAGAGACCTGATGGAGCCCCATGATCTTTCTGAGTTGAGGACACAGAAATGGAAGTCCAGAGAAGACAAGACAGCTAGTGTTCACAGAACAATGTTATGTCAAAGAGGAGAGAGCACAGGAGAGATAGTGCAAGAGATCTAGAGGGTCCTCTTCCAGTCTTCATCTGAGTACTGCACGCTCAGATATGTGAGGAAACTGAAGCTGGGAAAGAAGCACATGAAAATCACATGAAAGGATTAGAAAGAATAATCCCTGAAGATCAGACAGTGCCAGGAATAGTTGCTGTTCTTACCAGCCAGAGGGAAAGCCCTCATAATTCACAGTACAGCAGGTAGAGTATACAAAAGGGTTTTCTTACAAACTGAAGGTTTGTAGCATCCCTGCATCAAGCAAGTCTATTGGCACCGTTTTTCCAAAAGCACGTACTCACTTCGTGTCTCTGTGCCACATTTTAATTAAAGTATGTGCATCGTTTTTTAGATATGTTATTGCACACTTAGTAGACTACAGTATAGCATAAACATAACTTTTATATGCACTGGGAAACCAAGAATTTCGTGTAATTCACTTTATCATGATATCCGCTTTACTACATTGGTCTGGAACCAAGCCCACAGTATCGCCAAGGTATGCTGGTACAAGATATGTACTTCAGGGGTAGGATCAGGAGAATTCTTAGAATTCTGCCTACCACAGTAAATATGAAATTCTTTCTTATTATCTAGTCTCTTGAAGAGAGAGTTGACTATTTAAAGCAAAACTTTATTCCAGGGTTTATAGCATATGTCGAAACACAATGTATGACAAAAAGACTACAATGGATCAAAGAGAAGGCTTGGAAGTATCCTGTTGTAAGTTGTTCATAATATCTAAATGGTGTAATATCACTTGAAAGTAGACCATTACAAGTTACAGATGTATACTAGAAACCCCAGAGCGAACACGAAAATAAAAGCATGAAGAGTTATAGCTAATAAGCCAACAAATGAAATAGAATAGAATCATTAAAAAATATTCAACTGATCCAAAAGAAGGCAGAAAAAAAAAAAAGCGAGGGAACAAAAAACAGACAAGATAAATAGAAAACAAATAATAAGATGTTAGATTTAAACCCAACCATATCAAGAATCACATTAGCTGTAAATAGTTTTCAAAGTACATCCTAGAAAATGATGGTAAGTGGAGCCATTTCTGCTTCCACCCCTTGTTCTCAGGCCCATGTGTTCTATCTACTGGAAACAAGAACCACATAATGGTCATGGATTTGGGGTGTATCCTGGAGGAGAGCACCCCATACCTCAAAGGATTTTATCACCAACCTGGCATCTCAGTTGTGCTTTCAACAGGCCATTCCATTGCTTTATCAGGTTGGCAGCCTCTTAGTAGTACAGTATGTGACAGGAACAGTGGGTCCTATAGTTATGCATCCATTGCTGCATCACTTTACTTGGTCCAACGTGATGTTATGCATGCTTCCATATTGGCAGATCTAACACTAAGCTCCTTTTTAGATGTCCTAAGAGGCTCTAAAGGCAGGGAAGACAAACCGATATCTGGAATAGGTGCCCACTGCAGGCAAGAAGAATCACTCTGTGTTCCAGGATGGAAGGGGTCTAGTTTGTACAAGTGCTGGTGGGTCTTCTTAAGAGATGATGACCTATGAGGAGCCTTGCACTGGTCTCTATTCCTGGCAGACTGGACATTCAGCAGCTGCATGTCTCTATCAGCCTTGGCGAGTGGGGATTAATGCTGTTGAATCCACGTAGTCTCCATCCTGACACCATGGCTACTAAACCCACATATCCATTGTGCTGGCACTGGGGTGATCATTGAGGGAGGATAGCTGACATCAACTGGCGGGGTCATTCAGGTTGTTTAGTGCCTCTTCTGTACTGGATGCTGGGAGCCAGACCTGGGCCAGAACTACATTTATCAACAGGCCTCTATTTGCCCCCACTCTAACAGGGGAGCCCTTATAACGCTTCGGGTTTCCAAGAATCTATTTTGACTCTGATCCTGTATAGAGTAGTCCTTGAAATGTTAGAATATTCCCCTTTGCCCGGTAAACCCAAGTAAATGGCAATAGGTCTCTTTGGGGAAGGATTTGGAGAATGATTACTGTAAGCCCGTTCTGTGTTGTTGCAGGGTCCTTCTCTGGTAGAAGCCTTAGTGACCTGGCCCTTTCTTAGGTCAGGTTGGGGTCTGGAAATTGGTCAAAAGATTATGACTTTTTTAGCCTTCTGGCTATTCACCCTTGATTTGTTTTTTTGTTTGTTTGTTTGTTTGTTTTTTCTTTTTTTTTTTTATTATGGGTAAAAATCAAAATTCTCACAATACATACAAACATTTGCAAAATGATATATAAATATATGTGCATATATGTGTATTTGCTTACAAAAATATTATTTATATATATATATATATACATATATTTTAAGAGGTGCTTAGATTACCTAAAATATTACACGGAACCCACTGGGATTCCCATGTTGCCCACCTCCCACACCTCCCACCACATCCCACACAAACATCTCCCACAGTGTGGCCCACCAACCTCAATGAACTTACACATCCTGGAGCCTTGCCACCAACCATAGACCACAGTTCACACTGTAGACCACACTCTCTCCCACTCAGTTCTGAGTGGTGTGTGCTGATTTAAAATGGCCTACATCCATTGCCACAACAGTACTCAGGACAACCTCCAACTCCCAAAGAAGCCCCTGTATTTCAACTGCTCATCCCCTCCCTACCCAAAAACTGTCAAGTGGCCACTAGCTCCACCTCATTGTTATAATTTCTTGCATTGCAAGAATCACCATATGTGAGCAAGAGAATACCATCAAGTCCACTCTAGTCCATAGTTCTTCCCCCAATCCAGAGGCGACTGGGATGGTGATGTCCACTCCAACTCCAAGTGAGAGAGGGCTTATATCCCATGGATATGGTGGGTGGGATGAGCCTGCCTGCAGATGCAGGCCCTCTCCATTCCCTGGGATGGCCATTTCCCATCGTTGTCTCCTCACCAGGTGACTTGGATGAGTCCATTGAGCTGTAGGGTAGGAGTTGCAGTTCCACCTAGATTTCATGCACACCTGGCACATAGGTAGGCGGGAGGCTCCAGTCTCTGGAAGTATACCTAAGAAACTCCAGCATCACATGTAGGTTTGAATAGAAGGGACTGGTGAACCATGTGCAGGGAGGCCTTGATTTGTTTTGATTGCATATATTGATCAATGACCTTGGCAACCCCTGGAGAAGCCATGTTCTGTTAACCATCTCCATATCTCTCTGAAGACTGGACCTCCATTGACTATCACTCTGGCCTTCCTCTCACTACAATAACTGTGCTTCTCCTTACTTCTGATGAATGAATGCCACCACCTGGGGACCCTATCATGTCCTCTGCTCTCAGAGAACCCCCTTTCGTAGCAGCATTTCCTAATATCAATCCCAGACCATAGGAGAGAGTTGTCACTAAGCTTCTCAGTGAGACTGGTGCTCCTCTCCCCAGCATATTCCTTATTGTTTAGTAAATATCGTGTCCTCCAGGCCCTTCCACCAAATATATTTGGTTGGTGGGTTTTCCAGCCTTACATAATATTTCCATTGTAGCATGCCCACTTCTCTTACCCTTTGATCTCTCCTTTTACTATCTGTCACAGCACTTCTGGCATCTCTATTTTACTTAACATGAGCCATTGCTTTTCCCAAGCTTCTAAGAACCATCCTAGCAGTGTATTAGCACCATTGCCCAGGGTCTTTGCCAAGGTGTTAACTCCTGTATCATTGGAGAGTAAATATTCCTATATTGATAAGCTTCCCATTATCCAAATTTATGCCCTTGTTTGGTCCAGAATCCTCAAGATCTTGTTCCCTGTATATGCTCCTGGCTCCTGCCAGTACATGCTGTTTAGGTTTTGTAGCTCCTTCAGGGAGCTTCCTTCCTTAGGAGGCCTAATACTTCTCCAGCCAAGTTATGCTATGACTCAACCCTGTTTATTGATCTAGGCGCATCACCTAGAAGCAAGGAGGAGTGCTAGTCTTCAACAGGCGGGTTTGGGCCCAGATGATTCAAAGGGATCTAGAGATTCAAGATTTTATTGACCCAGATATTCCCATGCATGTCTCAGGATCCCAGTCTGCACCACTCAAGGCACTGACCTTGGAGTAGCAAAGCTGCCAAGATTGAGAATTCACCCTTCTAGGGAACACTGCTACTCTAAGCCTGATGCTCAGATTTTTCTGTTGTCTGACTGCAGAGTCTCTTTATATGCTGCCAAGGACAGTGCTAGTTTTCACATTTAGCCTTTAATTGGTGATTAGTCACCTTTAGCCCTCATTGTCTTTCTTCAATGCACTGATTGCTCCCACAAATAGCCATCCAATTCTATCCTCCTTCCTTAAATTGCTACTTCCCCTAAATTATCAAATGCCTGATATATTACCCAAGCCAATGCATTCACTTCCACTATCTTATCCCAGGTTCACCACCAGTGAAAATTTTAATAGTTTCATCCCTATGGCATGCCAGGAGTGATCAATGCTCCCCCACCCCACTCCCCACAACCTCCACCAATGATGGGAATCTCATTGATCCAGCTCCAAAATCCCATTTTACAGTCTGTTTTCTCAGACCGCCTCCAGACACCAACTACCTTAGGTCAGTTTTCTTTGGAAACAGACTCTAAAATGGAGACATTTTTGTGCAGAAAGTTTATTGGAAACAACACTTAGGATCAGCACCCTTGGGGAAATGAAAGGATTGAGCAAAAGGAGAAGTTGAAATGGGATGCAGTTTCAACAAATCTGACTCCATGGGTGCTGATGGAGCTAGTCTAGCTCTTCAGAGTTGTTCCCCCTTGAAGCAAGGGGACTGCGTCCCTCTCACCAGTCACAGGATATGGAGCACTCCTGGAGAAGGACACATGGCCTTGAGAGAGGAGGCGCTTTTTGGTTGAGGACAATTCCCAAAGAGCAACTCACTTGAGAACTGTCAGTGACAAGACTCCCAGGAGCTGGGAAATGATGAGTGACTCAGTCCTAAAGGGGATCTATCTAGGAGGCACACCACAGTATCCACTACAGTTTTCAATAGGTTTGATGAATGGATGGATCACAGGATTTATGGCTGTTTGAGTGAATGGATAGATAGACAGATAGAGTTCTACTTATCCCCAACAGGTGAGCCAGAGCAATAGCTGAATTAATCCTTAAAATCACTGGCCTTTCCTAATGAAGGGTGGCCTTTAATAAGAGCACTATACAATGAACAGGGCTAGAAAAAGCAATTCCTTGAGGGCCTCTGAATTCTCAGTAATCAATAATAAATCAGTAAAATCACAATTGAAATAGGCAATCATTAACCAAACATAATTTGACCATGAAAATACTAATCTGAACTCTAATAACTCCTTTAAAGAAGATGGTGGGTGGGGGGAGAGAAGGAGTAGTTCAATGGTTTGAGCACCTGCTTCCCACATACGAGGTACCAGGTTCAATCCCGGTACCTCCTGAAAAAAAAAAAAAAAATACATGAACTCTAATAAATTTTAATCAGAATTAATGTTCAGCCTAAGGAACCAGAGGAGCCCTTCTTTTTTCAGGTCTCAGGTCTAAGTGCCCCACCAAGCCCTGGAACTCAGGGAATTTTAGGAATCTATGTCACTGTCAACATTGCTTCCTTTAGAATATTTCACCAGGCTGGGTTTATGGCATAATTATCGGGCTAAGCCCAGGCAAGGGAAGGGAAAGGGGAGAATTTACTAACGCTGGGAGACCCCTGCTGTTGTTTCCAGACCAATTCAGGACTATGGGTTGTCTTAGTTTGGCACAGAGCTGCTGATGTGAAGTACCAGAAATAGATTGGTTTTTATAATGGGAATTTTATTTAGTGTAAAAGCTTACAGTTCCGAGGCCATGAAATGTCCAAATCAAGGCACCATCAGAGATGCTTTCTCACCAAAGTCAGTTACTGGTGATCCTGGTGTCCTGCCACGTGTTGAAGATAGCGACTGGTCTCTGCTGATGTCTCTGCCTTCCCCTCCAGAATCTACCATTTCTCGGAGCTCAGCTGTGGGCAAATAGGCATAGGACTCGTCTCTTTCTGGTCCTCCTCTCTCAGTCTTGGCTGCTCTGCTTCTTTCCCAAATTCAACTGTGGGTTATCAGGCATATGGCTCATCTCTTCAGCCTTGATCTGCTCCATGGGCCCAGCCTCTTAGGGGCTTCATGCTTAAGTTTTGGCTGCTAGCAATCCTTGAGTCTTCTTTCACATGGCAGGGTAAAAATGGCAGCTTCCTTTCTCTGTGTTTCTCTCCGTGTCTCCGTTTATATAAAGCTCCAGTAAAAGAGCAAAGATCCAACCTGAATCATGCCTCACTGACATAGTCCAATCGAAAGGGCCCTACACCCACAGGAATGGATTAGCTCAGGAAAATAATCTTTCCTTTTTAGGATTCATAAAAGAACTTCAAACTGTCACATACGTCTTCTCTGATCTTCCCTAGTCATTTGTCAAATTGCCAGAGAAGCTGCAATATCTCCAACTGTTAGCAAACCTTGCAATTCTGGAGATGGATATCATTTTGTTCACTCAGCCTCAGCATGGAGACAATCCTGCAGGGTGTGAACACTGCAGCGTTTTAGGTACTCACACATCATATGGCTATCAAATACTACTTCAAAAGTCTTAATATTAAGTGGTTGAATGTCTTGTTTCTGGCCCATAATTGTCACAGGCTTTGTTTCTATAAATATGTGCTCATACCAGAGCCCTGCTGTGAGCTGTGTCAAATTTGCCCCATCACCATCTCTTCAGGAAAGGTGTTTCATGAGGATCCCTGGAGGGCAGAGATGGTGTTACAGACTCAAATACATTTATTTGTCAAAGTTGAGGCTTCCACTGACCTCAAGGTTTCATGAAAGTTAGAAGATAAATTGTGAAAACCACCCAGAGGACATGGAGAATGGGTGTTTCTTGGAGCAGGAGGTTGAATGAGGGACATATGATATAATTTGGGGGAAGGGGCTGTAATTATAAATTGGCTGAACCAGTGATAAATTGAGTCAAATTGGAACTCCTCCCTTTTCTTTATTCCCATCCTTTGCCAAGCCACGTAAATTCCAACTCTGTCATGCCTCTGTTATATGTCTCCTCCCGACTCCCCTGACAATGCTCTGGCCCCGCTTTCATTACCTGCTCCTGGCCTGAGGCAACAGCTCCACTCCAGTCTCTAACTCCAGCCTTTCTCCTCCCTAATCCATCCTCACTGATGGCACCAAGGAGTAGCTTGGAGAGTGGGTGTGTTAGGGGATGAGGAGGCAGGATATGCAGCAATTTACTGTGTTCTATTGTTCCTTTTGTGTGAAAACCATTTCAGTTCTTCCTGTCTCCCTCTGGGAGCTTGTAGCATGGGATATATGGGTAAATATAATGTGGTTTCAATTGGAGAAAAATTTCCATTAAAAAGGTATACAAGAAGAAAACAAAGCTTGATGTTGTTTGGGGTTTGGTTTTAGTGTTATGGAAGCCAAATATTAGCCACACAGAAGCTTAAAATTCAAATTGATTTTGGAGGGAAATTACTCTGCATCATACTTCTGCCCAAGACCAGAGGGCACTTACCCAGGCCCCTTGCCCTCCTAAATAGCCTCCTCAGTTCCCCTCATTTCCCCAGCCAGGAAATGTATGAGTCTGTTCTTATGTCAAGTGCTTTTATGCCCTTCCTTATAGCATCTACTTTCTTAACATGACGCTTAAACTTAATGTGACCTGAGATCTTCAAGACCTGATGCTGGACTAAGAGGAAGGACATACAGACCTGAAAGCTCATCCTGAGTGGCAGGGAGTCTGGAATGACTGAAATGATCTGAAATTTGAGTAACCTAATTGATATTGTTGTGAAATGTGTATTTTGAAAGAAATCAGCTGGTAATAACCAGTCTGAAAGGCAAACATTCTTATTACAAGTCTCACAGTTCATTGAGTTATTGGGATGTTATGACAGACAGGAACTGAGTTAAGCCAAGAGTAGAGACAAATGGTGAAATAAAGAAGAAAGGCACAGATGTTGGAGATGTTCATCCACCCCACTTTTATTGAGTGCCCATCTATGCAGGTGCTGAAGATACAGTGAAGAGCAAAACTTATAGCTAGGATCTTCTAGTGGGAAAAAAGATACTGATTGTGACAGTTTGAAGATCTTTTGTGAATCCCAGAAAAGATAATGTTCTTAAACTAATCTATTCCTGTGAGTGTGGGACCCTTTGATTGCATTAGATCCAGTTAAGGGAACTTCTGATTAGATCGCCTCTTGATTAGATCACTTTAGGGCCTTTGGTTGGACCACATCAATGAGGCAGGATCCAGGTTGGGTCTCTGCCTTCTTGCTGGGGTCTTATATAAACCGAAAACTGGAAGCAGAAGCACACAGAGAAAGGAAGCCACCATTTTGACCCTGCCATGTGAGCGAGAGGTCTCCAGAGATCAATCACCATCTTGCCTTGTCATGTGGCAGGAGCCCGGGATCTGCCAGCAGCCAACCTTGGTGAGATAGCATTTCTGATGATACCTTGATTTGGACACTTTCACAGCTTCAGAACTGTAAAGCTTTTACCCTAATAAACTTCCCAATATAAAAGCCAACCCATTTCTGGTATTTTGCATCAGCAGCCTTTGGCAAACCAAAGCCCTGATCAAATAATCAAAACATATATATGGTATGCAGTAACAAACTGGTGAGTTCAGAAAGCTGAGAGTGAACATGACTTAATCTGATCTGGTTTCGGTGGCCAGGGAAAGCTTGCCTGAGGAGTGGCCTTTGAGTTTGTGCCATATAGAACCTGTGGTCTCTCAACCTGCTCCATTTCCTCTCCACCACCAGGATTGGAAGCCTGAAGTCTACGTTTTCCAGACTCCCTTACCAGCTAGTACTGCCAATGGAAGGCACTGGCAGGAGTCAGGAAAGTAGAAAAAATGGAGGAGCCAGGTGTGTTCCTGAGTCTGGTGGCACATCTGGGTACAGCAGCAACAAGAGCAATGGGCAGTGACAGCAGGGACAGAAGCAATAATGGTAGAGGCAGCAGCAAGTGAGGGCTCTTGGGCTCCTGCTCTGACAGCCCAGTTTCAGCAGCAACAACTTCAGCAGCACAGAAATCATGAGCACTGGGTAACAACATTTTCTCTTCTGCTCATCCCACCCTACGGATAGAGTGGTTTCCTAAAATTGGTTATCTGAGCTGATTTGGCTTGAAAGAAGTGATGACTGCAATGTCAGTGGAAAATGGAATTCTGATAGTTCATGACATGCAGTGTCTTAAATTACTTAAATTATCATCATTGGCTGCTTGGGATGAAGTACTTATTGAAGGCAAAGCTTGATGAAACCAAGTGATTGCTGAAACTGGCCATTTTGGTGGGAATGATGAGTATAAAAATTCTGGATAGGCTGACTGCTTCTGACTGAATGGCCAGTTCACAGGAAAAAAAAAAATGCAATCATTAATCATCAGGGAAATGCAAATAAAAACCACAATGAGGTATAACTACACATCTACTAGAATAGCTATAATTAAAATAATGGAGGGGACGGATGTGGCTCAAATGGTTGGGCGTCTGTCTCCCATATGGAGGGACCCAGGTTCAATCCCCGGGACCTCCTGGTAAAAAAAATAAAAATAAAATAAAATAATGGAAAATAATAAGAGTTGAGACAAATGTGGAGAAATTGGAATACTTTTACACTGCTGGTGGGAATGTAAAGCAGTGTAACTGCTGTGGGAAGCAGTTTGACAGTTCCACAAAAATTAAACATAGTTAACATATGACCCAGCAATTCTACTCCTGGGCATATAACCAAAATAATTTTAAAAACTGGTACTCAAACAAATACATATACATACATGATCATAGCATAATAGTCAAAAGGTGAAAACGGTCCAAACGTCTATTGATGGATGAATGGATAATCAAAATGAGGTGTGTGTATATATATATATACACACACACAATGGAAAATTATTCAGCTGTAAAAAGGAATGAAGTTCTGATGCATGAAAGAACATAGATTAATCTTGAAAACATTATGCTAAATGAAAGAAATCAATGACAAAAGACCACATATTGTATGATTCCATTTGTATAAAACATTCAGAATAGGTAAATCCATAAGAGACAGAATGTGTACTGGTATTACCACAGGTTGGGGCAGCGGTGGGGGAGGGACGACACAGGAACTACAGCATAAATGGCTATAGGGTTTCCTTTTGGGGTGAAGAAAATGTTTTTGGAACTAGAGAGAAGTGGTGGTTGCACAATATTGCAAATGCACTAAATGCCACTGAATAATTTACTTTAAAATGATTAATTTTATGTTATATGAATTTTGCCTCAATTAAAAAAATAAAAGCTCAGGGCTTTAATATATCAGCCAATATCAGGGTCAATGAACAAGAAATCTTCTATAACAGTGCAAAAATAACCTCTTGTCTTTTATAGCCACAGAGCCAATGTAGCTGAAAAGTCAGACCTAAGACATGACCTTGGAGATTGCAGAATTACAATTAACAGGTTCACCAGGGGTCTGATGTGACCTATCAGTCTATAATAAATCAGCCAGTCAAGTTACTGTTCTAGATCTTGGGATAGAGAAGTGAACAATACATAGAGAGTTTCTACTATTAGAGAAGTCCATGCAAGGATCTGAAGGAAAGGTATTCTGACAGAGAGAATAACAAGTGCATAGCCCTGAGATGGGACCAGTTTTATGTGTATGAGGGAAAGAGAAAAAGGCAGTGGGGCTGGAGTGTAGTGAATGTGGAAGAGAGTAGAGGGAGATGGCTAGAGAGGCAGGGAGGGCTCAGGTGTGATAAGCCACAGTGAAGAGCTATTTTATTCTGGTTTCATGAAAGCCATTTCAAAGTGTTAAGCAGGAGAGTATCATGAGCAGTTCTAAGTTTTAGAAAGATCACTGCAGCTGCTATATGGAGGGGTAGACTGTAAGAGGCAAGTGTGTAGATGATAGTGGCATTCTAATCTGATTTTTCTTGGGGAGACCATTTGGCTTTCTTCTGGCTGTTTAGTCTTTCTTGGATCCTGTCCATTTTCCAAACCTCATTCTCCAGCATTCTGATTGCTTCTATGAGCTATATAATGTCCTTGCAATCAATATTTTCTGATTAAGTTAACCAGAGATGGTTTCTGTTGTTTTCTACCAAGAATGTCAACTCTTGTATATTCTCTCTTTATCTTTCTACCACCAGGCTTCCATAGCTTCTCTTCTACAAAATATAATGAGGCTGACCCATAGTTCCTAAATTGACATTTTCAACTATACTTGTTCTCAGTTTCATTCCCAAATTCCTGGGAAAGAGAATCTGCTTCATTTTGGGTCATATGTATGCTCCTTGTCCAATCAACTGTGGCTAGGAAGGCAGGGTCGTGTAGTACCAACATGGTCACTAGGACCATTCATTCATAAGTCTGAATGGGAGCTGTGGGAGTGGAATAACATTAAAAAAAAAAAAAAAGAAATTATTATATGCTGAATAGATACCCTAGAAGTTGTTTTCTAGGTGGAATTAAGATAACCAGAAATTTAAGAAGGAAAACATGCATCGATGATGCACAGAGACTGGAATGATTGTGGCATGTTCAAAGAACAGGAAAGATTCTGGCAAAGCAACGTCAGAAGTTGCTGACAGGAAGTGGAGGAGATGTGAGTTTCATATTATGAGGTCATATTATAGGGGTCCTAAATTCCTGGCAGAAAATTTTCAACCTGTGAAGAAGCTTGGAAGGCATTGAATAACATTCCTTGGCTGGAGAAAGTTCTGATGAAAGTATTATATAAATAGCAGTATGCGGGAAGCAGATGTGGCTCAACCAGTTGGGTGCCTGCCTACCACATGGGAGGTCCCGGGTTCAGGTCCCAGTGCCTCCTAAAAAGAAGACGAGAAAATGCTGCCCTTGCTGCAATGAGCTAGATGTTGCCTCCACTGCAACAAGCAGATGCCATAAGCCAGCAGACTCGTCAGCCCATGGGGAGCCTACTGGGCACTCACCTCTCATGTGGGCGGTCCCAGGTTCAGTTCCCGGTACCTCCTGAAGAAGGTGAGCAGACAGACGAGAGAACCATCTGGGGGAGGGGGGAATAAATAAAGAAAACTAAAGGAAATAAATAAATCTTTTAAAATATATATATATATATACTTTTTTTAAAAAATATCAGTATGCAAGTTGGGTTGGAGGGGGCATGAGGTTTGGACTACATTGGAGGTGATGGTGATGGAGAGTGAGAGACATACAAATATTTTTTTAATATAGGATGTGGTAGTTTATTCTGTATTAAAGAGAAACAAATCATAATCATGCTCACAAAATTCAAAGAAAGCCATTCATGTGAGAGTGCACTAAATCTTGAAGTTACAAATACCCAATTTTTGAATGTCCTTTAAAAAAAGCAGCCAGTTGAACACTGTCCCTCTTTCTGTGTTGACCTTCAGGAGGCAATAGGATGGCCTGTTGCTGGCAGAGATCTCTCAGATCTGCTGAATAATTTTCTTCTTTAAGGGGATTGTGTATTTTTGCTGACTCAGCTCAGTTTAGCCAATACAGGAAATTTTATTTTTCATATGCACACACGATCCTTTTAAGAGCCTTTTCTCCCTCCTCCCTCTCATCTAATTTTTGCTCAGTTACCTCGGGAAAATGTCTGTCCTTCTTATCCACTTTTCCTTTCATTCATGGAGCAAAGAAGAATAAAGGGGGAAAATGACCCTAATTATGTTGATGGACAATGTCCATCCCAAGGAACAGAGAGAGTCTGCAACTGCAAACAAGATAGCTCTGCCCATCTGCCCCACGGGATCTAAGCCCCCTCTCAGTTAGAGGCCGAGTGGGCATCATCATCCCAAAATCCTCAAGATTGGGAAATGAACAATGGACTAAAGTAGACTTATTATTATTCTACTACTGTAGAATAATACAATAACAATAAGCAGACTTATTGTTATTCAAGCAATGGAAGAACTTTTATCATTGCTATACAGGCAATGGCCACCAGATGTTCTGAGGCGGGGAGAGGGAAGAATAGGTGTAATATGGGGGCATTTTCAGGACATTGGAATTTTTCTGCTTGACATTGCAATGATGGATACAGGCCATTATATATTTTGTCATAACTTACAAAATTGTACGGGACAGAGCGTAAACTATAATGTAAACTATAATCCACGATTAGTGGCAATGTTCCAATATGTGTTCATCAATTGTAACAAATGTGCACTAATGAAGGATGTTGCTAATGTGGGGAAGTATGGGAGGGGGGTGGCGTGGGGCATATGGGAATCCCCTATAGTTTTTATTTAACATTTATGTAATCTAAAGTTTTAAATAAATAAATAAACTAAATAACCCTAATCATGAATGGCAAGCTTGAATTAGCACCAGTGATATATCCATATGACAAAAAAGAAAGCCATGTATTTGGAAGTGAGGTTTAATGTTATAATCAGGAACATCAAATTAGAAAGCTTTGGAGAGGGCCCAAATTTCTCTTGAGAATCGCCACCACAGTACCCATCTACATCCTCATCCTCCTTGGATTAAATCTATTGTTCCACAGGTACCATCATTTGGGTTAAATGAAAACCTTTCATAATCAATTTCAGGGATGGGAGATTAAATTACTTACATAAATGCTAATATTTGAATGGAATTTTTTACTAATTTTTCTTGCAAATATACAATATGGTGTCTATATTATGAGTTTAAATGGCTTTAGTGGGCTAGCTTGGCTATCTACCTGCATTTATAATGGCATTTTTATGAGAAAATGCATCAAATCTTCAGACAGACTTTTAAGATGTCTTCTGTAAATCTAATTTTTGAAAGTTGAACAGTGCTAAAACTCTTTTTTCTGAAGATTTATTTTATTTATTTATTTCTCCCCACCCCTTGTTGTTTGCACTTGCTGTGTCTGTTCATCTCCCTTGTTTCTTTAGGAGGCACCGGGAACCGAACCTGGGACCTCCAATGTGGGAGGGAGGCGCCTAATCATTTGAGCCACCTCTGTTCCCTGCTTTGCTGTGTCTCTCATTACATTTTTCTTCTTGTGTCTTATGTTGCATCAGCTTGCCACGCTTGCCTGTCGTGCCAGCTTGCTGTCTTCTTTAGGAGGCATTGGGACCTGAACCAGGGACCTCCCGTGTGGTAGGTGGGATCTCAATTGCTTGAGTCACATTTGCTTCCCTGCTTAAACTCTAACGAGAAATAATGAAGTTATATAATTATTTTAAATATAGTAATAGAGAATTCTAACATGCATGTTTAATGCACTTGACTTCCTTTTCTCCCCATCTAATTAGTTTTGGTAAGCAGCCAGTTCTTTATTTGTTGTTCTTAAGTTGTCATTATGAATTCTGCCAGCTCACAAAGCAAAAAAAGATGAGGTGGAGGTATGAATTTTGCTGCATGAGTTTTCTAAATATATTTATTAAATTACCCTCAAAGCTGGGTGTCTCTCTCAATTTAGAGCATCTTCTCCCTTAATTTAGCACCACGACCTCACTTTTATTGTCTGTATAGCCAGATGCAGATACATTTATTTACATTTTTTAAATGAATGAAAAACTCTAACTTGTTGACATATTGAAGAATCTAAAACTGTCCCGTTTCAAGTCATCCTCGCAAAGTCACTTGCATGGTAGGAGTTGAATTAGCCCCAATTTCTAGCAGAATTAATTTTCAAGAGAATTTTGGAGTGAGAATCAAGGGTTTAGAAAGCTTTATTATTGGGTGACACAGAAGAAACTATTCCAGTTGCATTTCAAGTTCCAATCAAAATCTCAAGCCAGAGCCATAAGACAAAATCCACAGGTACAAAATGGAATAAGAGCATGCTGCTCCATCTCCATGTCAGTCTTCCCACAGGCTACCTTCCTGGTAACTAGGTTATCTTAGCTATGGTGAAGAAAGATCAGAAATTTTGGAGTTATGATACATGTTTCAAGGCCACCTTTCCAATTACCCACATTGTATTGTTTGAATAGTAGTCCCTTCATTCGCTAGCATTTATTGAGCACCTAGTATATGTAAAGCCCTGAGTGGTAAAGCCATAGGGATAGAGAAGGGAGTAAAATTAAGTGTCTGCCCTCAAGAAGCTTAAAATCTAGAAGGAAGTCAACTAACTATAATATAAAGCAGAGTGAAAAGAAGTAATATAATAGAGGGGTAAGCAAAATGCTGTGGAAAGATGGACGAGAGAATAATTCCAACCATGTGGAATTGTCAGGGAAAGCTACATGGAGAGGAGGATTTGAGTGGAAACTTGAAAAGTGAGGAGGATTTCATAGATAAAGAAGAAAACAAACGCCTTAAAGGCAAAGGTGGAAATTCAGTTCAGAAGAGAAATAAAGATGGCCAAGAACTCAGAAAGAAAAAAAAAAAGAAGTCAGTGGGGAGCTGGCCAGCCTCTCTACCATTGTATACCATGTAAGCACTGTGGAGAAAGAACAACTTTGATAAATCACAAAGTCATTGCCCAATTAGGCAAAATGGGATGGCCACTTCTGAAACACAGGTGTAACATGCTTTCCAATGACAACATGGAGAAATTCAATCATAGAACCACATCTTATCAAGAATTTGTTTCCTCTCTACTCTACTCAAATGTTTGTCTTTGAAAGAGTGTTCCAGACTACAAACAATATGTTAAGAACAGATGGTGTTATTAAATAACTGGACATCTATATATTTATGAATATATATTCCTTATATATTCTTGAAGTTGCATTGATACATGGAGATAAAGCCTCTTGAATGACAGCATACATGAATCTAGAGATGTGATACAGAAGGAATGCGTTTTCATCACCTCAACTAATAAGGAGAAATTACCTGTTTTCTTTGACATAGGCTGCTATTTTTCAGACCACCAAAAAATAGAATTGTTCTATGGATTTATTCATAATAATATAAATAGTGTAAACAGTTTGAGAAAGGTACTCCTTGTAACTGGCAGTGACAAGGGATTGAGACATTTCTTTCTAAAAGGAAGATAAAATCATTAACACCTATCCATAGTCCATTTCAAGAGTTAGATAAAGAAAATTATACACTGTGAGAAAAGATAAAATGTATTTCTCCATGGTTGGTCAAGCCTAGAATTCTATAGAAGAAATCGTTATGGAAGAAACCAGAGACTTTTTATGACCTGGAAGCAATGGCGAAGAAAGCAGACCTGCATACAAAACAAATGGAAAATGCCATTTTGAGTTGGTGGCTCTAGCATGCTGGTGTGAGCCCTTATTCTTTCTCTGGCAGTACACAAAGTTGGGTCAATCTTTTAATACTAGACTTGGGCTTAGGCTGTACTAAACCTGGTGTTTATAAACTAGCTGCACTAAATTTCCACATTTATAATATGTTCTTTAGAAAGTGGCTTGAAGAAATTTGGTTCCAAGCCCCTTGTTTCATATGCTTAAACATTCTGACAAATGGTTTTAGAATTTTATGTACATTTTCCTTTAGAGCCATGGCACTCTCACTGCAGTGTGAGTATAGCATCTAAACTGGTATTGTTCCAATTAGTCTGCATCCTTATGAATCATTTGTCTTGCTTTGTCTAAATTGTTCAGCTCAGAGTTGTTTCTGAAAACATGGGTTCTTTTTTTAAAACTTTTTTAAACCTAAGGGTTGCCACCTGAGAGCCTCCTTGTTGCTCAAATGTGGCCTCTCTCTAAACCAAACTCAGCATATGATTGCATTACCTTCCCCTCAACATGGGACATGACTCCCGGGGATGAGCCTCCCTGGCAACAAGGGATTAATACCAAGTGCCAACTGGCAACACAACTGGAAAAAGACCTTGAATAAAAGGGGGAAATGGTAAAGACAAATGAGTTCAAGTGGCTAAGAGACTTCAAAGAGAGTCGGGAGGTCATCCCAGAGGTAACTCTTACGGCACACCTCAGTAGGAGCTCATAGAACATCTAAGTGCCTATCACCCCACTCAGAGGGGTTCCTGAGAGCTCCGGAGACACCCTGGTCCTATATAAGGGGGGATAGCCCCAGAGACTGATGCCTTATCAGTGGGTTCTATTTTGGAATCTGTGCTCCTGAGA
>JAKSZT010054263.1:1254481-1539102 GCA_026826555.1 Tolypeutes matacus
AAAAAAAAAAAAAAGAAGAGAAAACCATCCTTGGTTATGGAGAAAGCATAAGCAAAAATGTGGAAGAATGAATGGAATGTCCAGGGAGGGTGGGGGCAGAGCCAGATACAGTGGGTGAGGACACTGGAAAGGTAGGTTGGGGCTAGATCCTCAAGGCTCTTAAAGCCACAAACAGGAATTGAGCCAGATACTTGGGGCAATAGGGAGCCACTGGGGATTTTGAGTGGGTAAAACTATCTGACCAGAGTCATAGGAAGATAACTCATGTGACAATGAAGAAAATGTGATGAAAATGTAATATGTCAAGAAACTATTTTTTAGAAAAGAAGAAACTAAAAATTAAAATAACACAGAGGAAAGGTAAGAAGCACTTGAATTAGAAAAGAACCAAAGTATTGGATTAGGAAGGAAGTTCAAAGAAAGAAAGGACAGGGCTTGGCAATTGATTATTTGGATATCAAGAGAGATTGGAAAAAAATAATAATAAAAAAAAATAAATAAAAAAAAGAGAGAGAGAGAGATTGGAGACCAGAGGGAAAGAACAAGCAATGGAGGATAGCTGAGATTTCCCAAAACCATAAGTAAATAGCTGAGAAGTCC
The DNA here is from genome assembly GCA_026826555.1 of Tolypeutes matacus. Lineage (NCBI taxonomy): Eukaryota > Metazoa > Chordata > Mammalia > Cingulata > Chlamyphoridae > Tolypeutes > Tolypeutes matacus. Next base: position 1,255,082 of record JAKSZT010054263.1, read on the forward strand.
CCAAACCATAAGTAAATAGGGCAAGAAGAGTGGTATTGGGGGTGGAGGGAGAGTGTTAAATTAAATGTGGTTAAGTTTTAGTTACTGATAGCTAATATTGAAGCTATCCAGGAGACAACTGGAAGGTTGAGTCGGCCATAGAAATTTAGAGGTGGCTATAGACAGGAAGACAGAACTTTTAGGAAAGCCTACATTTAATGAGTAGGTTGAGAAGAAGAAACCAGGAAAAATCATAGAGAAGGCATCACCAGAGATGTAGCAAAGAGCCAGAGGAGTGTAAACTAAAGGGGGATGGGGGGGGCAGGGAGGAGAGAAGGCTTGCGATTGGAAAATTCCCCAAATGAAATCACTTTGAAATTGCTACCTGGCTTTTCTATGATCACACCAAAAAACAAACAAACAAAGGTTCCCCTTAGGAATGGAATTCTGGTCCCGAGCTCTTCTCCATACATCTGCTCATAAGAGGACTCTCATGGGATGAATTAAGCAGGGTAACAAATTCAGGAGTCTGGCAAAGCTGTATTTGCAAACTTTTCTCCCTCAGTTAATCTCTTCTTAGATTTACCCTACTTCATACCCCTGGTCTTCAATCTTTAATTGAGGAAATGAAGTCCCTTAGCTTCCAAGGCAATCATTGTTAAATATGGGTGATAACAAGTAATCATGCAAAATCCATCAGGCTACTAAAGTTGTTCAGGCATCCTCTATACCCCAAACTAGATGATCGTTGTCACTGTTGTGGTTATATATGCATATAGTGCTTGATAGCTAAAGAGCACTTTGCCATATTGATTCATTTGCTTCTCAACACAACCCTGTAAAGAAGATAATATTTTGCTCTTCCTGGTTCTCACACTCAGAAACTCTTTGCACTAATCTCTTTCTTCCTAGGAATTGTGTTCAGTCACCTTTTCAAGTCTTTCTCTAGGTCTTTCTCTCTAACTTTAATCACCTCCCACCTCACCTCCTCTTCTTTAGCACGAGATTGTTTCTTCCTAATCTTGTCCCTAGTGAGTATTCTTCCTGCAATCCTTGCCTCCGAGCTAAGGGGACCAACATTGACTGTCTCATTGTTGTTAGATTTCTCTCCACACATCTCTGCCCTGTTACCCTTGAACATTAGGATTTAGCGTCAAAAGACAGCTATTCCCCACAATTTAAAAAGGTGCCACCAAAATGCAGATATTCTTGAAAGGGGGACATTTCATACTAAGCATATCCTTGGACAATCAGGTCAAAGTTGAGTAGGAGTTGGCTGCTGATAGCTGGCCCCCTGGCCCATCTGGCATTGCCAGTACACATCCCCCAGCCCCAGCCCTTACCTGAGAGCCCCACCATTTCCCACCCATCTCTGTACCCCAGGGAGGCTGACCTTTATAGACTGCAACCACAGCTTCCCATGCCCTCCAGCTTCCAGTTGGGCGAGGCTAACAGAAACCAGAGGGTGAGAGGAAAGTGAGGTCAGGTATTTATCCCCAGGCCCTTTGCCCACCTGCTGAAGGGGGCAATGGTTGCATGCCTCTGCAGAACACCACAGATCCTGCTGGCAGCCATCTCTTACCGCCACAGCTACCACTCTCCCTGGCTCTGGTAATCCAGGGGTGCTAGTGGCATTTGCTCCAGTTGCAAGTAACCATCCCTCACCATGCCTGTTCGTTCGCTTACCCCTGTCCACACTTTTATAACAGTCCCTTCATTAAATTCTCACTTTCTACATTTTAGGGGGTCCTGCCAGGACAAGGTTCCTTTATAGAACAAGCAGCTTCCAGCAGCCTTCCCCCAAACCCCGTTGTGCCACCAACAGATATAAAAAGCCTTAGTAATAATTAGTTTGCTAAGTTAACCCACTAGAGAACAAGGCTGAGAGAATGAAACTCAGGACAGATAAACTTTTTTTTTAAAGATTTATTTTATTTATTTGTTATTATTTATTTCTCCCCATTCCCTTATTGTTTGCACTTGCTATGTGCTGTGCCTTTAGAAGGCACCAGAAACTGAACCCAGGACCTCTGCTGTAGGAGGGAGACACCTAATTGCTTGAGCCACCACAGTTCCCTGCTTTGTTGTGTCTCTTATTATGTTTTTCTTCTTGTGTCTCTTGTTGCATCATCTTGTTGTGTCAGCTTGCCGCACCTGCCCATCATGCCAGCTTGCCGTCTTCTTTAGGAGGCACGGGGAACCGAACCACGGACCTCCCATGTAGTAGGCGGGAGCTCAGTCACCTGAGCCACATCCGCTTTCCAGGACAGATAAACTTTGATCAAAAGGACAGGCTGAGAAACATGGGCTGCTATGTGTCTGCGAGTGTCTGGGTTTCTGAAGAGGCTGAATCTGCACACCATGCTGCCAACAAGCTGGCTGCTACCTGTCAGCACACACCTGCACCTGTGACTGGGGGATTGGCAAGGGGCAGAAGAAACCATACTCCAGGACTTGTTCATTGCAGGTGTGGTCCTACACATGAGCCAAAATAGCCCCTCAAATGAAACTGTCAAAAGGTAAGACATGAAATGTGCCCCAAGTTCATGAACAACTTGGGGAAGCTCAGGTGGAAGACACTGCCAATGGTGATATATTACAAGAGAAGCTCTATTTAGACTCTTCCTTATGGAAACTGGTATCTTAAGACCCATGTTTACTTTCCTAAGTCCATTACAGCTACTTCCAAGTACTTTAACTCAAGAAAAATAATCTCTGTTCTGAGGCCAGAGACTTGCTGCTTGTGTGTTCCAAACTGGTAACTAGTATTTTCAATAGAAAAAAGGGGCAAAAATCTGGGGACATCTATAGGCAGATTGAAGATCTAAAATTCTTAAGTCTCAGACTATAAACTATGGCTCTCCACTGCTTAGCCCAATATAACCAACTCAGCAATTCAGTCGACAAGCTTTACCACCATTCTCCAGGCTCCCCCACCTGGCATTTTAGACCTTAGTCATGTCACTTACCTAAGTACAACGTTTATAGCCAATCACATGTCATTAACTTTATTTATTCATTCAACAAACAGTAACTGAGAGTAGACAGTATTTGTTTAGCAGGTAAACCCCTAAGTTCAGCTACACTGGTGCCCCACTCTCTTCCCTAAACTTTAATCTCTATCCCAACTCTGTGACTTTGCCAGAGCATTTCCCTCCATTTGGAATGTCCTCTTCTCTCCCTTACACTTGTACAAATCGATGAATTTCAAAGCCTCACACAGATTTCTCTGCTCCTTGAAGCTCCCTCAATGGTTCCAGCCCACATAAATCTCTCCTGAATAGACTAGTAAAACATTTATTATATAAATGATACAGTTTAGTGCTTCATTATACACTTTGTTATATTGTCTTCACCATGACTTAGTATCTACTTAATTTCCCTGAGCCTCAATAACCTCAGCTGTAAAATGGAAATAAGAACACTGAACTGAGATGCTGGTTGTGCTGATTAAATTAGATAAATTAGGTGAAATCCTATGAAACTGTAAAACAGTCAGCATGACATATATAAAGCCTTTAACGTAGCATTTGGCATGTAGTAGGTACCATTTGGTAGTGGTGGCAATTCCCGCTCTTGTTCTTACTCTTCCTGCTGGCTCAAGCATTTAGTTTTATCTCCCTAACTAGATAATTTGAAAGGTTTCTGAAACCAAAAATATTCATATATTTCTATTCTCTGCCATTGTGCCTTTGTCGAGTGGGTTCTATTCAATTTGATTTAGCAAACCCACTGACTTTACGAGTTCCAGGCTAGCTCTCAGGCCCAGAGTCCAGAGTCCACCCACTCCTCACTACCAGCTGGGTGGCACCCACCACCACCACCGCCTCTCGCCAAGTGACTACAAGGGCCTCTACTGGTCTCCCTGCCTCCACCTTGCCCCCAACAGTTTATTCTTAACACAGCACCCAGAGGGATCCTTTTAAAACTTGTCCCAGCAAGTCACCCTTCCTTTTCAAACCAGCATGTCTCATCCAAAGCCCTCACAACGGCCCAGCACCCTGCGGGCTTGGCCTCCTGTTATCGCTGACCTCATCTCCCGACTTCATTCCAGGCGCAGAGCCTCTGTGCGTTTCCTCAAACACACCAGGCACGTCCCACCTGGGGCCTTTGCACTGCCAGTCCTTCTCCACAGCTCACTCCCTCGCCCTCTCAACAAGGCCTACCTTGATCACCATATTTTAAATTACAGTCCACTCCCCCACCCCACCCTGAGTTCCCAATCACCTTATCCATATTTTTGTGTGGATCAGCAGTTCACTCTGTTTTTATCCTTGAATCATTTTACATTGAATGACTATATCACAAAATGTTATCCATTTTCCCCTTGGGTTACTTCCAGTTTGGGCATTGTGAATAAAGATATTATGAATATTAAAACCTATAACAAACAAGTAGTTTATTGATAACAGTAACTTATGAATCATTACATTTGAACAACCAGATGCAATTTGGAACCTAATTTATGGGACTTAATATACTCCATACACAACGAATAATGGAAAAATCACTCCAGAATTGAGGTATATAGAAACTTCACAAACAAAATAGAGTAAAATATAAATAAACTTTACGAACAAGAGCTTGCAGCATATTTTCTAGGCCTTCCAGCCTTCATGATGGAAACAACCTTCCCCTAGGCTCTGGAGTCACGCAGAGGGTACATTTGGCAGAAGCTATGTCCAAGGTCCAGACTTAAAAGTGCCACCCTTGGTGGTGCCAGAAGAGACTGCTCTCCATGCCTCCACAGCACAATGCAAGGACAGCACACAGCAGGCAGTCATCGATGGCGGTGCCAGTGCTGGCTCCCCTCAATGGATCTTCAGATCCACATTGGCCCAAGCTTGGTCTCCATACCTGCTTCAGCACGTAGGAATTTAGGATTATATCTCTAAACACCTAGTTTGCCATAATACCTGGGAAGGCATGAAGGTAGAGTCCATTAACAGAAAGAATGTCTGCCTTTTAGCAGGTTAGGCATAAGTATAGAGTTCAAAGAAATAGGCAAAGCATTTCTCTATTTTCCCCATGAAGTCTCTTATCAGCCCACACAGAGATGCCCCCAGACGAGTATTAGGGAAAACCTTCCCTCTCCAACTCCCTACCTCTTCCATCCCACAGTTGTCCCAGCAGCAACCTAGCTTCACTGTGCAGGGACACATAAGTTCTTGGAGGTTCTGTATGAGTCTGGCAGAGGCTTTACGTCCTTCTGATCATACAGAGTGGCACATCTCCAAGACAACCCTTTCTTCTTGCTAATGTTGACCACTTTTAATAGCATTCTTGCCTTACATTGAAACCCCCTGGCCTGATAAGATGGAATAATGAGGCCTCTCTCTACTGCCCATGCCTGAATTTGTTTCTTCTGCTATACTTTCTTTTACTCTCTTGTAAATATATTGATAAATAAATACACTGTCAGGCTGACACAGATTGATGTTACTCTGCGCCAATGGATGACTGGATCCCAAAGCAACACAAAGAGCAAAGCTAAACAGTTGCCCTGAACTAAACAAGCTGGCAACCAAGACACATAAGGCCATGTGACAAATAAGACTCACCCCACTTTCTCATTTCAGGTGGGAGAACTGACTAGGAGATATTTCCCTGGCAGACTTCTGCCTGCAGTTTCTACCTCTTCCCCTTCCAAAGAGCACGACCATGAAATATGTGATGTCAGCACTCTACCTTCCTTAGGCATATAGGCAAACAACTCTCAGGAAAACAGCAAAGAACCTCAAACTTCTCTAAATCTAATTCTCAACTATTAGCTCCTGGATGAACAAGATGGGTAGTCAAAAATTTGGGATATCTGTGATATGATCCACATGTAACATTATCAAGTACCCTATTATTGTTTATAAGTTTCAGGTAATATTTATTTTAAAGTTGTCATTTTATTCTGATCATAAAGTACATAATCATGTGAAAAGGAAAAAAAAAAAACAATGCATAGTCATTATAGAAAATTTGCAAATACCAAATAAGACAAACCAAATCACCTATAACCTAAAGGTAACCATTATTAACATTAGGCATTTTCCTTTGTGTGTGTATGTATATGTGTGTTATAGATATATAGATATCCATATACATATATAGATCTATATAAATTTTTTATAAACTCTATGTATTTTATTCTTTTTTAATTGGTTAATATTATATCAAGGTCAATTTTCCATGACTTTAATAGTCTTTTTTTGAAACCACTTTGCATGAAATCTGCATAGTTTCCATCATAGGCTTTTAGTAAAATCATGTTACTCTATAAATACAGAGTGGAGTTACTGGTAACAAAGTGTTCAACAAACAGAACATGATACGAGCACATAACAGCCCCTATTTTAGGGTTTGCTGCCTTAGTGACAACCATCAGGCAAAGTTCACAATTTTATTCAACAGCCATTTTGCTGGTACTTTTGTGAAATGAAAAAGTTTTCCTGCAGAAAAAAAACACAGCACTTTGTTTCTGTCAGGATTAAAAAATTACCTAAGATGGCTCACACAATTTCTTGAACAGATGGGTGGTAAATAAATACCGTTGTTTACAGTGCCAGTGGCAGGATTGACAGCAGGCTAGAGCCCCTACTGCATCTCCCCAGATGGCACAAGCCCCGAGTAAGCGAGATATGTGCCCCACTCATCTTTGCTCCCCCAAGGCACCTATCTCTGCACTTCCCACGTATATAGCCAGTGCTCAATGATATTCATCAAGCATTTTTGAGCACCTGCTTTTGGCTTACACTATGCAAGACGCTGAGAAGGAATTTTGACTGCAAATGTGGGGAGATAAGATACATACATTCGTAATAATTAGAGAAAAGCAGAAAACACGGTTGAGAGACTCTGCCGTGCCCCTCTCCTGGTCTCTGACTAGCTCCACTGTGGGGGCCACCCATCAGGAGAGAAGGAGATGGAGGAAGAGGCCACTGCACTCCCCCGGCATGTAGTACCTTAATGGCAGGCAGTTCAGGCAGATCCTTCCAAACAGCCTTGAGTAGGACAAACTCCATCGCCCCAGGATGTCTCCTGGAAGAAGCATCCCTGTCTCCTCTGCCTTGCCCATTCCTGGCTGTGGACCTGTACGTTCTGATTCCTACTCTGTACCTCTTCTACTCAACTTCCAGCTCATCCGCTCAAACTCCCAGGAATCCATCCTTCCTCAATCGCACTGTTTTACCGCCGTGTGACTGGGACTTGACCCAATGCTCACAGATCCCTGGCCCCTGAATACCACTGATCTTGCTCTATTTCATGTCATCCTAGGTATAATGGTGATGGCCTTCATCCCTCTTCCATGGTGTGGCACACGCTAATGTGACATGCATAAGTGTAGAGCAGAACACACCACCATTGTGTGACAAGCACATGACATATCCTGACTGTAGGAAGCCAGATCTCCTCCAGTTGGTGGGGAGCAGAGTATGAGGGATAAGTGGGGCTAAGCAGTGCATCAGTGATGTGGGGTGGAACAAGTTCTCCCAGGTCTCGGACACCAACCAAAGAAACAAAAGGACATATTCAACTCGATCTTCCCCTTACATGGGTTGATTCTTGAAAGTTAGGCATGCCAGTAAAAGTTACTGTGCTTCCATTTAGTTAAGGAAAGCTACAGGCCACCAAAAGTACCCAAAGCATATGCAAGTGCTTATGCAATTCCTATAGATAAGATTCTTAGTTGCAAGTTTCAGAAACCCAACCACGTGGTGTCAAACAAAATATGAGATTTTTTTTTTTTTGCTCATGTACAAAAGTATATTTATCCTCAGAGCTTTGATGAGGAAATCAAACTTGGTCCCCATCTCCTGCCCTTTATTGGCAACAGCAAAATACTGCCAGGTTTATATCCTATCACCTTAACACCAGTGGAAAGAGAGTTCTCTCTCCTAATAGATTCTCCAAAGTTCAGGGAGTGAATTTCATAGCTCAGACCTTGGCCTGGATAACTTGCCACTCTCTGAATCAATCACTGTGGTCAAGGGAAAAGAATAAACCACATGGTCTGAGAGTTAGAAGAAGATGGTTCTACAAAAGAAAAGCAGGATGCTATTATCATAAGAAGATATTAATGCTTGAAGGCAAAAATAAATGTACACTACAATCCCCCCTTGTCCTCCCTTGCACACCCTTCTTTCCATTCATACAATTTCAATAATATCCCTTCCTAACAAAATGCCATTATGCTTCATACCTACAGAAATTCAATCATCCTCTTTCCTCTCATAAATAACCAAAATTATGTCTTGCTTTTCCATCCAACACCAATACCAGGGTCTCTAGATAATGTAAACCCTCCTCAATGAGATCTGGCACTCTATAGACTAAATGATAAATATAAATACTCCGACATACCCAAGATATAAGTGCAGAGACAACAGGATAATACAATAGAATCTCCCACTTGGAAGTGAGGAGAAGGGGAAACGGCATATGGCAGCCAGTCATTTATATCTATCCTGTTCTGCTAGACAAGAACAGCAAATCTTGAGCCCCAGCACTACTGATATCCTTGGCCAGTCTGTCTGACAAACCCTGGTTCTTCTCTGTGAGAGGATTTCCTTTGCCTTTAACCCTCCAATTCCATGTCTGAGGCGGGACATGGGGGAGGAATCTTAGTAGCTCACTTCTGGATGGTGCAGGTTTGGGAGTCTGAGGTTTGCCTCAGGGGCTAAGCCAGGCTGGCATTTCTCTGGCAAAACAACTCCCTCAGAAGCTTAGTACTTACAACTCTTCCAGTCAATTTGCATTTGGTCATTTCATGGGATATTAACCAAACCAAGAGACATTGTTCTTAATCTAGACTCTGGCCTGGGAATTGTGTTTCTTAGCAGCAGCCTCGGGACTCTACACTCCTCTCAGTTTAATGGCTTCAGCCTCATCCTCCCCATCACTGAAATTCAAAAGTGTAGCCTGGAATGGAGAAGCTCAGCTAATCTGCCTCTTGCCCTGCATCCAGGGGATAATTATTTTTTTATGAATCATTGATTTATACTCTCACAACCATCTTTCTTACTTCATAGGCTATGATTAGAGGACTTTTACAAAACTGTATTGATGTATAACATACATAAAGTGCAGAAATTATAAGTCTTAAAACCCAATGAATTATCACAAAGTGAGCACACCTGTGTAACTATTGTTCAAGTTAAAAAATATATAACTGGGGAGTGGGTATAGCTCAGTAGTTTGAGCGCCTGCTTGGTGTGTATATATATGTGTGTGTGTATTAATACCAGAATCCCCAGAAGCCTCCTTGAGTCCCCTTGTAATAACTCATTACCCCCTCCCTTTTCCCCAAACTGTCCATTCGCCTGACTTCTGACACTATATATTAGTTTTGCGTGTTTTTGAAGCTTATATAAATGGAATCCTACATTATGTATTCTATGTCTAGCTGCCATCCCTCAAAAGTATTTTGAGATTAATCCATGTCGTTGTGTGTAGCAATTATCCATGTTTGTTGATGTAGAGTGTTCACTGCAAAGCCTCACCACTATGTATTTACTCATTCCACTGTTGATGGGTATTTAGGTTTTTCCAGTTTGGGACTACTACAAGCAATGTTGCTAAGACCATTTTTGTAAGTGTCTTTTTGTACACAAATACACATATTTCTTATATATCTAGGGTATATATCTCTGAGTGGAATTTCTTGGTAGTAGGGTATACATATGTTCAACTTTAAGAGATAATGCCACACTGTTTTCCAAAGTGATTGTACCTATTTATACGCCCACCAGTAGATTAGGAGGGTTGCCATTGTTCGACATCTTCATTAACACCGGTATGGTCAGATTTTTTTTATTTTAATTGTTCTGGTAGAACGTGTAGTAGGAGTTTATGGTTGTTTTCATTGCATTTCCCTGCTAAGTAAGTTTTAGCACCTTTTCATGTTTATTGTCATTTGAATATCCTCTTTTGTGAAGTGCCTGTTGATCTCTCGTGACCACTTTTCTATTGGATTGACTATTATTTTCTTATTTATTTGTAGGAGTTCTTTATATATTTGGGATATGGGCCCTTTGTCAGTTATATGTGCTGCAAATATCTTCTCCCACCCTGTGGCTTGTCCCAATTATGTCTTTTGGTGACCATGAGGATGACCACCACCTTTTGTTTTGGATGAGTGGGAAATCAGACTCTGGCTCCTTCTGGTTTCAGTCTTGTCTTCTGCTTTGTTTCCAGTCTTCCCACCTTTGCTGGAATGCATGGTAGGGCAGAGAACTCACCTACCAAAAGCAGAAAGGTCTTCTTTTATAAAAAACATATTTTTCTCCTTTTTCTACATTCAGATGGACTATCTTGGACAGAAGCTCATCTTTTTCTCAAAGAATCTCACTGAAAACTTCAAGTAGTCAACACACTCTACAGCCTAAAGAGTTCTAGCAAGTATTTAATAATCCAATCTCAAATGGTACCCACCCCGAGTCCAAAAACAGAGTGAGCAACCATTTAACTAGCTGCTTTGTTAGGGACAGAAAGATCCCCGTTGCCTTCCACCCTACCTTGAACCAGCCAATTCCAATTAGAGTCTATCATTTATAACACCCCACTGCTAGGTACTCAATTCCTACATGACTTGGGAATCTGTCACAACTCAAACTAGCTTATTTTAAAAAGGGGTGTCAGGCAAGGAACAAGCAGGCATTCAGTCAACCATCCTTTGTTGAGTTAAAACTACCTCTATTATCACCACACTATGGTATACAAATACTAGACTGAAAAAGGAGGGGTCGGATGTGGCTCAACTGGTTGGGCATCCGTCTCCCATATGGAGGGACCCGGGTTCAATCCCCGGGACCTCCCCGTAAAAAAAAAAAAAAAAAAAAAAAAAAGAAAAAGGAACACAAGCCACAGGTGCTCTTCCTGCCCCAGGATCCCTAGCCTTCTTCTCCCTTCGCCTTGTATTAGGTTGAACCAAATGAAATCGATGGTATTCAACCATTTTTTACCTACAAAAAAAAGGCAATTTCATATGGTTCAACCTAATAGAGTTAACCCATAGATCTGACCTTTCACACCCTTTTACAAGGCGCTGCAAAGGTGCTGCTGTTGTTGAGTCACCTGCACATCAATTGGGTACACAGCCTTAGACTCTTGGCCCTCTAGACTAGGGCTAGCCAATAGAACTTTCTGCAATGATGGGACTAGTCTATTCTGCACTGTCCAATAGAGTACTCATCAGCCACATGTGACTAGTGGCAACCATATTGGACAGTGCAGCTCTAGACTTTTAATGACTGTCCCCCCTCATTTAAATTGCAGGACCTTGCTGCTGCTCCATCATTTCCAGTAAAAGCTAATTCTTGTGGTAAATATGACCCAAATAGTAGATGTAGAGAAAGCTACAACCAGGCTAAATTTTAAGTTAATTCTGGATGGAGAAGACCAAAACAAGTTGCGTGACATTGTTGAGCAAGGAATAATACGAAGCCTTGAAAAACGGCAAGTGTTTTATTTATTTCTCCCAAAAAAACCGACTTTGGGGAAACTTTGGGTACCCGGATTCTCTCTTCAGTTTGGGCATTTGCTTAAGGGTGATGAGGAAGGGTAGCTGACAGTTTACTCAGATTTGTCCACAAGTTTCTCAACCTCAATTGGGGTAAAATCAGATCCATTTCCAGAAATGTTAGTGTCTGTGAAAACCTGTGTTATTCTTTCCTGGCACAGAATTGTGCTTGTTGCAGCAGAGGTTTGAGATGGAGCTAAGAGAACGTCATATCCCTCCATCCATTTATTCATTCATTCAACCATTCAACAAACAGATACTGAGTATCTTCTATGGGCTGGAAGTACAGAGATGAACAAAGCCATGTAGGAATATGGAATATACGTTTGAATGGCTTATTCTAAAAGGCTCTTTGAAAATTACCCCCCAGAATGATGATGCAAAATCAACACAGATTTTTTAACAAGACATCATAGTAACTTCATATTGAAAATGAGGTTTTGGGGGGAAGAACTTTGTATTCTAAGTGATTTTGTATTTACCCTACTCATCTGCAGCCTTTTAAATGTCAGAATCAGTCCAGGGCTCTCAGACCAGGCTTGAAGATGAGGGTTTCAGGGAAATTCTGAGACATATTGCTTGATTCATGACTAAGAACAGTGCTGACTGCCTTAACATGTGTTCCCATGCAGCATCTGTGAACTGCTTGTCTCCTCAGGTCCAGGTCATCAGAGCTTCCAGGAAGGTGGATGAGCATCTCAAAGGCTGTGCAGTGGCAGGCAGTTCAGGGAACCAACATTCGCTTCTGCTCTCTCCAGAGTTTAAAGCAAGCCCAAGCTTTTAAATTCTGATCAAAAGACTCCAGAACTCTATATATCTATGCCATACTTAAGGTTTATCCTGAGAAAAGGGTCCTAAAAACGACATGATCAATACAAATCAAAAGGAACAACTGTTGGATAATTAGACTTGCAAATTCACTGGAGTGTCTTCTTGGTCAATTTGTTCATAGTTTCTATTCACTCACTCAACAAACATTTAATTGATGCACATGTGCCCAGATCTGTACTAAGTGCAGGGCATGCTAAGATTTAAAATATATGGTGCTTGACCTCAAGAAGCTTTTAGAGAAAATAGACTAATAAATAATACAAATAATATAAGCACTCAGAACAAGACACACAGAGACTGGGTACCTCTGGAAGCATAGAGAAAAGGCCCTGAGCTGAGGCTTGTACGTGGAGTGTGTCAGAGACTCCTGTACAATGGTCTGAAAATTGTGTGGTTTGCAATGGTTCTCAACCCTCACCATGCATCGGAATCACCTGGGAATGGGCCAAAGCCTGAGCCCTTCCAGATGAATTAAATAGAACCTTTGAGGGGCCCTGGGGGCCGTGCTGCTTCAAGTGGCATCACCTGCTCCAGCTGGAGGGTGGCGCCGGGTCTCTCACCCTTGGCCAGATCCATGGACACTCTTGGCAAGCACCTTGGACAGCAGCCAGAAATAAAAATGAGGTGTGTGCTCCATGGAAAAGGGGGAAGGAAAGGAGACTCAGCTGGCTGGAAAGATTCTGTGAGTAAAGCTGCAGCAGCAGCTGCTACTGCCCATTCCCCCATCCCCGCAGCAGAGAGCAGTGGGTCCTCTGACCCCAGCCTGCAGCTATAGACTGAGGGGGTTATAGAGGTTCTTTTCCCCAAGAAAGGGGAGAGGGGAGAACACAGCCTACAGCAAATTCAAATTAATTTTGGCCAGCGAACTTGACCTGCTGCATCCCAGGGGATGCACACTTCCAGGCCAGGTGGGGCCACGGTATTGTTTACCCTAAAAGCCAGCAGGGAGTTAAAGATAACCTGCCTTCTCAAACATTCTCCCTACTAACCAGGACTGGTTACTGATACACAGAGGGAGGGAGGGTGTGGCAGGCCCAAGGGGGAGAGCAGCTTCACAGAATGTTTGATTTGCAAGGCGTGGCTCTGAACAGCCCGCCCTGAAGGACATTGCTTCTGCAACACCTGCCCACACTGGTTACAGTGATTGCATTGAGGTCTGCCTAAGAGCACCATCTGCAAGCAGACCAGGAAAGTGCATCTGGCACCTTCAGTGCTCACCTCTCCAAGGCCCTTGGAAACTGGCCTGCATCCATTACTAGGTCAATAGGCCTGGTTTGAGCAGTTAAACAGGACCAATCCTAAACACTTAGAACAAGTTAAACCAAGAATCAAAAAACAGGGAAGCAGATGTGGCTGAAGTGATTGGGCTCCTGTCTACCATATAGGAGGTCCAGGATTTGATTCCCGGGGCCTCCTAGTAAAAAGCAAGCTGGCCCACACAGCAAGCTGGCCCAAGCACAGAGCTGGCCCATGCAGAGTGCTGGCCCACGCAGAGTGCTGGACCGCGCAGGAGTGCTGGCCCGCGTGGAGAGCAAGATGATGCAACAAAAAGAGATACAGAAGAGAAACAATGAGAGACGCAGCAGATCAGGGAGCTGAGGTGGCGCAAGAGATTGAGCAGCCTCTCTCCACTCCAGAAGGTCCAAGGATCGGTTCCTGGTGCCATCTAAAGAAAAGACAGGCAGACACAGAAGAACACACAGAGAGCAGACAGCAAGCACAAAACAATGTGGGTTCCGTGTAATATTTTAGGTAATCTAAGCACCTCTTAAAATATATGTATATATATATATATATATATATAACATTTTTGTAAGCAAATACACATATATGCACATATATTTATATATCATTTTGCAAATGTTTGTATGTATTGTGAGAATTTTGATTTTTACCCATAATAAAAAAAAAAAAAGAAAAAAAAAATAAAATATATGGAAAAAAAAAAAAACAACGAGGGGTGGGGGGAAATCAATCAATCAATCAATCAAAGAACAGTGGTAGCACACAACTACCTAACAGTAAATCCCTAGGCAAGAGAGAGAAACTGAATATTAAACTCACAACCATAATCTGATGCTAAGACATCAGCAAAAAATTACCACCATTCTAAGAAAAAGGAAGGTATTATTCAGGCAAAGGAACAAATCAAAGCTCCAGATGAGACACAGGACTTGAAACAACTAATCAATGAGGTTCATACAAATATCCTGAATCAAATCATGGAGTTGAAGGACAACAGGGATAAAAAAATAAAAGACATTAAGAAGACACTAGGGGTTGGATGTGGCTCAACTGGTTGGGCGTCCGTCTCCCATATGGTGGGACCCAGGTTCGATCCCCGGGACCTCCCGGTAAAAAAAAAAAAAAAGAAGAAGAAGACACTGGATGAGACACTGGATGAGGGACTTTCAGGAGGAGGATGTCAGAGTCAGGGTTCAACTCTCAAAATAAAAAACAGAGGAAGGGCAAAAAGCTGACCAACAGAACTGCTTTGGGAATCTGCAGACCAGGAGAGTGTTGGGCACCCTCCAGAAGAGCGAAGGACAGAGTGATGAAGAAGTTGAAATGAAAATCATGAGTTAGGAGCCCCCATGACCAGGAACAGTACCCGTGCCCTACCCTCAAGGTGAACAACCTGGATAAAATCCATGGCTCACTGCTCCCAACTGAGAGGCAAACAGACATCTTCCTCCCTGGAAGAGAGAGGGTATGATGGAGGATGGAGAGTGGTTTCTCTTCAGTGAGTTTGGCCAGCAGAACTCAATTTGAAACTTGACCAGAATCACCGGTAACTAAGGTTGAAGACATCTTCATGGAAAGATTCGCCGATGAGTGCCATCTGCTGGCCAACCAGGAAACTGCATAGAGAAATAAACAATTTTAGGAGTCTCTCATCCCAGATCCATTGGATCGGATCTACGTCCCATTAGTGAGTCCCTGGCCATATTTTGATAACTTAAGATGGGCAATATTTAAAAATTAGAATAAGTTGAACCAAAGATCAAAGAAGAGCCATGAAACAAAGCCACTAGTAAGAGAGAGAAATTGACCATCAGAGGAAAATTCACCAACATACTGAGATCCCTAAACATCAGCAAAAAATTACAATCCACACTAAGAAACAGGAATAGATGGCCCACCCAAAGTAACAAACCAAAAATCCTGACGAGACACTGGATTTAAGACTACTAATCAATGATAATCACACAAATTTCCTAAATCAATTCAAGAAGCTGAAGAAAGATATGACTAAAGAGATAAAGGATATTAAGAACACACTGGGTGGGAATAAAGAATAATTTGGAACGACTGCAAAGAAAACTAACACTGCTTATTGGAAGGAAAGACACAATGGACGAGACTAAAAATACATTAGTAGCATAAAATGGCAGAATGAATTGATGGAGGACAGAATTAATGAATTGGAGGACTGAACATCTGAAATTGAAAAGACAGGAGAACAGAAAGAGAAAAGAATGGAATAAATGGAACAGGGTCTCAGGAAATTGAATGACAATGCAAAAGGCACAAACTTATGCATTATCAGTGTCCCAGAAGAAGAATGAAAAAGGGACAGAGCAAACATTTGAGGAAATAATAACCAAAAACTTCCCAATCCTTATGAAAGACATAAATATCAATATGCAAGAAGGACAGCACACCCAAAAAAGAGTAAATCCAAATAGACCTACTCCAAGACACCTACTATTCAGAATGACAAATACCAGAGATAAAGAGAGGATTCTGAAAGCAGCAACAGAAAAGCAAAGCATCACATACAAGGGAACCTCAATAAGACTAAGTGCTGAACTCTTATCAGAAACCATGGAGGCAAGAAGAATGATGTACTTAAGGTACTGAAAGAGAAAAACTACCAGCCAAGAATTCTTTATCCAGCAAAACTGTCCTTTAAAAAAGAGGGTGAGTTTAAAGTCTTCACAGACAAACAAAACCTGAGTTTGTTAACAAAAACTTATTTATAAGGTATCCTAAAGGGAGTTTTGCAGTCTGAAAGGAAAAGACAAGGGCGAGAGATATGGACAAGAGTATAGAAATTAATGTTTTAGTAAGGGTAACTTAAAGGGTAAAAAGTACAGACAATAGTAAAATATTAGCTAGACTGACAAAAGAAAGTAATAACATTGAACATTAATGGCTTGAACTAATCAATCAAAAGACATAGACTGACAGAATGGATTTTAAAAAGATGAGCCATCTATATGCTGTCTACAAGAGATTCATCTCAGATGTAAGGACAGAATCAGATTGAAAGTGAAAGGTTAGAAAAAGATATTCCACCCAAAACGTAACCAAAAAAGATCTGGAATAGCAATACTAGCATCGGACAAATAGATTTCAAATGCAAAACCGTTACAAACGATGAAGAGGGTCATTATATATTGATAAAAGGGGCAATTCACCAAGAAGAAATAACCATAATAGATATTTATGCACCTAACTTGGGTGCTGCAAAATACATGAGGCACACACTGGCAAAACTGAAGGAAGAAATAGACGCCTGTACGTTAAGAGCTGGAGCCATGACTCTCAGCATTGGATAGAAATCTGAAGACAGGATAAATAAGGAAACAGAGAGCTTGACTAATATGATAAATTAACTAGACCTAACAGGCATTTATACAAGACATAACAGTAGACATTTATAGAGCATTACACCCCAAAACAGCAGAATATACATTTTTTTCAAGTGCTCATGGATCTTTCTCAAGGATAGACCATATGTTGGGTCACAACAGAGGTCTCAATAAATGTAAAAAGACTGAAATTATACAAAGTACCTTCTCTGATCACAATGAAATGGAGCCAGAATTCAATAACAGATGGAAAAAAGGAAAATTTTAAAGTATATGGAAGATTAAGCAACACGCTCTCAAATAATTAGTGGGTTAAAGAAGAAATTGCAAGAGAAATCAGTAAATAGCTCAAGATGAATGAAAATGAGAACACAATTTATTAAAACCTATGGGATACAGCAAAGGCAGTGCTGAGAGGGAAATTTATATCCCTCAAAGCTTATATTAAAAAAGGAGAAAGAGATAAAGTCGAAGACCTAATTGCACACCTGAAGAACTAGAAAAAGAACAGTAAATGAATCCCAAACCAAGCTGAAGGAAAGAAATAATAAAGAACAGGGCAGAAATAAATGAAATTGAAAAAAAATAAAAATAGAATCAACAAAACCCAAAAGTTGGTTCTTCAAGAAGATCAATAAAATCAACAAACCCTTAGCTAGACTGTCAAAGAAAAAAAGAGAAAAGATGCAAATAAATAAAATCAGCACTGAGAAGGATGTTACCAATGAACCCACAGAAATAAAAGAGATCATAAGAGGATACTGTGTACAACTGTATGCCAACAAACTAGACAACATAGATGAAATGGACAAACTCCTAGAAGCACATGAAAATCCTACACTGACCCTAGAAGAAATAGAAGACCTCGGCAACGTAAAGAGATTGAAACAGTCAACAAAAATCTCCCAAAAATAAAAAGCCCAGGACCAAACAGCTTCACAGGTGAATTCTATCAATCATTCAAAGATGAGCTAATACAAGTCTTACTCAAGTTCTTGTCAAAAATTGAACAGGAAGGAACACTACCAAACTAACTCTATGAATATAACATCACCCTAATACCAAAACCAATTTCTCTAATGAATATAGATGCAAAAATCCTCAACGAAATACTTGCAAACCAAATCCAAAGCACATTAAGAGAACTATACACCATGATCAAGTGAGTTGTATCCCAGGTATGGAAGGGTAGTACAACACAAGAAAATCATTTGGTGTAATAAACCATAATAATAAATTGAAGAAGAAAAATCATATGATCCTCTCGATTGATGCAGAAAAGGCATTTGACAAAATACAGCATCCTTTCTTAATAAAAACACTTCAAAAAATAGCAATAGAAGGAAGCTTCCTCAATGTGGTAAAGCTCATATGAAAAACCCACAGCTAACATTGTACTCAGTGGTGAAAGACTGAAAGCTTTCCTGCTGAGACTGGGAAAAAGACAAGGCTGCCCACTGTCACCACTGTTATTTGATATTGTGATAGAATTTGTAGCTAGAGCAATTAGGCAAGAAAAAGAAGTAAAAGCCACCCAAAAAGGAAACAAAGAAGTACAAGTTTCACTATTTGCTGAGGATATGATCCTAGAATCTAGAAAATCCTGAAAAATCCACAATAAAGCTACTGGAACTAATAGATGAGTTCAGCAAAGTGTCAGGATACAAGATTAAAATGCAAAAATCAGTGGCATTTCTATACACCACTGGTGAGCAATCTGAGGAGTATGCCAGGAAAAAAAATTCCATTTATAATAGCAACTCAAAGAATCAAATATTTAGGAATAAACTAACCAAGGATATAAAGGACCTGTATTCAAAAAACTACAATGCATTGCTAAAAGTAACCAAAAAAGATCTAAATAAATGGAAGGACATTCCATGTTCATGGATTAGAAGACTAAATATCATTAATATTAAGTTGTCAATTCTACCCAAACTGATTTATAGTTTCAACACAGTACCAATAAAAATTCCAACAGCCTTTTTTATAGAAATGGAAAAGCCAATTATCAAATTTATTTGGAAGGGTAAGGGCCCCAAAGAGAAAAAAAATGTCTTAAAATAGAAGAACAAAGTTGGAGGACTCTCACTTCCTGATTCTTAATCATATTACTTAGCTACAGTGGTAAAAACAGCATGGTACTGGCATAAAGATATATTGACCAAAGGAACTGAATCAAGAACTCAGAAACAGACCTTAATATCTACAGTCAAGTGATTTTTGACAAGGCTGACAAGCCCACCCAGATGGGCCAGAACAGTCTATTCAAAAAATGGTGCTGGGAGAACTGGATATCCATATCCGAAGGAAAGAAAAAGAACCCTTATCTCACACTTTATACAAAAATTAACTCAAAATGGATCAAGGACCTAAATATAAAAGCAACAATCACAAAAGTCTTAGAAGAAAATATAGAGAAACATCTTCAAAATCTTGTGATAGGCAGTAGTTTTATAAACCTTACAACCAAAGCACAAGCAATGAAAGAAAAAATAGAAAAATGGGACCTCCTCTAAACTGAACATTTTGGTTCTTCAAAAGATTTTTCAAAAAAGTAAAAAGGCAGACTACTCAATGGGAGAAAATATTTGAAAACCACATATCTGATAAGGGTTTGATATCCATGTTATATAAAGAGATCATACAACTCAAATATAAAAAGACAAGAAACCCAATTTTAAAATGGACAAAAGACTTAAAAAGATATTTTTCCAAAGAGGAAATACAAATGGCCAAAAATCACATAAAAATTGTTCAAAATCACTAGCTATTATGGAAATTCAGATCAAAACTACAATGAGATACCATTTCACACCTTATAGAATGGCCATTATAAAAAAAAAAAAAAAAAAAAAAAAAACTACAAGTGCTGGAGAGGATGTGGAAAAATAAGAACACTCCACTGTTGGTGGGAATGTAGAATGGTGCAGCCTCTGTGGAAGACAATTCGGTGGTACCTCAAGAAGCTGAATATAGAACTGCCATGTGATCCAGCAATCCTGTTACAAGGAATATATTCAGAAGAACTGAAAGCAAGGAGGCAAACTGACATTTGCACACTGATGTTCATAGCAGCAAATGTTATTCACATTTGCTAAAATATGGAAACAGGCCAAGTGTCCATCAACCAATGAATGGATAAACAAAATGTGGTATATACATACATTGGAATACTATCCAGCTTTAAGAAGAAATAAAATCAGGATGCATATGACAATATGGATGAACCTTGAGGACATTATGTTGAGTGAAACAAGCCAGACACAAAAAGACAGTTGTGTGGTCTTGCTAATATGAACTAAATGTGATGAGTAAACCCGTGGAGGTAAACTCTAGAGTTTAGGTTACTAGGAGATAGAATGTGGGTTGAGAATGGGAGTTGATGCTTACTTTATGTATAATTTTTAATAAGGTTTATTGTATAAGTGTGGAAATGAATAGAGTGGATGGTAACACATTATAGTGTATAGTGTATAGTTTGCCAAAGGGCTGTCAATGCAAAGTACCAGAAATGGGTTGGCTTTTTAATGGGAAATTTATTTGGGGAAAAGCTTACAGTTCGGAGACTGTGAAATGTCCAAATCAAGACAACATCAGAGATGCTTTGTCACCGAAATCAGCTACTGTCGATCCTAGCATACTTCCATGTGGTGAAGATGGCCACCGTTCTCTCTTTTCCCATGCATTTCCTGGAGCTCAGCTGTGGGCACAAGCATAGGGCTTGTCTCTTCAGCCTGGGCTTGTCTCCTCAACCTTGAGCTGCTCCGTGTATCCAGCCTCTTGGGCCTTTCCCTCCAGAATCTACCATCTCCCAGAGGTCAGCTATGGGCAACCAGGAATAGGGCTAGTCTCTTCAGCCTGGGCTCATCTCCTCAACCCTGAGCTGTACCAGGGGCACAGTCTCTTGGGGTATTCATGCTTAAGCTTTGGCTGCTAGTGACCTTGAGTCCTCCTTTCACATTGCTGTGTCAAAAATAGTACAGGTTCCTTTTCCTGTGTGTCTTTCTATGTCCACATTTATATCAGACCCAGCAAGAAAGTGGAGACCCAAGCTGACTCACATCTGACTTACATAGTCCAGTCAAAAGTGTGTCATACCCACAGGAATGAATTAGTTAAAAAAACACAGTCCTCAGGGGGCGGATGTGGCTCAATTGGTTGGGCGTCCGTCTGCCATATGGAGGGAACTGGGTTCGATCGCTGGGACCTCTGGTAAAATAAAATATATGGGGGGGGGAGAAAGAGAGAGAGAGAAAGAGAGAGAGAGAGAAGGCACATGAGCCGCCAGGCCCCGGGAGCCATGCAGCAAGATGATGACATAACATGAGAGAGACACAGGGAAGAGTCAAGACAAGATGCTTCGAAAGCTCCAAAAACCGGGAACTGAGGTGGCGCAGGTGGCAGAACACCTCTCTCCTACATCAGAGGTCTTCAGGATCGAATCCTGGTGAAGACTGGAGGAGAAGGATGAAAAGAGATGACAGGAAACAGACACAGAGAATTGCCCAGTGAATGGACACAAAACAGCAAATGGGGAAGGGGGGGGTTAAAATGGATAAAGTAAAATTTTAAAAAATTAAAAAACCACAGTCTTCTTTTGGGGATTCATAAAAGAATTTCAAAGTGTCACAATAACTAACACTGCTGATTTATAAATTTTATTCTGGCTCAAAGGGGTAGTCTGTGAACGTAAGTGTCAATTGAAAGGAAGCTAAAGAATAATCTAGGCAATGTGTAACATAGTGATTTGGGTGGTGAGTGAAGATTGTGGTTAATAGTATAAATAAAAGAATGGTCTTCTTTTACAAAGTGTTAAAATGTGGTGATACACAGGAAAATTACAACTATGTAAATTTTGGAAGATAGTTAACAGTAATATTGGTAATATTTTTGCAGCAATAAAAGAAGATATTTTATCAATCCTGAGGGACAACAACAGGGGGTCATAAGAAGGTATGGGATTTTTCCTGTTGGAGTAATGAAAACATTCTAAACTTGACTGAGGTCGTGACAGGACAAGTCTGTGATGAAAATGAGAGCCACTGAGTATACACTTTGAATGGATTGTACAAAGTATGGGACTTTATAACACAGTGAATCCTGTGGTGGAAGATGAAATGTGGTTAACAGACAAATATAAGAATGTTCTCTCGTGAACATTGGGTGGGTTGGGGGAAAATACACCAAATGTAAGACAAGGGCTATAGTTAGTAGTAATATTTTGATGATGCTCTTTCATAATTTGCAACAAATGTTTCACAACAATGAAAGGTATTTGTGGTGGGTGATATATGGGATCCTTGTATGATGATATGCACATTTGTTTTGTAAGTTCACAACTTTTACTATATATATATATGTATATATGTATATATATATATATATATATTATATATATATATATATATATTTTTTTTAAGGAAGTATGAGGCATTAAACTCAGGATCTTTTGCAAGGGAAGCAGGCACTCAACCACTGAGCTATACCTGCTCCCCAACTTTTACTATAAACTTATTGTTTATGTATTCTCATGTATGAATGGCATATTTAAATAAAAATTTTTAATGAAAAAAAAAAGACACTGGATGAGCACAAAGAAAAATTTGAAAGCTTGAATAGAAAAATAACAGAGCTTATGGGAATGAAAGACACAATAGGTGAGATTAAAAATACAATAGAGGCATACAACAGCAGGTTTCATAGAAGAAAGAATCAGTGGGAAGCAGCTGTGGCTCAATCAGTAGGGCTCCCGTTTACCATATGGGAGGCCCCGGGTTCGGTTCCGGGGGCCTCCTGGTGAAGGCAAGCCTGCCTGCACGGTGTGGTTAGCTGACCCAGCGAGCACAAGCAGCAAGGGGGGGATAAATGAATGAATAAATAAAATCTTTAAAAAAAAAAAAAAAAAAAAAAAAGAATCAGTGACATAGAGGACAGAACAGCTGAAATTGAAAAGAGAGAAGAACAGAGAGAAAAGAAGAGAAAAAATTGAGCAGGGTCTCAGGGAATTGAATGATAGCATGAAGCACACCAACATATATGTCATGGGAGTACCAGAAGTTTAGGATAGCAAACTAATCACAAAACTAGCAGAAAGAAAGAAATAACACGTTATACTCACTATAATGTGTTATCATCCACTCTATTCATTTCCACACTTTTACAATAAACCTTATTAAAAGGTGTTATGGGAGTTCCAGAAGGAGAAGAAAAGGGAAAGGGGGCAGAAAGAGTATTTGAGGAATTAATAGCCCAAAATTTCCCAACTCTCATGAAACATACAAATATACATGTCTAAGAAGCACAGTGTACTCCAATCAGAATAAATCCAAATAGACCCACTCCAAGGCACATAGTATTCAGAATGTCAAATGCCAAAAATACAGAGAAAATTCTGAAAGCAACAAGGGAGAAGCAAAACATCACATACAGGAAACAGTAAGACTTAGTGTGGATTTCTCTTCAGTAACTGTGGACGTGAGAAGGCAGTGGTATTATATAATTAAGATAATGAAAGAGAAAAACTGACAGCCAAGAATCCTTTATACAGCAAAATTGTTCTTCAAATAGGTCAGTGAGTTTAAAATATTCACAGAGAAACTGAAACTAAGATTAAACAAGAATCCACCTCTTTAGGAACCACTAAAGTGAGATCTGCAGCCAGAAAAAGACAGGAGAGAGAGGTTTGGAGGAGAGTGTAGAAGGGAAGACTATCAGAAAGGGTAACCAAAAGGATAAAATGATAGACAAAAATAAGATATGACATATGAAAGCCAAAGGATAATATGTTTGAAGTAAGTAATGCCTTTATAGTAATAACATTGAATGTTATGGATTAAACTCCCCAATCAAAAGACAAAGCCTGAAAAAAAAGACATAGGCTGACAGAATTGATTTAAAAAAAAAAAACATGATCCATCCATATGCTGACTGCAGGAGACTCACCTTAGACCCAAGGATGCAAATAGGATGAAAGTGAAAGGTTAGAAAAAGATATTTCATGCAAACAGCAAACAAAAGATAGCAAGGGTAGCTATTCTGGTGTCGGACAAAACAAACTTTAAATGCAAAAAAGTGATAAGAGATGCAGAAGGCCATTAAATATTAATAAAAGGGACAATCCACCACAAAGGAGTAACAGCCATAAATATCTATGCACCTAACGAGGGTGCTCCAAAACACATGAGGCAGACTCTAGTAAAACTGAAAGGTGAAATAGCCATCACTACAAATAGTTGGAGACTACAACATGCCACTCACATAAATAGAACAACTAGACAGAAGATCAACAAGGAAACAAAGAATTTGAACAACATGATGAAAGAGCTGGACCCCAAATCAGCAAGTTATACATTCGTCTCAAGTGCTCATGGCTCTTTCTCCAAGATAGGCTTTATGTTGGGTCACAAAAGAGTCTTCATAAATATAAAAAGGTTGAATTTATACAAAGCACCTTCTCTGATCACAATGGAATGAAATTGGACATCAATAAAAGGTGGGAAAGGGAAAATTTTGCAAATACATGGAGGTTAAACAACACACTCCAAAATAATCAGTGGGTCAAAGAAGAAATTGCAAGAGAAATTAGTAGATATCACAAGACAAATGAAAATGAGAACACAACTTATGAAAACTTATGGGATACAGCAAAGGCTAAGACAGAAATTTATAGCCCCAAATGCTTATATTTTAAAAAAAGAAAGAGTTAAAATCAAAAACCTAACAAAACACCTGCAGGAATTAGAAAATCAAAAGCAAACTAATCCCAATACTAGCAGAAATAAAGAAATAACAAAGATTAGAGCAGAGGGGGACGGATGTGGCTCAAATGGTTGGGCGTCCGTCTCCCATATGGAGGGACCCGGGTTCGATACCCGGGACCTCCTGGTAATAAAAAAAAAAAAAAAGATTAGAGCAGAAATAAATGAAATTGAGAACAACAACAAAAAAAAATAGAGAAAATCAACAAAACCAAAAGCTGGTTCTTTGAGAAGACTGATAAAATTGACAAACCATTAGCTAGTCTAACCAAGAAAAAAAGAGAGAAGATGCAAATAAATAAAATCAGGAATGAAAGGGGGATATTATGACTGATCCCACAGAAATAAAAAAGATCATAAGAGGATATTATGAGAAACTGTATGACACCAATAAATTAGACAACCTAGATGAAATGGACAAATTCCTAGAAATGCACAAACAACCTACACTGATGCTAATACAAATACAGGAAGTCAACAAACCAATCACAAGAGATTAAATCAGTCATCAAAAATCTTCCAACAAAGAGAAGTTCAGGATGATATGGCTTCACAGGTGAATTCTACCAAACATTTCAAGGAAAATTAACATCAATCCTGTTAAAACTCTTCAAAAAAATTGAAAAGGAGGGAAAACTACCCAACACCTTTTATGAAGCCAACATCACCTTAATACCAAAGCAAGATAAAGGAAATAAAGACCAATCTCTCTAATGAACATAGATGAAAAAATCCTCAACAAAATACCTTCAAATAGAATCCAACAGCATATTAAAAGAATATACACCATGATCAAGTAGGTTTTATTCCTGGTATGCAAGGTTAGTTCAACATAATAAAATCAATTAACGTAATACACCATCTTAATAAATCAAAGGAAGAAAAACACATAATCATCTTGATTGATGCAGAAAAGGCATTTGACAAAATCCAGCATCCTTTCTTGATAAAAACATTTCAAAAGATAGGAATAGGGAAGCAGATGTGGCTCAACCAGTTGGGCACCCACCTACCACAATGGGAGGTCCCAGGTTCAGGTCCCAATGCCTCCTAAAGAAGACGAGAAGACACTGCACCTGCCGCAATGAGCAGATGCCTAAATGAGCAGATGCCACAAGCCACCAGATGCCACAGCCTATGGGGACCAGATGTGGCTCAGGCCACTGGGCACTCACCTCCCATGTGTGAGGTCCTGGGTTCAGTTCCCAGTGCCTCCTGGAGAAGGTGAGCAAACAATGAGCAGATGGACAAAGAGAACCATCTGGAGGAGGAGAATAAATAAAATTAACACCAAAAATAAGATAGGAATAGAAGGAAAGTTCTTCAATATGACAAAGACCATATATAAAAATCCCCACAGCCAACACCATACTCAATGGGGAAAGGTTGAAAGCTTTCCCTCAAGCTCGAGAACAAGACAAGGATGCATGTTCATTATCACCACTGTTATTTAAACTTTTGCTAGAAGTTCTAGCTACAGCAATTAGAAGAAGAAAAAAATAAATAAATAAAAGAAATCCAAACTGGAAAAGAGGAAGTAAAACTCTCATTATTCACAGATGACATAATCCTATATTTAGAACATTCTGAAATATCTATTAAAAAAAAAACTATTAGAGCTAATAAATGAGTTCGGTAAAGTGGTAGGATACAAGATCAACACACAAGAATCAGTAGTGTTTCTATACACAAGTAAATGAGCAACCTGAGGAAAAAATCAAGAAAAAAATTCCATTCACAATAGCAACAAAAAGACTCAAATATATAGGAATTAATTTAATCAGGAATGTAAAGGATCTGTATTCAGAAAACTACAAAACACTGCTAAAAGAAATCAAAAAAATACTTAAACAAATGAAGGGACATTCCGGGTTCATGGATTGGAAGACTGAACATTGTGAAGATCATTTCTACCCAAACTGATTTATAGATTCAATCTAATCCAAATCAAAATTCCAACAGTCTACTTTACAGAAATAGGAAGGTCAATTACCAAGTTTATTTGGAAGGAAAAGGGCTCCTGAATAGCGAAAAACATCCTAAAAAAGAAGAGCAAAGTCAGAGGACTCACACTTTCTGACCTTGAAGTGTATTATAAAGCTACAGTGGTCAAAACAGTATGGTATTGGCATAAAGACAGACACATTAATCAATGGAATTGAATTGAGAGTTCAGAAATAGACCTGCACTCTATGGTCAACTGATTTTTGATAAGCCCACCAAGTCCACTTTACTGGGACAGAACAGTCTCTTAAAAAAATGGTGCTGGGAGGAGAGGATATCCATAATCAAAAGAATGAAAGAGAAACCCTAACTCACTCCCAGGATACCCATAATCAAAAGAATGAAAGAGAACCCTAACTCACTCCCTATGCAAGAATCAACTCAAAATGGATCAAAGACCTAAACATAAAAGCCAGGACCATAAAACCCCTGGAAGATAATGTAAGGAAATACCTTTAAGATCTTGTGGTGGACTTCTGGGAAGATGGTATCTGAGTAGGTAGTCAGGACTCAACTCTCTCACAAAAACAACCCAGAAAAGGCAAAAAGCTATCTGAGGGAGCTGCTTTGGATATCTGCAGACCAGGAGAGTGTTGCATGTCATTCAGGAAGGAGAGGGACAGAGAGACAAAGAAACCAAATGAAAACTGTGAGTTCCTGGCCCCGGTGGCTAGGAATGGCACATATACTCTACCTCCAATGTAAAACCCCTGGCTCACTGCAGCCAACTGAGTTGGGGAAGAACGTACCCTGGGAGTAAGAGGAGTCTGGTAGAGAGTGGAGAGTGGTTTCTCTTCATTGAGTTTGGCCAGCTGAGCCCCCTTTGAATCTCAAAAAAGACCCTAGCCAAGGCAGAGACAGGCACCTAACCAGTCCAGAAGAGAAGGAAGCAGGAGAGATATCCAGCAAACTGGAAGAAGCCCAACTCACCTGAGGGAAAACAGGGCAGGGAGAGCCAGACAAGCTTTCAGAAGCCTATCTAACCTGTGGAGTGGATGTGGCTAAGTGTAGGAACACCTGCTTCACATGTACTAGGCCCCTGGTTCAATTTCCCAGTACCTCCTAAAAGAAGGATCCAGCGAGGGATCCACTGGGTTGTCAGGCACCCAGCTGGCATCTTGTGGCAGGGAACTTACAGACTGATATTTTTTTGTGTTAGGTTTTTCAATCTGTTATTTTATATTTTTTATTATTATTTTACTTTTTTATTCTTTATTTTATTCACAAAACCAGGTACCTTATCTGTGGAGGGCAGGCTCCAGGGTGATTGATTGATGAGCACCGGCAGCCTGAGACAATTCCTAGGGACCCAAGAGGGAAGCCTGTTTTCATGGGTTGTTTACTGTTTTTTCTCTTTCTTTGTTTCCTTTTCCTTATTTTTTCTCCTTACTTTCCTTATTTCTTTTCTTTCTCTCATTTTTCTCTCTTCTGTTGCTTTTCTTTCATTCCCCTTTCTCTTGTTTGGTCTTGATATTTTTATTCTTCTTTTTTCATCTGTCTGGTCTTTCATTCTATTTATTTTTCTTGTTTCATTTTTTTAATTCTTATTCCTTATATTTGTTATGATTTTTCACTCTTATTACTAATTTTTTTCCTGGCTTTTTTATGGTTCCTTTTCTATATTCTTTTTTTATTATTACTGTTATTCTTTTTCTCTTCTTCTCTCTTTCCTTTTCTATGGTCTAAATATTTTTCCAAGGGAATATAGAATAAATGGAACCAAGTGTGAAAGAGGAACCTTAACACAAAGCAAAACAAAATAAAACCCTGGAGTAGAAAGAGAAGCTAACCATATGAATAAGCCCATCAAGATAAACAGATGCCTAGACACCAATAAAAAATTACACCCATACTAAGAAACAGGAAGACATGGCCCAGTCTAATGAACAAAAAATAAGAGGAAATGCAGAACATGGAACAACTAAACAAGGATGTCCAAACAAATATCATGAATCAACTTAATGAAATGAAAGAAGGGAAAAAGGATAAAGAAGACACTGGGGGAATATACTGAGGAAATTGTAAACATACAAAAAAAGATAATGGATCTGATGGTGACGAATAGCACAACACAAGAAATCAAAAATATGCTGGAAGCACATAACAGCAGATTTGAACAGGCAGAGGAAAGAATTAGTGTCATTGAAGATAATACATCTGAAATCAGACAGAAAGTAGAACAGATAGATAAAAAGATAAAAAATATTCAGTAGGGACTCAAGAAATTGAATGACAACATGAAACATACAAACATACACATTACAGGCATCCCAGAGGGAGAAAAGAAAGGAAAGGGGGCAGAAGGAGTGTTGGAGGAAATAATGGCTGAAAATTTCCCAACTCTTTTGAGGGACACAGATGTACATGTCCAGGAAGCACAGCTCACTCCAAACAGTATAAATCCTAACATGCCTACCCCAAGACATATATGTATCTAATTGTCAAATGCTCAAGACAAAGAGAGAATACTGAAAGCAGCAAGGGAAAAGAGATCCATCCCATACAAGGGAAGCTCAATAAGATTAAGTGCTGATTTCTCATCTGAAACCATGGTGGTGAGAAGGCAGGGGTATGACATAGTTAAGGTGCTAAAAGAAAACAACTGCCAGCCAAGAAATCTGTATCCAGCAAACTGGCATTCAAAAATGAGGGAAAGTTCAAAATATTAACAGATAGACAGAAATTAAGAGAGTTTGTCAATAAGAAACCTGCGCTTCGAGAAATACTAAAGGGAGTTCTGCAGGTTGAAAGGAAAAAACAGGAGAGGGTTAGAGGAGAGTGCAAAAAGGAAGATTATTAGTAAGAATAACTAAAAGAATAAAAAGAGAAATAAAAACAAAATATGATATATATAAACCTAAAGAAAATATGGCTAGTGTAACAACTGCTTTGACAGTAATAACATTGAATGTTAATGGATTAAACTCTTTAATCAAGGGACACAGATTGGCAGAATGGATAAGGAAATATGACCCATCTATATGCTATCTACAAGAAACTCACCTTAGACCCAGGGATGCAAGGAGGTTGCAAGTAAATGGTTGGAAAATGATTTTATATGCAAACAATAACCAAAAAATGGCATGAGTAGCTATACTAATAGAGGACAAAATAGACTTATTTAGTCTATTTTGACTTATTTAGTCAAATTAGTGTAAAAGACAAAGAAGAATACTATGTATTAATAAAAGGGGTAATCTATCAAGAAAAAACAAACAATCATAACCTAACTAGGGTGCCCCAAAATACATGAGGCAAACATTGGGAAAACTAAGTGGAGAAATAGATGCATCGACAATTATAGTGGGGGACTTTAATACACCATTAACAGCATTAGATAGAACATTCTTGATAGAACATCAGTAAAGAAAGAGACCTTGAATAATGTGTTAGAGGATCTAATGTCTCACTCACCAGGGTCAGAATGGCTTCTTCAATAAATGGTGCCTGGAGAACTGGATATCCATATCCATAAGAATGAGAGGATCACCATCTCACAACCTATACAAAAATTAACTCAAGATGGATCAGACCTAAATATAAAGCCAAGACCATAAAGCTCCTAGAAGATAATGTAGGCAAACATCTATGAGATCTTGCAGTAGGAAATGGTTTCATAAACTTTATACCCAAAGTGAAACCAACAAAATTAAAAATAAATAAATGGGACCTCCTCAAAATTAAAAACTTCTGTGCTTCAAAGGAGTTCATCAAAAAAGTTAAAAGGCAGCCTATTCAATGAGAGAAAATATCTGGGAACCATTTATCTGATAAAGGCCTAACTTTCAGCATATATAAAGAAATCCTATATATCAAAAATAAAAAAACAAATAATCCATTTAAAAAACAGGTAAGAGATTTGAATAGACACTTTTCCAAAGAAGAAATACAACTAGCTGAAATGCACTTGAAAAAAAGCTCAACATCACTAGCTATCAGGGAATTGCAAATCAAAACTACAATGCAATATCATCTTACACCTATTAGACTGTTGGCTATTTTAAAAAAATAGAGGGAAGTGGATGTGGCTCAAGTGACTGGGCTCCCACCTACCACATGGGAGGTCCCTGGTTCAGTTTCCAGTGCCTCCTAAGAAAGACGGCAAGCTGGTGCAACGGGCAGGTGTAGTGAGCTGATGCAATAAGATGACGCAACAATAGACACAAGGAAAACATAATAAGAGACACAACAAAGCAGGGAGTGGAGGTGGCTCCAGTGATTAAATGCCTCCCTCCCACATTGGAGGTCCCAGATTCGGTTTCTGGTGCCTCCGAAGGAAACAAGGGAGGCAAACAGACACAGCAAGTGCAAATAATGAGGGGGTGGGGAGAAATAAATAAATAAAATAAATCCTTAAAAAAAATAGAAACCTCCCCGTGTTGGGGGGGGGATGTGGAGGAGTGGGAACCCTTATCCATTGCTGGTTGGGCAGTATGGGCAGCCATTGTGGAGGATGGTTCAGGAAGCTAACTATAGAATTGCCATATAATCCATCAATTCCATTGCTGGGTATATACCCAGAAGAATTAAAAGCAGGGACATGAACAGATATATGCACACCAGTGTTCATAGCAGCATTTTTCACTACAGTATAAGAATGTTGTTCTCTGAAACAGATGTAACTTAATGTTACAAGATATTAATACCAGGGTGATATGTGGGAAAAAATACAACCCAAACAAACTGGGGACAATAATGTACAGTAATATATTAATAAACTTCCATCAATGGTTAAAAAAAAAAAAAAAGCATGCTAAATGAAAGACACTAGAAAAAAAGTACTACATATTGTTTGACTCCAACTATACAAAATGCAAATACAAATAAATTACAGAGACAGAAATAGATAAGCAGTTATGTATGGCAGAGGAAGGATTGAGAGATTGAGAAGTGACTACTAAGGGGTAGGGTTTTTTAGTGTTTGCTTTTTTGTTGTTGTTGTTTTTATTTTCTTATTTTTGAGTAAGGAAAATGCTCTAATATTGATTGAATTAATGAATGCACAACTCTGTGATTATACCAAATGCCATTGATTGAATACTTTAGATGAATTGTATGGTTTATGAAGATGTTTCAATAAAATTAATTAAATAATAAGAACGTTTGAAGGTGGGACTCAGGTACAAGTAGTGTCTAAAAGCTCCCCAGGTGATTTTAATGTGCAGCTAGGGTTGAGAGCTGCTATTCTTCTAGCTAGAATAATGGGCAATTTGTGCCTCCATGCCTACTGACACTCTCAGGTTAGCATGGCTCCAACACATAATCAAAACAAAACAAAGAACTATGGTTCATTTTCATTGCAGTGAACTAGCACAACAAAAGGAAATTATTGACTCCGATGATGTTTATCATTTTTTAGCAATAAAGTATTTTTAAAAAAAAGGAAATTGCTGCTTCATGTGCAAAAAGTAGACCCTTGCATTAGCAAGACCAACACACCGAACAATTCAGAAACAGATATTTTTTGTTGGGGGAGAAAACATGAAACCCTTTGCTTGGGAGGAGATGTGTTCTAGATTAAATCTACTTCAAACTTAATTCTGATGTAAGTGTTAAGTAAGGACAGCACACAAGCAGGGGAAGAAACACACCACAGAATAAGCTCAAACCAGAAGGGAGCATGTCCCCTGAGCCCCCATTCTCTGCCCCAGTGAGAAAAGTTATGCTTAAATGCAACCAAACAAAACACCTGGCCTTTGAAAGAAGGAAAAGCAAGGAAGGAATGAAGAAGAGAAGGGCATCATATAATAAGAAATTTTTTAAAAGAATGAATGGATGAATTTGCATCTTACAATTTTATATCATGTACCTTTACAAAAATGGAATTTTCCAAAAAGGATCAACACCATGGATTATGTTGTTTGAAATCACTGTTCCTGCAGTGAGGGCCCGTAGCTAAAGGGCCAAAAGAAGAGTGAGACACCTATATTGGAGTGACTTGTGCAGGACTGTACAGAAAGGGGCCAGTCCCCCCACCCTCGTGGTGAGGAGCACTCTTTTCTAAGTAGGACATTGGTCCTAGAGCATTCCTTGGCACTTTTTAAAGTGCAGCTCTAGTATTTTTCACCCTGATCTTCTTCCCATGCCTGCCTCAAACTGACTGTATACAGTGAAGACTACTGTCATCAGGGTTTTAAATTGGTACTTTTTCTTCTTACCAAGAATCCTTGAGGGAGCTAAGGTGGCACAAGAGATTGAGCACCTCTCTCTCCACTCCGGAAGGTCCCAGGATTGGTTCCCGGTGCCGCCTAAAGAGAAGACAAGCAGACACAGAAGAACACACAGAAAGTGGACAGCAAGTGCAAAACAACGGGAGGTGGGGGGGACACAAATAAATAAAATTAAAATTAAATGAATAAATAAATCTTTTTAAAAAAACAACTAGCAAAGCAACTGGAAAAAGACCTTGAATAAAAGGGGGAAAGGGTAAAGACAAATGAGTTTATATGGCTAAGAGACTTCAAAGTGAGTTGGGAAGTCATCCCAGAGGTAATGCTTATGCACATCTCAGCAGGATCTCATAGACTGCCAAAGTAGATACTACCCCAAACAGTGGGGCTGCTGAGGGCTCTAGAGACACCCAGGTCCTATGGTCAGGGCAGATAGCTCCGGAGTTTGGTGCCTTGCCAGTGAGCCCTGCTTTGGAGTTTGTGCCCGAGAGTGACAGAGTTGGACTCAGTTACGGCTTTCCTACACATGGCTCATCTGTTCCTTCTATTTATTTATTTATTTATTTTTAAGATTTTATTTATTTATTCATTTATCCCCCCCTTGCTGCTTGTGCTCGCTGGGTCAGCTAACCACGCCGTGCGGGCGGGCTTGCCTTCACCAGGAGGCCCCGGGAACCGAACCCAGGGCCTCCCATATGGTAAACGGGATCCCTACTGATTGAGCCACAGCCGCTTCCCTGTTCCTTCTATTTAAATCTATACTTGGTGTTGGAGTTTGTAGGTGTACGTCCAAGAAACTGGAATCTTTGGGCTGTCCATGTGCCAGCTGGGCCCTGAGCCTCAGCGGAGTTGCAACATCTACTCTCCAGGTCATTGGCTCACCCAGGACAACTAACAAGGTGAGAACTGACAACTACCATACCAAGGAAATGGGAGAGCCTACAACTGCAAGCAAGAGAGTCCCATCATGAACTATACGGGATCGAAGCCCCCTCTCAATTAGAGCTGGAGTGGACATCACCATCCCAGAATCCTCAGGATTGGGGAATGAACTATGGACTATTGTGGACTTACTGGTATTCTACTATAGACATATTGTGATTCTAGCAATGGAAGAAATTACAAGATTGATGTGGAAGCAGTGGCCACTGGAGGCTCTGGGGGCAGGAAAAGGGAAAAATGGGTGCAATACGGGGGCTTTTTCGGGACTTGGGAATCGTCCTGAATGACATTGCAACGACAGATATAAGCTATTTTATATCTTCCCATAGCCTGCAGAATTGTGTGGGAGAGAGTGTAAACTACAATGTGAACTATGGTCCATGCTCAGTGGCAATGCCCCAGGATGCCTTTATCAATTCCAATGAATGTGCCACACTAATGAAGGATGTTGCTTATATTGGAGGGTGTGGGAGGTGTGGGGAGTGGGGCATATGGGAATCCCTATATTTTGTGTGTAACATTTATGTAAACTAATTATCTTTTAGAAAATAAAAATATATATTAAAAAAAAAAAAGAATCTTTGTGTTTTAACTTGCCAGGGCTGCTATGAAAAATATCACGCACATTGGTTGGCTTAAACAACTGTAATTAAACTCATAGTTGTAGAGACTGGAAGTCCAACATGAAGGTACTAACAGGGAAGTTTTCTCCCCGAGTCTGTAGCATTCTTGTGGTGGCTCAGCCTCTGCCCTGTCACCTGGTAACCTCTCTCTCCTCTGAGTTCTACTTCCGCATCCAATTTCCTTTGCTTAGAAAGACTTCAGCCCTACTGGATCAAGACCCACCCTCATTCAGTGTGGGGACCTTAACTCAGAACCCCTTCAAAGGCCCTATTCACAAATGGGCTCACACCCACAGGACTGGGGTTAGGACGTGAACATGTCTTACGGGGAGGGGCATGATTCAATCCCCAACACCTTGATTTACTGTTTTAAACACCTGTTTTCTCATCTTAAATTCCCACACCAGGCGCTTCAATGTCCTTCAGTTTTTTGTCATTGTAAACCTTCCTTTGATATGTCAAAAATAGGGCTTGTTGTCCACCTTGGTGTTTTTTTGTTTGTTTGTTTGTTTGTCTGTTTTTTGCAAGACAAGGTAAGGAAAGGCCCATTACCTGTCAGAGGATAAGGATGCCCCATCAGTGACACAAATTCAAGATCATAGGCCCTGAATAAAAACATCAGATAACCTCACCTGGCCCTTATTAGTTGAAATAAATATATTAACAGTACTTTCCCACCTTAAAAGACACATAAAATACCTAGGAGAACTAAATAATAATAATAAAATAATAGTAACAAAGCTTTTTTGCTTTCCTCACATAAACCAGAGTCAACAAAGTGAGTAGCCAATTTTAGCAAATGGGTACAACCTATAAGTTTCCTTTTTTTCACCGTTATTAGAGCAGCTGTGGATTTACAAACAATCATGCATAACATGCAGAATTCCCATATATCGCCCCTCCACCAAAACCTTATATTGTTGTGGAACACTTGTTACAGATTTTGAAAGAACATCAGCAGACTATTACCACTAACTATGGTCCATAGTTTACATTTGGTATATTTTTTTCTATACACCCCCCTATTATTAACACCATGTATTAGTATGGTACATTTGTTTTATAGTTCATGAGAGAACACTCTCCTATTTGTACTGTTAACCACAGACATGTTTCGCTGTTATACAGCCTCATGCCTTGAATATTTTATGCCAAGTGTATACTCAGTGGCTCTCACTTTCATCACAGAGCTGTGCAGTCATCACCCCACATCCTGTAAGTTTTGAAGGCTTTAAGTGAAGTGAGTGTTGAACACTGGAATGTTGTTTAATGAAAAATTACATTCATTACAGAAATGACGTCTCCTGGGCTCAATCCCCAGTATCTCTAAATCCTACATCTGCCAGGACTTACAATAATAATCGTAGTAATAGCTGCCATATATTAAGGGCTTACTAAAAATGCCAAGTGCCAAAAGCATTACAAACTTTATTTCATCTTCAAAACCAGAAATGAGATAGTTATTATTATACCTCCCTTTTTTAATAGATGATGAAAATGTGAGTGAAAGGGGTAAGATAACTTACCAAGGTCACACATGTCATAAATGGTGTCATTGAGAGATTCAACCCATATCTGCCAAATCTGGATCTCCAGAGACCCCATTCCTAACCACTGTTCCTTTATGCAAAACATTAAGAGGGCTGAATTTGGAATCCAAAGGCTGACTTCTGGCCCTCCTTCTTCCACTTGTCCTCTTTCTGACCTTGCACAGGTTGTGTCACTTTCTGAACCTCAGTTTCCTCACAGTAAAAGGAAGCTAGTCCTCCTGCCCAGCCATTGTCATAACGTTTCTGCAATGATTAAAGGAAAAGACTGGGTCTGAGGGAAGCTATCAAGTCTGTTTTGCACTCATTAATTATTTATTGCAGTAATGAACCCACAAGTGCTTAGAAAACGGTAGAGCATCATGAAGCGCTCACGTATGAGATTTGAGGCTACCCTTGGTGAGGGGTGGCTCTGCTGCTGCAACCGCCCAGGGATAGCTCGTGAATGCATTTCTACGTTGCATAAGCCTCATAAGCCTCAGGCTTCCGAGCATTACAATGAGCACACCTTCAATTGTCCAGTCTACAGAGCAACAATAGAGAACCATAATCATACTGACTAGCCATTTCCTAAAGGATGGGTCCTATCAAGGTTTATGATGAAAGGGTCTAGTTCTTTATTTCTTAGCTCCTCTCAAACCCACCCGACATCCTGATGGCCCAGCATCAAGTTTTAATATCTTCACTCTGTTGTCAGTATTGACATCTCAGTGTTTCTCCTCAGCAAAGACTTATTCAGAATCATAAAACAAGTGTGCATTTCCCCTCAGAGAGAAATGCCCTGGAAGCCAAGCAGATGGTTTGTCAGGCAACAAGTGGTGATCCACGGGAGTCAGTAAATCCCCCGTGGGCCTCACGTAAGCCCTACCCCAGCCTGTCAAAAATGCTGTGTGCAGTCTGAGTTGATGCATCCTGGTTTTTAGGACGGCTCAGGCAAGTAGGCTCCCAGTCTGGCATTTTTGCGCACTCCATGAGCTAAGGCCTCAGATCTAAGTCCTGCTCTGAGGTCTGCTCAGCACCACTCTATACTCTCCACAGCAACTCATCAGTTTGTCAGGTCAGGAGAGGGGAATGGGGGAAAATGCAAGAAAGAGCTTGAAATAAACACAAAGGAGCAAGAGAGAGATTGAGACAAGCACAAAAAACCACCATGACCTGTAGGCAGGACAATCACACCTGCCCATCATTATAAGCAGGATGCCTGGAGCCAGGTGAATTTCTAGCCCCTCCGCTCCCCCTCTCCTAAAAACAGCTCTTCCCTTGAAACAAAGGGCAGGGCTGGGAAGTGGGTGGAGCCATCTGGATTTCTACCTAGGTCTCCTAAAAAAAACCCTGGTGGTGCCCAGGAAGGCCTCACAAGAAAAGAGCATGTCACCATCACCCCAGCACTGCCTAGAGACAGATCATCTGGCAGGGACGATGTGGTGACGGCAGAGGGTAGGAAAATGTGCTGCAAAGTTTGCAGTCTGCCCCATCTGTTCAGCACTGTTCTTCTGTCCGTGGCAGGCACCAAACAGCTCATCAGCTCTTGCTGTGAGGTTCATGTCAGCCCAGGCTGCCCGGAGTATTCTGTAGAGACAAGGAGCGCCAGTCCCACCATCTGGGGTGTGCAGGCAGTTTTCACAGGCCCAAACTAAAAGACAGAATGCCCATGGCTCTTCACATAGGAACTTTTGCTTCCAGATCTAAGAATTTGCCTTATCTCTGGCATTGAGTGAGACTGAAAATTCGAGAATGAATAAAGTGCCATGGCTGCCTTCTGAAGTTTGCAGCCTCAAGGAAAAACCACAGATGTGGCCAAATGGTCGGGTTTGTGGTTGCATGTGAAGTTAGAAAGGTAAACTGAGGCTGGACTATGAAGGGCTTTAGGCACTAAGCCTAGGTATTGGATTTTAGCTCTGCCTTTGAGATTTCTAGATTTGTGGGCTACAAAACATGATCTATAGGGTGTAGGAGGAAACTATTAAAATTTCCATATACTTAATTTTATAAATAAATACAAAATAAATTGAGCTTTATTAATATTAACTATAAGCAATGACCTTATGTGGGGACCTAGGGCCCCCCCCCCAAGTCCTCTGCACACAGCCATCTGCATAACCTAGATGTAAGTTAAAGAGGGGAGACAATGCATAGATGGTGTCATAAACTATGATCTTCCCAAAACAGTAAACGCCCTTGGTAAACGTCCTTCCTATGAGTGCAGTGAAAGCATCACCACAGCCCATGTGTACACTTACGTGACCCTAGCAGGAACTCTGTTCTCATACCCTATGGAACGTTCTTGTTCTGGAACCCCTTATACATCACCCCTCATTTGCTCATATCTTTGCAGAGTGCTATCTTCATTCTCCGAACTGCCACCATCAGAGAGCCTGTCCCGTCCATAAGTCCCAATAAAGCTTATGCCTTACTAAGTACCAGGTGTGCTCTTTGGTCTTGTGGCCGCACCAACTTGTGCCCTTCAGGAGTTGGGTTGTAGCAGTGTAGCACCTTCTCCTGGCCCAGTCATCAGCCTCACAAGTCATCAAGAGTCTTGACTGATTCTGGAGAGAAAAGAAGACGTTTCACACCATGGAGGAGTTGACAGTGGCAATTTTGCTTCTTGGTTCTTTTAGTGCAACATGACCTATTATAGATGAGTCTGATTAAGCGGAATTACAGATAGGATCTAGTTTTTAACTGAAATACCCATCCCAAGAATGGGCAAGAGGCTAAAATTTTTTTCTAAAAAGAAACTGTAGATTGAATTTAAAATGCAAAAAAAAGTAAACAACAAGAAAAAGGCACAACTGAAAAGTTCTTTGTCAGCCGTATTACAACGGATAAACAAGGTCAATATAATCAGATCAGACAAGTTAGCCAAAAAGCCTTTTTTAAAAAAAAATTTATTGAAGTATATCACTCATACATGAACATACATAAACAATAAGTGTATAGTAAAATTTGTGAATTTACAAAACAAGCATGCATATCATTATTATACAGGGGTTCCATACATCTCCCCACCACCATCACCTTGCATTGTTGTGAAACATTTGTTACAAACCATGAAAGAGCATGATCAAAATATTACTACTGACTATAGTCCACGTCTTACATTTGGTGTATCTTCCCCCAACCCACCTTATTAACACTCTGTATTAGTATTATGTATTTGTTATCATTCATGAGAGAATGTTCTCATATTTGTTCTGTTAACAACAGGCCATCTTCCACCTCAGGATTCACAGTGGTATACATTCCCATGCTTTGTACAAAAAGTTTTAAATTACCAAGGAAAGTATTGAGATACAACCTCACTTATACTATTAGTAATGAGGAATGTAACCCTAAGCGTAAATTGTGCTTGAGATGTTAGCTAATGTTGATAATAAAGCCATCACAATGAACAAGGCATTTAAAAATATTGTTTATATTTTCTTTACCCTTTTTTTTTTAATTCTATTTTTATGCATGTGTTACAGTAAGTATAATATATTGGTCTTGTAAAACATGTATGTAATTACAAATAAACGTGTATACATATGCTGGGAGTGCCTATTCAATATTTTTTACTCTTTGCAGTGAAAAATAAAAAAATGCTTGGAAGCCACTTATATAGTAAAGGATTTCACTGGCCTTAGTTCCCTGTTCCTGGGGGGTAAACCTTTAAACCTTTAGAGTTTCCTGAGTGATTGAACTGTCTTTGTTATTGATGGGGGCCCTTGGGCCACACCTGATAGTTTACAAGTTGACCCCTGGTGCACCCCTAGCTAGTTTATGCTACATAGACGATTCCAGGTAGGGGCTAACCAGGTGATTAGAAGGTTGGGGGCTGTGAGCCAAGTGATATAAGCTCCACCTCTGGGGAGGGGAAGGGGGCTGTAAATTGAGTTCAACCATGTGGGTGTTGATTCACTCAATCACGCCTACCTAATGAAATCCCAATAAAAAGTTCTGGGCACTGAGCTTCCCTGGTTGACAGTCCTCTTTGAGTGTTGTCACAATCCGTGTGCTGAGAGGGTAATGCCCTGCTTGTGTTTGGGACCCTCCCAGACCTCACCCCATGCATCTCTATCTTTGGCTGGTTCTGATTTGTATCCTTTGGGTATAATAAAACTGTAATCATAAGTGTAACATTTTCATGAGTTCTTTGAGTCATTCTAGCAAGTTATTGAACCGAGGGTCATCACGGGAACCCCTGAATTTGTAAACATCTGGTCAGAAGTGATGGTGGCCCTGGGGACCCTTGAACTTACAGCCAGTACTTGAAGTGAGGATAGCCTGTGGGGACTTTTCCCTCAGACTTTGTAGGTGGCCCCCAACTCTGGGTACCACTGCTCTAAACAATGCAACTCAAAGATAACCCCAGATCCCCATCTAGCCTCTCCAACTCTTCCCAAGGTTTTCTTGGCTTACAGCCTCAGCCTCAGGAGGAAAAACACTAAATGGGGGCAAAGGCCATCCCAATGCATAAGACTTGCTGGCTTAACCAAACTGCTTCTTTCTGGCCATGGCCATGTGCTGGAGTGGAACACATACAGAGCTAAACCTCAGTTCTGGAACTCACTGATTGGGAGGTTTGGGGCAATCATGTCAATCTATGGCCTTGGCTCCCACACATGCAAAATAAAGGAGTTATATTAGGTAGTACTTGGGGGTAGAGGAGCTTTCATTTTAATATTAACTTTTCATCTTAAGATATTTTTGAAAAAATGACTAATTTTCCGTTTATGGTAGTAGTTTCCTTTTAAATCAATTTGTTTGAGTTTTGCAAGCATGGATTTTTAAATATTAAGAAAATAATATTGATAGTATGCAGATTCGTACGTCACCATTGGGGAGGTGGAATACAAATGACTGTGGATTAGGAAAGACTGGATTAGACGATCTTTATGGATCCCAGGTCTTGAACTTTACGATTCTTAGCTCATGGGCATATGAACTAAGATATTGTAAAGGCCTTGTACCAAATAGTACGACTTAGGCAAGTATGTTCAGTTCAGGTAAATCATTTTGCCCCACTTGGTCTCTGGCTCCTGATGTAAGACAAATAGAGGCACATCAAAGGAAAATGAATGAGATGGCTCTCTGTGTGTAATAGCTCCTCTGCTGTGGAGGCTGTTTGTTAACTTTAATAAAGAACATTCTTTCCTGTGCCACTGTGGAAATCTAAAAATACTGTAGAAAAAACTGTCCAAATCCAGGAAAAGGGAGGTGGCAAGCAAACAAACCAATAAACACGTGTGAGCTTGAAGCACTCGCTCACTCAGGCGCCAGCTCACGGCAGAATCGTGCGAGTTTAGCGCCCCCTGCTGTTCCTTTCCTAGCCACGCGTGTTCTTCCGGGAGCTGAGAGGGACAACCCGACCAATGGGCCAGGGCCGGTCCGCTGCAAAATGAGCCTTTTAACAGCTAGGTGAGAGTAGAATCTTATAAAAGTGCATCTGAAACACCAACAATGTATAATCCATGAGTGTGAAGAAAATAAAACCCAATGAAGTAGCTCTGTGCACTCCCTCCCAGACCACTACATTGAATTAACTTGCAATTTGATTAGACAGCAGAACTGGGAAAGAAATTCAAAAGGCCTCTCATCCCTGTTCCTGTCCTCAGCCAGACAGCCTCCAGGGTTATTCTGGTGACTGAGGACATTAATTAGCTTTTGCGCCAGCCCTTACGTGCATTGAAACTGAGAGGCTGGGGACCAGAACTGGAACATTTCAATCATTTCTTCAAGAAAACGAATAAGCCTCTACTAAGTACAAAATGCCAAGTTAGAGACACTGTGAAAAATACAAAGGGTATCACTCTAGGGGCAGGGTGCCTGCTTTCAAGGAGCTTACCATCTAGAAAATGAATAAAAACATAAATGGTTTGTAATATTACTTACCATATATTGAGCCAGCCACTTTACCATTATCTCCAATGTTAACATCACTGTAAGCTAATAATTGCCAGGTTACAGACGAGGAAACTCAGACTCAAAGAGGCCAATGTTCTCAGTCCAGAAGTGGTAGAGGCAGGACCCAAACCCTGGTCTTCTTGATTCCGAACCCCATGATCCTCTCACTTGCATCATGCTATGCCTTGTTTCTACCGTTTACAGGGGGGAAAGAGCTACATCCACCAGACACACACACACAGATAGGCAGGGTATATACCTGTGACAGTGGTCACCTCAGGAGTTAGAGGAAGGTGAGTGGGCCTGAGGGGTGGCAGGGTGGGGTGGAGTGGGGTGGGAATTGAGGAACACACAAATGTTCTATTATTTTATTTTAAAAACAAAAATGTTTAAAGTCCACATGTAACTCATGATGTGATGTTAGATTAAAAAGGTTGACAAATGTTAATAAAAATAGTCGTTGTAAAAAATGTTAATATTTGTTCATTCTAACTGGTGGCTACAGGGGTGTTGATTATATTATTCTCTCTACAGCTCCTTTTTTAAGATTTTCCTAAATAAAAATTTTTAAGAAGCAGGAAAGGAGAAGGAAATAAGTATCCTCTACGGGTCTGAATATGAAATAATGAAAACCAATCTACCCACTTAGTGATTACTTATGAGTTTGACTATGAAACCACAGGTTCATCTATGTGAAGAACACTCAGCTATTTACACAGCAGCTTTCATCTGGGGACCTCGAAGCACTTCTTAAACACGAATTAATTGCCCCTCCTGTCATGGCCTCAGAGATGGAAGCATATTCTACAGAGTGTTAAATAGAGTCTGGGGAAAATGAAGTGTCTTGTCTAACATCACACCATGAGTTACAGACTGAATTGGGAATAGAAATTTAGACACTTGACAAACAGCCCTCTGGCCTAACTACAACTGTGATGGTGTCACTGGTGAAGATGAAACCTTAGCATCTGCCATCCCAGTCTTTTCTCGTCATATCTAATGCACCATGCCTTTAAGCAACAGCCCTTACAGAGCAGTCAGCCTCCCTTCCCTCATGGTGAGCCTTTACTGAAAATATCCTTCCATACATAAATAGAGGTCTTTTTCAGGGACAATCCAAACCACATCCTCTGGCTTTTATTTTACATATCCAGCCAGGCTTTTTTTCCTGTCCCTCTTTCCCCTTCTCTGAGCAGCCTAGGCTAGGGAGAGGAAGGAGGCCTGCCAGCTTCAGGTTTCCACTGCCAGGTGAAGTCTCCCATCTGGGCAGGGCCAGGACAGAGACCACTTGTTCTTGAGTCCCCTTTGGAGTATCAGTAAACTTCTCTGGTTCTGCACTCCTGAAACCCGTCTCCTTCTACAGTTCCTCTTTCCTGCTTACATGATTTCCAGGACATCAAGATGAAGGACTCTGTTACACTGGGGAGCATAAATTCCAAAGTAAGGCCCACTGACAGGGTGCCAAATTCCTGAGCCTATCTGCCCTGATTATATGTTTGGATGTCTCTACAGCCCTCAGGAGGCCCGTTTGAGGCGCTGTTTACTGTGGCAGTCAATGAGATCCTGCTGAGACGTGCATAAGTGTAACCTCTGGAATGACCTCCCGACTCACTTTGAAATCTCTTTGCCATAAAAACTCTTTTTTATTTAATATTTCCCCCTTTTGGTCAAGGTCTTTTTCCAAATGCATTGTTAGTTGGCGCTTCGTAGTAATCTCTCAGTGCCAGGGAGGCTCATCCCCGGGAGTCATGTCACACGCACACACAAAGATGAAGGGACTGACCAGGATATACTAATAGGATTCTGGTCCTCACCATCTCTCACCCAATTCTTTATCTCCTAACTGGCCCCAATGACTCCTCACTGCTGACAGTGAACTTTCTAAAACACAAATCTGACCATGTGACATCCCCATTCGACAACTCTATGCCTCCCCACTGGCTAAGGATGAAGTCTAAACTCCTTCACATGGGGCATGAGGCTTTCTGCCACCTGGCTCCTGCTGTACCCTCCAACCTCTCCTCCCTCTGCTCCCCCTTCCCAGAAGCAGAGCATCTTGAGGGGGCAATTCCCAATGGGATATCCATTTACTTTCCAAGTCAGTCAAGAAGGAGGATGATCTATGGGTGCTT
This sequence comes from Tolypeutes matacus, assembly GCA_026826555.1. Classification (NCBI taxonomy): domain Eukaryota; kingdom Metazoa; phylum Chordata; class Mammalia; order Cingulata; family Chlamyphoridae; genus Tolypeutes; species Tolypeutes matacus. Next base: position 1,299,063 of record JAKSZT010054263.1, read on the forward strand.
GAGAAGAATGTATGTCCTGCTGTATTTGGGTGTAATGTTCTGTATATATCTATTAGGTCTAGATCCTCTAACATATTATTCAAGGTCTCGCTTTCTTTATTGACCCTCTGTCTAATGGTTATAATGGTGTATTTAAGTCCTTCACTATAACTGTAGAGGCATCTATTTCTCCACTTAGTTTTTGCCTCATGTATTTTGGGGCACCCTGGTTAGGTGCATAAATGTTTATGATTGTTCTTTCTTCTTGATAGATTACCCCTTTAATTAATATATAGTGTCCTTCTTTGTCTCTTGCAATAGAGACAAAGTCTATTTTGTCTGATATTAGTTTAGCTACTCCCACCTTTTTTTGGTTATTGTTTGCATGTAAAATCATTTTCCAACCATTCACCTGCAACCTCCTTGAGTTAGACCTCCGTGTCTAAGGTGAGTTTCTTGTAGATAGCATAAAGATGGGTCATATTTCCTTATCCATTTTGCTAATCTGTGCCTCTTGATTAGAGAGTTTAATTAATTAACATTCAATATTATTACTGTCAAGTCAGTACTTACATTAGCCATATTTTCTTTAGGTTTCTATATGTCATATTTTGTTTTTATTTCTCTTTTTAGTTATTCTTACAAATAGGCTCTAGAGTCATCTAGACACTATAGGCAGGGCGGACAATCTCAGGAATTCGGTACCCTGTCAGTGGGCCTTACTTTGAAATATATGCTCCCCAATGTTTTGGAATCAGACTCATTTATAATTTCCCTACACATGGCTCTTCTGCCCCTTTTATTTGAACCTATAATTAGCACTATACCCATTAAATATATGTCCCAGAGACTTAAATCTTCCAAGTGTTCATATGCTGGTTGAGCTTTGAATTTCAGCAGAGTTGTCACCAACATCTACTCCCCGAGCCTGAGCGTGGACCTCATCATGACAGACCCGGCATCTCACACTCAAAAGTCTGGATTCACAAGGATCTCCCACGGGGTGTAATACGATCAGATTGGTGTTTTAGAAAGACCACTCTGCAGCTGTTTGGAGGCAGGGAGACTACACAGGAGATGGGTACAAGAGTCTAGCAGAGAGATGGCAAGAGCCTGCACTGTGGCAGGGAAAAGGTGTGTATGCCATTGGGTCCTGAGTCTCTGATGACGGTGATGATATATGAGATGGAGGGAAGCAAGGAGCCAAAACAGACAGGAAAAGCCAAGAGGAATACTCACAGCCAATAAACACACAGCAATCTTGGCTTTTACTCACCATGAGGTTTGCCCAGGAGTAGACAGTATGGGCTACTCCTTTCTTTTAATATCTAACACTTTTCACCTCCAGTTTTTGCTCAGATGCCAAGTTCCACTATGAGACTGTAAGTTACTTTATAATAGAAATCTTAGGGGAGCGGATGTGGCTCAAATGGTTGGGCGTCCGTCTGCCATATGGAGGGACCTGGGTTCGATCCCCGGGACCTCCCGGTAAAATAAAAAATTTAAAAAAAATTTTAAAAAAAAGAAATCTTATTTTATTTATTTTTGAGCTGCCAGGCTCTAACACTGTGCCTCACATAGAACAGGTGTTTAATAAATGTTTGTTGAATGAATGAATTGTATAAGGTCTTGTCGACTAGAATATAGGAAATATAGGAGATTATATGTATGCATATGTATGTATATGTGTGTGTGTGTATATCTATATAATTAGTGGGAGACTGTGGAAGGCAGAGTTAAGCCATATTTTGAAGGATGTTGAATTAAGTGTGTATTTGTATACTTGATATTGCAAGTAATGAGGAGTCATTGAAGTTTTATGAGAAGGAGAGTAATTTGACCAGAGCTATGCTTAGGAAAACTAAACTGGCCAAGATGTGTTTAGCGGATTAAAGCAGGGAGGAACTAGAAGTGAGATCAGTTAGAAAGCCACAGGAATATTTTATCACAAAGAGTTTCTGCACATAGTTTACCTAATGGTCCAGGGCCCCATTCTACAGACTGCAAGCTAAGTCACTGACCATTAAATTGAAAATCACATTTCAGGAATTTCGATTAAGACAGTACAAAAGCCAACTGTGCTAGTTCAAATATTTCTTTCTTTACTGGGAAAGGCTGCTCCTTCAAATGCCAAGAGCATTCACAACTCTCCAAAGTCTAAGCCTGTGCCATGTTGTAGGTTTGAAGAAGCCCACATCTAGCTTTAATGACCATTGTTTAAAAGGGAGCATATTGGAGAATTGGAGACGAAGGAAAAGCTTGTGTTTGGGGGGTAGTGGGGGGAAGGATATGTTTTATCTCAAACTATCTAGCTCCTTTTTTATAAAACTCTCCATTGCCGAATGCATTTCAGGCCTAGATTCTCGCAAAGCTTACATGTAACAGAAAATAGGGCCTGAGGTGGACATGTCCCCATCCGTGGCAGAGGTGCAGAGGAGGGCCCTCTCCCGATACTCAGGGAAATGGGCTATGCTTTCCGAAAGAAAAGCATATAAAACACTGAGGAGTCATCCAGGATATGCAGATATACTATACCCCTCGCCCACAGGTATCTAACATGTATATAGATTATAAACAGCATTCGTGAGAAGGGACCTTGTCTCCATCTTCGCATCACCCACAGTGCACTGCACACAGTAAATGCCTTTAAATGTGAACGTACATATAACCAGTTTAATGAGAATTCTCAATCCTTAAGGTATAAATATAAATTGGTCCTCTGCACTGGTAAGCCTATGGGGTTTCTGCAGATGAGCAAAAAGCCAATCAGCAAACAAGATGTCAGGTACACCCCTTCTCGTAGACACCCTTGATAACAGATCAGGAGTGGAGGGAGTTTTGGGGTATACTCCAAGCCTTTTGGCTTACCTGTGGGCCCTAGATGACAACTCAGGCTTCAGCTTCTAACATCATGGGGATATATTTGACAAAGATTCACATAGAACTTATTATGTATCCAGCACTATTTCATTCACTTCAAAATATTAACTCATTTAGCTTAATGCTCATAACAAACCCCAGAAGATAAGTGCTATTATTATCCTCATTTAAAAATAAGGAAACTGAGGCAGAGAGAGGACACTTAACTTTCCCAGGGTCACAATGCTATTAAGTGACAGTCAAGATTTGAACCCAGTCTATCTGGCTCCAGGTTCTATGTCTCAGCAGCAACATCTGGCCTCATACATGCCTCTTCTCTGCATTGCTACAACAATTCTCTACTTGATTTATTCTGTCTGGGCTGATATATTATTGATATGTTTTAAGAATTGGTGTCCCCTTGTTTCATGAGGAAGAGTCCTCTTCTCATGTAGATATTGAGCTTGCTGAGAATTAAAATGGGATCATTTTCTCCTTACTGCAATACTGGGCATAGTCTGAATGGTTAGTACATGCAAAATTCCATTACAGAAAAGAGTCTAATGTAAAAACAACTAATTCCATTTCCCCAGGATGGCTGTTAGATATGGTGGCTTGTAGGCTCCCCTCCAGCTCTCACATGGTTATACTTAAAGGGCTAAATCAGGTTTAACTTCAGGGAAAGCCAATGAAGTAGGAAAGATGCAATCTCCATGCTTGCCCATCCTCCCCCGTCACAAAGCCCCATGGACTAACTTGGACTGAAACTCGGTCCTCTGACCTGTCCACTGGCTGCAGTAGGGCCTCTGCCCATAGGGCTGAGAAGAGCATGTAACAGACCAGAGCCCTGATGCTTGGCAGAGCAAGGCCAAGCCTGAGAGGGCAAGGAGAGAAGATGGTAAAGATGGGATGTGCTAGCTTCCTAACTCTGCCTGAAGTCATTCCATTCCACTGTCCTTGGACAGAGAAGATGGACAGTGTGTGGGAAAAATGCATCTGTGAGCAACAAAAGGGAATATGGCCACTGTCCTGGTGATTCACCATTTTAACACTAACTTTTGGGTTGCTTTTAACACCCAGCGGCCTTCGTTATAAAAGAATTTCATTCCCAAAAGATCATTAGAATTCAAAAGTCTATGAAGAGGGATTCCTCAAAATAAGGAAACTGCCCATGGACCTTGGGCACAGAAATCTTCCCGACTCGGGGCAGGAGAGAGAGTGTACTTTCAAAATGGCAAACAAAATTAAGTCTTTAAGCCAACCATTTTAAGAGAAATAACCAAACTTTTAGTGCAATGGGTCACAGGACTCAGCATCTTTGGCCTGTTCAAAGTACTTTGCACATCCTGATTCTTTTGTAATCAATCTGCTGTTACCAATTTTATCAAACACCATGGGTTCATATGGTGTCAGTGTAAAAACAATAAATAAAATTCACGTTTAGAATCTGCCTGCAAAGACAGTGTGATTGAATGACATGAATAATATAAATAAAACAAAACAAGACCTTGGAGTCAAACAGACCTGAGTTTGAATTCCAACACTGGCAGCTATGTAATCATGGTCAAGTTATTTAATCTCTTTAAGCCCTAGTTTTCTTATTGGTAAAACGGGGATACTTACACCTGCCCCCTGGGACTTGATTTTCTTATGAAAGTTAAATGAAATAATGTTTAAAAGTACCCAGTACCATTCCTGACACATAATAGATGTTTAATAAATAATAGGGCCCTTTGCTGTAAAAATTTGAAAAGCACTACATCATCATTGTGAAGTAGTGTCATTCTGCAAATTTGCAGAGAAATTAACCAAAATGGGAGGAAAATGGATTCAAGATATTTATTAAGTGCTCAATGCATGTACATCATGATTTATGATATGGTGAGAAAACAGAAGACTTAACCTGCTTTTAAAGAGCTTACATTCAAGACAGGGAGACAAAATGTTAATATGTAAACACTCAGCCACATAAAAATCATAAGACAACTCTACTGAGCACTCACAATGTGCCAATCTTCACACAGACCACTTCAGGAATATGGTCTCAACCGATGAGGTAGTTACTGTTATTCTTCATTTTGCAGATCAGTAAATTGAGGCTTAGCAAGGTTAAGCAACTCACCCAGGTCCCAGGGTTCATGTGTGGGCTTTGAACTCCAGCAGTCTGACTCTATAAACATTGGAATGGTCGGACTAGTTACAGAGAAGTCACGGGAGAGCTCAGAGTAAGAGCAAGGTGGAGTTGGTTAGCAGCAAAAGATTTCTTGGAGAACTTGAGTTGGACCTTAAAGGAAAAATGGGATTTGCACTGGCAGAAGGGAGGGGAGAGGAAGCAGGGTAAGGGTCTTACTGTAGGAGGAACCTCCCATTGAAACTTCCTAAGCACCACAGAGGAAACTGTCAAGGGGAAAGGGAAAACTGGAAGGGGAATTCCTTTACAAATGCTGCTTCAGCAAGTCTACATAACAATAATGTCCTACATGGGTTTTTACAAATCACTTTAATTGATACATATTAATAAAGCATAAATCCATCCCAAGGGTACAATCAATGGCATTTGGTATAATCACGTAGTTGTGCATGCATCACTCCAGTCATTTTTAGAGCATTTTCATTATTCCAGTAATAAAAATAATAATACTAAGAAACAAAAACCAATCAAACAAACTCATCACCTCTCAATCTTTCTGTGCTTACCTTACTGTACATAGCTGCTATTCTGTTTCCTTCTGTCTAGTTTATTTGTATTTATATTTTGTAAAAACATATATGCAGTATCACCCATATTCGTGTTTTACAAGAATTTAATTATGGGGTTTAATTATGTCATACAGTCCCTTGTTACATTTTTTAGCTTTCCTTCTAGTAATATGCATGACCTTAGACTTTCCCTTTCAACCACTGTCATACCCATACAATATCTCTGCTAGTTACAAACACCATGATATGCTTTAAGCCTTTCCATTCATTTCCAAAGACTTACAAACAACCTTTTAACCGATTCTGCACAGACTAACCCTCAGCTTTCCATTCTCTACCCTCATTCTATTTCCTGGTGACCTATATTCTAATTATTAACTCCATGAGTTTAATGTTCTACATTTTTAAAGAACACACCATAGTTTACAAAATGCTTCCACAAATTGTCCCATTTGATAAGGACAAGAGGTAGTATTTATTGTGTGATTTATAATAAACCAGGCACTGCACTAAGCTCACTCCAACATCAACACGACCCTAAGAATTGGATTCTATTATTATACCTCCTAAATGAGAAAACAGAAGCCAAGTTCAGCTAACGTGGCAACGGCAGGGCTTGAACCCAGATTCTAACTCTAGGCGTCATCACACTTAACCACATAATCCTCAAACCGACCTATTTACTAAGCAGGGCAAGTATTATTTCCATTTTTCAGATGGAGAAACTGAGACTTAAACAGAGCAAGTAACATAAATAGGTACACCGCCACTCATAATAAAACCAGGTTTTATTACACCACCTCAATACTCTGCCCCTTTCTGGTAACAGGGTGTAAAATTGGACTCCGGCTAAAAAAAGAGAGCGCTTGTTTAACTCCCCAGCACTGACGTCTCCGGGATCCCTTGCCCCACCCTCCTGGAGCTGGCAGCCTCTCACTGGCCTTGGCGTCTAATGGTTGCTGTGGCGGAGTGTTTGTGCCTGCTGGGCTGGTCTTTATTTCAGAGTCACTGGCACTCTTGCGGGGCGGCCTCTGCCAGAGGGCGGGGCCTGGTTTTCCTGTCTATCTTCTCTGCAACAGCTGTGTTTTCATAGGGGAGCGTCCCCTGCTCCCTCGCACTCCATCTCCCCTTATTACATACCAAGCGCCCGAGTGCGGTCGTGTCAGGGTTGTGTGAGGCTAAGATTAGGAGGGTGGGCACGGAGCAGCCTCCCCTGGCTGCCTTGCACGTGCCCTCTGGGGGGCTGGGGGCCCAGGCTCTACACTTCAGCATTAGGAGACTGTGGGGCAGCTCAGCCAGAGACTTGGGACACCACGCCCAAGTGGTGGTGTGTCAAAATGGAAGGAGGAAGGAAAGAAAAGGAGGAGGGGAGAGAGAGAGGCAAAGGGAATGCAGAAAGAAACAAAGGAGAAACGACAGAAAGGAATCTCGGGCCAGAAGAAAAAACCAGGGAGAAGGAACTAAATGTGCTGCTGACCCTGGCTTTCAAACAAGTCTGAGGCCCACATCTGGACTTTAATACAAAGTAAAATCCATCCTTTTTCACACCTTTCTCTCGAAAGTGTGGTGACTTCATCCTTGCAGAGGTCTCCCAGGTTTCCTACAACCCGGAATCTCTTTCCCCCGGGAGCTGTTTGCCTTAGAACAGACGTGCTCCCCCTGCTCCTCTGAGACTGGCACCCAGCTGTTTCTTCCTCCTCTCTCCCATCCTCTAAAGCCCCCATCCCGTAGTCTCAGCCTGCGGGCTGACTCCTGTCAGTTCTCATATTTTCATCATCCATTTTATCCTTCCCTCTACCTTTTATGTCTCTCTGGCTCTGTTCCTCGCCATTCATATGGTTTTTAAATCCACCATTTCCTTTTAGTGGTTAGAAAAGGGATAAAAGCTTTCCTTTGCGTTTGCCAGTGTTTAAAATTGCTCCTGAAAACACACAGCAGTAAAGACTATTAAAAGGGGACAGTGTTTTTCAACTAATTGTTTATGTAGAACTTAACAGGGAACACTAGCGGGGGTTGCTTGATGCCATTCACCTGACTCACGCTTGCCCCTCCTGGCTCATCCCTTCTCGGAACTGGGCAGGGTAGGCTGGTGCAAACACCTAGACCTGGAGAAAGCTTTTCCTCCTGCCTGCTCAAGCCAGGAAGCAGGTAAAGTGGTGTTGGGCTGTGAAGAAATGAGGCCCCCAGCTGCTGCTACACTGTGGCTACTTCTCAGAGATCTGGACTTCCTGCTCCAAAGGCCGCCGTTCTCTTTTCTCCATTCACTCTGAGTTTCTGTGGGGAGAGATTCTCCCCAGGCCAGCTCTATTCTCATCGGTAATTTTCGAGTAATTTTCGAGTTGCGGTCTCACAGCACTCATGTTACCTAGGAGATGTTTGTTTGGGCCCCTAATTTCTATTCCCTCAGGCTTATTCCCTCAATTTCTGAGGGCCAGAAGGAAGCCAGGGCCTCAGTATCTGAGCACCCTATGCTGCAGCACTACTGGGTTCTGCCCAAAAGTGATGTCCTGAAGGAAGTCCCCTTGCAAGCCATCCTGCACAAGTCCCAGAGATTTCTCTGTTCACCTGTTTCCCACCAGTTTCCTCCACACAATCCATCCGGCTTCTCTCAGAGCCTCAAACACATTTGCCCCTCTGCTCAACCTTCTTCCAATCTTCCCTCAAGAGAGTCCACCTTTTCCAGGGACTCGCCTTCCAGGAAAGTATCTGTGCAAATTTCTGTACAAAACATTATAACATAATGCTTACGAACCTGAACATTGGCATAGGCAAAAAAAAGCCTAGATTCAAGCCCCTCTGCTGCTATCTGCTAATGATGGGACCTGGATCGATTCAAGTACACCACGCAAAACTCCAGTTTCCTCACCTGTAAATTGGGAGTGTTATAATAGTACCTATCCTATCATGTTGTTGCCAAGATGAAATGGGATTAAAGAAAATTATGTGGGTGTCTTTCACACAGTAAACTCTCAACAATTAAATTTATTATTATTATTCAACAATCTTAAAGCCCTACAATGAGGAAGTATGAATCCCTCTTCCTCAAGGTTCTTTCTGTTGAATAGAGGAGTCAGGTATAAGCAATTAGATGTGATGAAAGTAGAATTAATAAATGTAGGGAAGCGGCTGTGGCTCAATCAGTAGGGCTCCCGTTTACCATATGGGAGGCCCCGGGTTCGGTTCCTGGGGCCTCCTGGTGAAGGCAAGCCCGCCCGCACGGCATGGTTAGCTGACCCAGCGAGCACAAGCAGCAAGGGGGGGATAAATGAATAAATAAATAAAATCTTAAAAAAAAAAAAAAAAAGTAGTTACACAGGATATAGAAGCATAGTGTGCTCTGGGACATAGAGGAATGGGAGAAGGATTAATCTTACTAGACTAGAAGAGGCATAGCAGTAGAGGTGGCACTTGAGCAAGGCCTTGAAACAATAGTCGGACTGTAATCAGTGGAAGTGGGTGGTATAGTCCAGGAAGAATCAGGAGGGAAGGCACGAGATGTAAAGGTGTCAGTGGTGTGGAGTGAACAAATGCTCAGTACCTTCTCAGGTTCCAGCCCTTCTTCCTCCTTCCCTGTACCCCCAAGATCCATTTAGATATCCATACAGTTCTGGGACACTCCTGATGCAAGGGGGAACCTTGCAACAGGCAACCTGTTGGCACATTCCATCCCCCTGACCACAGGGATTGACTGGTGAAGGGATAGACATATGATATAACCAGCCTAATCAGATTGAAGATCAGCTACAAATGCTGGAGACATGAACAGAGAAGCACAAAGCTCAAGAGCTGCTGGCAACCATCTTGGGACCATGAGAATCAGAAAGAAACTGGGTCATTGGGGATATTGTTGAGCTGCTGGATCAAGCCTTGCCTGAAACACCCTGACACTGGACTTTTTTTGACCCAGGAGCTAATAAATCCCTGTATTGTATAAACCAGTTTGGGCTAAGCTTTTCTGTTTCTTGGTGTTCAATAGATGAAATCGTGGGTACATGGAGGGTTGTAAAAGATGTTGAAACTGGAAAGGTAGAACAAGGCTAAGTCGTGAAAGGTTTTCCATACCCCATGCTAAGATGCTGGCCTTGATATAAGTAGTGGGGAGCCACTGAGAATTGTTGAGGAAGGGAGTGGCATGATTAAATGTTTTAGGAAATTAACTCTGAGGGCAAGATGAATGATAGACTCTAGGAGAAAGAGATCAGAAGTAAAAACTTCAATTTTGATTAGTAATGAGTCTGGGAAAAGAACATTTTATCAAACATTCCTAAGAGTCAGCATTGCCTGGAGTGGGGAAGAATAAGTAAGCAAAGATACTCCTATGGCAACCTCTTCTCTTATCAGTACCAAAGGCCTTCCCTTCACCCTTTAACACTTACAGTATATAGCAGAGAGAGACCCAGTCCTAATATAGCAATACCTCAGAAGGTTATCCACTTGTCTTAGAAGTTTCAAAAACCAGGACATTTTTAATCTTAACATTTAAAACTAAATTAATTTTTTAGCTAACAACACTTTTAAAGAGTGGGGAGGGAGCAGATGTAGCTCAAGTGGCTAAGCACCTGCTTCCCATGTACGAGGTCCCAGGTTCGATCCCCAGTACCTCCTAAAAACAAGCAAACAAAACAAATGAAAAAAACAACTCTCGTTGGGGAGCAGATGTAGCTCAGTGGTTGAGCACCTGCTTTCCATGTATGAGGTCCTGGGTTCAATTCCCAGTACCTCCTTAAAAAAAAAAAGGGTGGGGAGAAGAATACACCCCCAAAACAAGCTATAACAAAGTGTCTCCACTTCCAAAAGTTTGTGAATCAGTGATCTAAATCCGGGTGCTCCCCTCACCCCTTGCTGGGGGGGCACAAGTCACAGCATGGCTTCCTAGTCCTCTCCTGTGCTAGAGCCTTCTACAGCCTCTGGACTATAGGGGACCTCCAGAATTCACGCAGCCCCATCCCTTAGATCCACAAGAAAAAGTCAGTCTCTCCTAGAGCAAAGTAAGCATTTTCATATTCTCTTATTGTATCCAGAGAGAGCCTTCTTTTCCCTCTGCCCTGGCTGCTGCACTGTTCAAGGCCTCTCTTGGGTGAATAAGCCTGGTAGTGATGGCTTCACACCACCGTATCTCACCCACCTGTCTCCCGCTTTCTTCCCCTGGGCTGAACCAGTGCATGATAACCTGGCTGTTCCCGTCTTTCCCACAGGCTGACTCCCACCTGCATGCCAAATGGACTGCTTGATTTGCATAATTCCAATAGCTCTCATTGCCAGTTTCCTGTTTTTGTAAACTCCTGTACAATTTTTCAGTTTCATAAGAAAGGAGAGTTCCAGTTCACAATCACTCCTTGCACATGGCTAACCCAGTCCCTCTACATCAGAGAAGAGGAGAGAAGCTAGTCAAAATGTTTCCCTTCTTGTTTTAGAAACAGCAGCTCAAAAAAACAGTGGTTTCCAATCCAAAGAGGTTCATATGAGCTTTGACTGCACTGGTTACCAGCTTCCTGTTAACGAAAAAGGAGTTTCAGGCTGAGTCAGAGAAGAGAACCAGGCCCAGCAGTGATTCATTAGCAACCCGTTGACACCCCTGCCACCACCATCAGCACCACTTCTGCTCCTGCTGCCACTGTGGCCTCCATTTTAACCTAATCCTGCGAGAGCAAGATACTAAAGCCAGTTTCCTGATTTCCTCTTCCAGATGGTGTAGCAGTGGCAGCAGCGAGCACAGGCCAAGCAGGGCTGGCCTTGAGATAAGGGGAGCAGCTGGGCCCTGTCCAGGGGTGATTTCAGGGATGCCCAGGAAAGAGCTGCGTTCAAAATAACTTCCCCCTACCCTCCCTTCTGCCCTCTGCGCCTTTCTGGTCTTCTTTTAAGACACAAATTCAGTTTAAAAGGGTCACTTCCACCCTGACATGATTAGGATGATGAACTCATTCTCTTCCCTGACAGGAAGGGCAGCAGGAAAACACAGATCACTTGAGAGGAGAGGCAGATGGCAGAGATGCTGACATGATAACCCAAAAGACTACCAGGCCAGAAAAGGGAGGCAGGAAAGAAACCTTCTGTGTTTTGCCCAGGATTAGGCTTGCCTCCAGGGTCAGGAGGAGGGGAAATCCCTCGCCCCTTGGCCATGGCTCCAAGATCCTCCTGAGGTCCCCAGCAAACAGCAACATGCACCAAAGCTGCTTGATAAATGCACCGACAACAGAAAAGTGATTCCAAACCATATCATAACCATAATAATTTTTAAAAGGTGTCTGTTTTCTTACAATTAAGTCTACCAACATATATTCTTAGTCCACCTTCACAGCAACCCTAGGAAACACAGCTTCTCCAGATTCTAGAGGGAGATGGTAAAGATAACTCAGCAAAGACATTTGACCCAGATTTTCTGATGCAAAATCTTATTATATCACAATATAATTGATTAACTCCTAGAGTTTTAAAGTGAGATGTAATTCATATAACACGAAATTCACCATTTGAAAGTAGTTTTTAGTATATTCACTGTGCTGTACAACCATCACTACTAATTCCAGAACATTCCCCGCACCCCATAAAAGAAACCCCATACCTATTAGCACTCAGTCCCAATTCCTCCTTCCCCCATCCCCTGGCAACCACTAATCTACTTTCTTTATAGGTAGTTTTACCTATTCCAGACATTTCATACAAATGGAACCATACACTATGCGGCCTTATATGTCTGGCTTCTTTCCCAAGGTTCATTCTCATTGTAGCATTTATCAGTAATTCTTTCCTTTTTTATTATTATTATTTTTTATTAGAGCAGTTGTAGATTTCAGAAAAATTATGTGGAACATACCAAGTTCAAATGCCCACCCTCACCTCACACACACACAGTTTTCCCTATTACTAACATTTTGCATTATTGTAGTACATTTGTTACAACTAATGAAGAAATGTTAGTATAATTATATTATTAACTATAGTCCATAGTTTACATAGTTTGCATTATACAGGTCTATGGATTGTTTAATTTTTACCCTGGTAACATATATACAACCTAAAATTTCCCATTTTGACCACTTTCAAATACAGGCATCCCTCGAGATATTGTGGGTTTGGTTCCAGACCACTGCAATACAGCAAATATCAAAATAAAGCATGTGACATGAGTTTTTTGTTTCTTTCCCAGTGTATATAAAAGTCATGTTTATACTATACTGTAGTTTATTAAGTGTGTAACAGCATTATGTCTAAAAAAAACAACGTACATACCGTAATTAAAAAATATTTTATTGATTTAAAATGTTAACCATCATCTGAGCCTTCAGAGAATCATAATCTTTTTTCTGGTAGAGGGTCTTGCCTCAGTGTTGATGGCTGCTGACTGATCAGGGTAGTAGTTGCTGATGGTTGGGGTGTCTGTGGCAATTTCTTAAAATAAGACAATAATGAAGTCTGCCACATCATTGACTGTTCCTTTCACAAAAGATTTCTTACCCATAGAACTTTCAAAATTGGAGTCAACCTCTCAAAACTTGCTGCTGCTTTATCAACTAAAATTATAAAATATTCTAAATCCTTTGTTGTCGTTTCAACAATGTTCGCAGCATCTTTACCAGAAGTATATTCCATCTTAAGACACCACTTTCTTTGCTCATCCATAAGAAGCAACTGCTCATCCATTCAAGTTTTATCATGAGATTGCAGCAATTCAGTCACATCTTCAGACTCTACTTCTAATTCTAGTTCTTTTGCTATTTCCGCCACATCTGCAGGTACTTCCTCTCCTGAAGTCTTCAAACTCTCAAAGTCATCCATGAAGGTTAAAACCAACTTCTTACAAACTCCTGTTAATATTGATATTTTGACCTCCTCCCATGAATTGCAAAGGTTCTTAATTGCATCTAGAATGTTGAATACTTCCCAGAAGTTTTTCAATTGACTTTGTGCAGGTCCATCAGAGGAATCACTATCTATGGCAGCTAAAGGCTTACAAAATGTATTTCTTAGCATACATGTAATGTATTTCTTGGTTGAGTGCCTGCTTTGTATTTATGAGATCTGGTTCAATCCTGGTTACCTCCAAAAAAAATGTATTTCTTAAGTAATAAGACTTGAAAGTCAAATTAGTCCTTGATCCATGAGCTGCAGAATGGATGTTGGGTTAGTAGGCATTAATCTCATGGTACATCTCCATCAGAGCTCTTGGGTAAGTGGCTGCATTGTCAATGAGCAGTAATATATTCAAAGAAAATCTTTTTTATGAGCAGTAGATCTCAACAGCGGGCTTAAAATATTCAGTAAACCATGATGTAAACAGATGTGCTGTCATCCAGCCTTTGTTGCTCCATTTATAGAGCACAGACAAAGTAGATTTCGCATAATTCTTAAGGGTCCTAGGAATTTAGGAATGGTAAATGAGCATTGGCTTCAATTTAAAGTCACCAGCTGCATTAGCCCCTAACAAGAGAGTCAGCCTGTCCTTTGAGGTTTTGAAGCCAGGCATTGACTTCTCCTCTCTAGCTATGAAAGTTCTTGATGGCATTTTCTTCCAATAGAAGGCTGTTTCATCTACATTGAATATCTGTTGTTTAGTGTAGGCACCTTCATCAACTATCTTAGGTTGATCTTCTGGATAATTTGCTGCAGCTTCTACATCAGCACTTGCTGCTTTGCCTTGCACTTTTATGTTATGGAGAAGGCTTCTTTCCCTAAACCTCATGAACCAACCTCTGCTAGCTTCAAACTTTTCTTCTGCAGCTTCCTCACCTCTCTCAGCCTTCATAAAATCGAAGAGAGTTAGGGCCTTGCTATAGATTAGGCTTTGGCTTGAGGGAATGTTGTGGCTGGTTTGATCTTCTATCCAGACCACTAAAACTTTCTCCATATCAGCAACAAAGCTGTTTCACTTTCTTATCATTCCTGTGTTCACTGGAGTAGCACTTTTAATTTCCTTCAAGAACTTTGCCTTTGCATTCACAACTTGGCTAACTGCCACAAGAGGCCTAGCTTTCAGTCCATCTCGGCTTTCAACATGTTTTCCTAACTAAGCTTAATCATTTCTAACTTTTTATTTAAAGTGAAAGATGTGCAACTCTTTCTTTTACTTGAATATTTACAGGCCATTGTAGGGTTATTAATTGGACTCATTTCAATATTGTTTGTATTTCAGTGAATAGGGAGGCTGAGAGACAAGGGAGCAGCCAGTCAGTGGAGCAGTCAGAACAAACACATTTATCAATTAAGTTTGCTGTCTTATATTGGTACAGCTCATGGCACCCCAAAATGTGGCACAAAGTGAGCACATGCTGTTGGAAAAATGGCACTGAAAAGACTTGCTCAACGCAGGGCTACAACAAACCTTCAATTTGTGAAAAAAAACAACACAATATCTGCGAAGTACAACAAAATGAAGTATGCCTGTATACAATTCAGTAGTGTTAAATACATTCATAATGTATTTAACATCACCATCAACCATTACCAAAACTTTTCCGTCACACCAAACAGAAACTCTCTACCCATTCCCCACCGCCAAACCTGCCCTGGTCACCTGTATTCTAATTTCTGACTATGAATATTTGTGTATTCTAATTATTTCATATAAGTGAGATCATACAATATTTGTCCTTTTGTGTCTGGCTTATTTCACTCAACATGATGTCTTCAAAGTTCATCCATGTTGTAGCAGTCATCAGTACTTCATTCCTTTTTTTGTCAAATAATATTCCATTGGATGGATATACCATGTTTTGTTTATCCATTCATTAGTCAACAGACATTTAGGTTGTTTCTACTTTTTGGCTATTATGACTAATGTTAATATAGACATTCATGTAAAAAGGGGTGTTCGTTTGTTTGTTTTATTAAGAGGTACTGGGGATTGAACCCAGGACCTTGTACATGTGAAGCAGGCATTCAGCCACTTGACTTGCATCTGCTTCCCAATGAGAGTTGGTTTCTTCATGTGTTTGTTTGTTTTGGTTTTGTTTTTAGGAAGTACTGGGGATCAAACTCAGGACCTCGTACATGTGAAGCAGGTGCTCAACTACTTGAGCTACATCTACGCCCACGTACAAATTTTTGTACGAATATATGTTTTCAATTCTCTTGGGACTCCTTTGAGTTTTTATATATTTGAGATACAGCTAACGCATGAGGTGCCCAAAGTGGCCAGGTGGCAGTCTTAACTTCCAGTTCAATGGGATCATTGTTGTGCTCCCTGGTGGAAGCACTCCTCCTTTTGGAACTAAGACCTGTAGACCAGCAGAGCTTATGGTTGCAGGGACAGCAAGCAAAAATTTTCCTAGTGGATCACTAGGGGTAATAGTGAGTGGTGCCATTCCCATTTCCACCCCTTGATTCCTGGATCCATGAATCCTGGTTATGGAAGAAACAGCACCAGAGAGTGAATGCTGATTCTCCTGGAGAATACTGCCCCAGCCCTGCAAGGTATTGCCACCTAGTTGGTGTCATAATTAAGTCTTTAAAAGTCATTCCTCCATTTTATCAATCCTGCTGCTTCAAAGATGGACAATATGGTAAGAGCAGTGAATTCCATGAGCAAGTGCCCATTCCCACACACCATTTGCTGTGAAGTGGGTTCCTTGATCAGAAGCAATGCTGTGTGGAATACCACGGCAGTGAATAAGACATTCGGTAAGTACATGAATGGTAGTTTTGGAAGTAACATTGTGTGCAGGGAAGGCAAACTCATAACCAGCATATGTGTCTATTCCAGTTAGAACAAATAGTTGCCCCTTCCATGAGGCAAGTGGTCCAAAGTAATCAACCTGCCATTAGGTAGTAGCCTGATCACCCTGGGGAATGGTGCCATATCAGGGGCTGAGTGTGGGTCTCTGCTGCTAGCAGATTAGGCACTCAGCAGCAGCTGTATCCAGAAGAGCCTTGGTGAGGGGAAGTTCATGTTGCTGAGCCCAAGCATAATCTCCATCCCTACCTCCATGGCCACTTTGTTCATGAGCCCATTGGGCAATGACAAAAATGGCTGGGGAAAGAGGCTGAGTGCTAGTGACAGAGAGGGTCATCAAATCCACTTGATTATTAAAATCTTCCTCTGCTGAAGTCCCCTCTGGCGAGTATTAACATGAGATGCAAATATTTTCGTGTTTTTGACCTATTCAGAAAGGTCTAGCCACATAACTCTTCTCCAGACCTCTTTGTCACCAATTTCCGATCATCTTCCTTTTAAGTCCCTGACCATTCAGTCAAACCATTGGCTGTTGCCCATGAATCAGTGTACAAAGGCACCTCCGGCCATTTCTGTTTCCAAGCAAACTGAACAACCAGGTGCACTGCTCGAAGTTCTGCCCACTGGGAGGTTGTGCCCTCACCACTGTCCTTCAGGGATGTCCCAGAAAAAGGCTGCAGTTCTGCAGCTGTCCACTTTCAGGTGGTGCCTGTATATCATGCAGAACCATCTATAAACCAGGCCCGAGTTTTCTTTTCCTCAACTGATTTTAAGAAATCAGGCCATATCACTGGGGTGGGAGAGATGGTAATGTGGCAGGAGTGGTGACCATGGGCATTTGGACCACTTCCTCATGTAACTTATTTGTGCTTTCAGAACCTGCTCGAGCCCTATCTCGTATATACCACTTCTACTATGGTTTGGTGGGTCAGACAATACCAAGCTCATGATACAAAACTCAGGTCACATGGTAACTTGATGGCCCATGGTTAAGCGTTCAGTCTCTACTAAGGCCCAATAGCAGGCCAAAAGATGTTTCTCAAGAGGAGAGTAGTTATCTGCAGAAGATGGCAAGGCTTTGTTCCAAAATCCTAAGGGTCTGCGTTGTGATTCTCCGATAGTGGCCTGCCAAAGGCTCCAGATGGCATCACTAATGCCACTGACACATTCAGCACCATTGGATCTGCTGAATCATATGGCCCAAGTGGCAGAGCAGCTTGAACAGCAGCCTGGACCTTTTGCAGATCCTCTCTTGTTCCAGTCCCCACTAAAAACTAGCAGCTTTTCTGGTCACTCGGTAAATATGACCAGAATAGCACACCCAAATGAGAAAAATGTTGTCTTCAAAATCCAAAAATGCCAACTAAGTGTCGTAACTCTTTTTTGGTCATAGGAGGGGCCAGATGCGACAGCTTATCTTAGAAGGGATATCTCCATATGCCTGACACCACTAGTAACCTAGAAATTTCACAGAGGTGGAAGGCTCCTGTATTTTGTTAGATTTAACTCCCATCCTCTCTCAGGCAAATGCCTTACCAATAAGTCTAGAGTCTTTGCTACTTCTTGCTCACTAGGTCCAATCAGCATGATACTATCAATATAATTGACCAGTGTGATGTTTTGTGGGAGGAAGAGAGGATCAAGGACTCTGCGGACAATATTATGACATAGGGCTGGACAGTTTATATATCCCTGAGGCAGGACAGTGAAGGTATACTGCTGGCTTTGCCAGCTGAAAGCAAACTGTTTCTGGTGGTCCTTACTAATGGCAATTGAGAAAAAAACATTTGCCAGATCAACAGCTGCATACCAGGTACCAGGGGAAGTGTGGATTTACTCAAGCAATGATACCACATCTGGAACAGCAGCTGCAATTGGAGTCACCACCTGGTTAAGTTTATAATAATCCACTATCATCCTCCAAGATCCATCTGTTTTCTGCACAGGCCAAAAAGGAGAGTTGAATGGGGATGTGGTGGGAATCAGCACCCCTGCATCCTTCAAATCCTTGATGGTGGCACTAATCTCTGCAATCCCTCCAGAAATCTGGTATTGCTTTTGATTTAGTATTTTGCTAGGTAGAGGCAGTTCTAGTGGCTTCCACTTGGCCTTTCCAACCATAATAGCCCTCACTCCACAAGTCAGGGATCCAATGTGGGGATTCTGCAAGTTACTATGTCTATTCCAATTATGCATTCGGGAACAGGGGAAATAACCACAGAATGGGTCTGGGGTCCACTGGACCCACTATGAGACAGACCTGAGCTATTGATCACCTGACCTCCATAAGCCCCTACTCTGACTGGTGGGCCACAGTGACATTTTGGGTCTCCTGGAATTAAAGTCACTTCTGAACCAGTGTCTAATAATCCCTAAAATGTCTGATCATTTCCTTTTCCCCCAATACACAGTTACCCCACTAAAAGGTATAGGTCTCTTTGGGGAAAGCTGGGAGAAAGATTAAGAACATAAATTTTTGGCAGTGTAATAGGATCCTTCCCCAAGGGGACCTGGCCTTCCCACCATTCAAGGGGCTCTGGGTCTGTAAATTGTCTCAAGTCTGGGAATTGATTAAGGGCCCATGACTCTGTTTCTCTAATTCAAGTCAGGGTTTTGTTCAGTTGACCTAGAACTCTTCTGCTTATACAGATCAAGTAGGAATTTAGTAGACTGCCCATCTATTTTACTTCTAGGTATCCCATGATCTATTAGCCAACGCCATAGTTCTACGTGACTCAGACTATTATTATTGCTGCTTTGAGTCTGCCTTTCATTGTTGTAGACAGACCCACCTTGTCTTTGGCAATTAAATGCTGCTACTTGGCTTCTGCCAGCCTAGGATCTGATCATCCCCATAGTGTTTAAGGATTCTAGTTCCATGACAGCAGTTCCCACAGTAATATCTGGCCTACAGAGAAGAGTAACCACAGAGCTCTTCAGGGAAGATGGAGTTAGTCTCACAAATTTATTCCTCACACTCCTGGTTAAAGATGTGTCCTCTGGATATCCCCGGGGGGGGGGGCAAGTCTTAAATGGTGAAGCCATTCTAGCATTCCAATAGCTCTAAGCCTATAGATTCCCTCATCTACATTATACCAGGGTAAATCGAGCATCTCGACCTCAGACATTCTAGGCCATCTTTTGGTCCATGTTTCAGCCAGCAACCCCAACAAACTATTAGAGCCCTTTCTAACCCTTCAAACTACAGCAATGAATCCAGAATCTCTGCTTAGTGGGCCTTAATCAATAAATTCAGCCTGTCCAACTTTATATTCCTTCCACCATTATCCCTTCCCACACATATTACCGTGATTTCTGTCTATATAAATTGGAAAAGCCATACAGTTCTTTTGGAGTATAACATACTTCCTCATGGGTCCCACTTTGTACTTAACCTTTGGGGGCTTGTTGTGACTTTAGTCTAGTTATAAGACTGGAAGAGAAGAGGAATGGTGGGGGTGGGTAAGGAGAAGCATTAGAAGTATCTTGCAAGTCATTTACCTCAGGGCATTCCCTTGCAGTTTCATTTGGTGAGACAGGATTAATCTCTTCAAGTGGAGGTTAGATGGCAGACTCCTCAAGGCAGGGTGGAGGTTAGGGGATAGCTCAGGGCAGGGAGAAAGTCAGGACTCCTTGGGGCAGAATGGAGGTTGGGTGGTACAGGCTTGGCATTGGGTGGTCTTCTCCTCAGGGCAGTGGGGAGGCCAGGTGGCTGTCTCCTCAGGGCAGACCATTACAGGGTTATCTGGCAAAGTCTCAGCAGAATTTAGGGTTCCAATGTCCCCACCAATATCATTATCAACCCATGTTTCCATCCCAGTCCTCAGGGTTCCACTCCTTTCCAATCAATGCCCTCACTTTAACAGCAGACACCCGGCAAGGGTGAGATTTTTGTTTCCATTGTAACTCTGCTATTCACATAACTAGACTCTGAGTCTGGTTTTCAGAGAACTCAAGTTTGCAGCTGCACAAAACAAGATTTTCTTTCAGAGCACACACAGAAACTTTCACATCATTCATGTGGCCCTTAAATTACAAATCTGAAGCCTTCAGCTCATCCCTTTCTTTTGTAACTGTATCTAGCATATTTAGGAACAGCCAGCCAACATCACTGCAACTTTTAACTCCACAAAACTCGGTTAAGGTGTTAAAAACACTCTCACCCAGATCTTTGCCTCTTATAAGCATGAAAGTAATCGTAGCCAATGGAGATATTTTGTGTATCTCTATTACCACCTCACACCATGGACTGTCAGTGGCCTCTTGATTACTGGAAAGAGAGTCATTAGTGCCTTTGAACCTAATCAGAGTAGAGAGCCCATTGCAAAAACCCCAGAACCAATTCAGAAATCCCATTTTTAAGATACTGTTTCTCAAGAACTACTCCCAGTACCAAGCTGTTTTAGTCAGGGTCCTCTAGGGAAATAAAACTGACAGGAGATATCTGTAAATAGTATGAGATTTTTTTTTTTTAAGATTTTATTTATTTATTCATTTATCCCCCCCTTGCTGCTTGTGCTCGCTGGGTCAGCTAACCACGCCGTGCGGGCAGGCTTGCCTTCACCAGGAGGCCCCGGGAACCGAACCCGGGGCCTCCCACATGGTAAACGGGAGCCCCACCGATTGAGCCACAGCCGCTTCCCTAGTATGAGATTTTATAAAATTTTCTCATGTGATCATGGGTATGCACAAGTCCAAACTCCATAGTACAAGCCAAGGAGTCTGAGGAAGGTCCTCGTGGAGATGCTGGCTAGCTGAAGTAGAGACAGGAATTCTCTCTCTCTGAACGCTGAAATCACTTCTCTTTTTAAGGCCTTCAACTGATTGGATGAGACTTCACTCATTGCTGACAGCAATCTCCTCAGTTTATTGTAGATGTGACCAGCCATCGATGCAAACAACTCACTGATAATTAAAGTCCATAAATGCCCTTGTATTACAGTTAGTCCAGTGCTTGCTTGACCAAACAACTGGACACCATTACCTGGCCGAGGTGGCACATTAGCCTAAACATCACAGTGACTGAATGGACCAATCAGGTCCTCCTTCTCAGGTACATGGTAGATGGTAGAAGACAAAAGACAAAAGAGAGGAGACAGTAAGCAGAGGTCCCTAAGGAAGCAGAAGTTCTGAGGTACCTAGAGTAAAGTACAGTTTGATATCTTAGTATGCCAGGGCTGCTATGACAAATGCCACAGGCTTGTTGGCTTAAAAAACAGGAGTTTTTTGTCTTACAGTCTTGGAAGCTAGAAGTTCCAAATCAAGGTATCAGCAGGCCATGTTTTTCTGAAGTCTGTTGCTTTCTGGCAGTCATGTGGCAATTTGTCTCCTCCTGTCTCCTCCTGTGGCTTTTACTTCCATGTACAAATCTCACTTTTTTTAGGGACTCCAGCCATATAGGATTAAGGCTCACACTGATTCAATTTGGCCTCATTTTAATAGAATGTTCAAAGATCCTATTTACAAATGAGTTTACACCCACAGGACCAGGGGTTAGGATCTGAACATGTCCTGTGGGGAACATGATTCAATCCCTAACACTCAGTAACCATTATGGTGACACAGTAAATCAGAGATCAACAAGCTCCAGCAGCTGGGAGAAAAGGGGCTGTGTCTCTGGAATTACAGTACCATCTACTACTTTAGATCTATTCTCTCATTCTGCCATCTCTGCTCCCAGGATGAATATTGGAGGAAGATCCAAGTATGTCACATTAGTTACCATCAGACACCTCTATTCTCTCAGCCAAGTGGTCTGAGAACATTAGAAGGACACAGGGATAAATTAGGAGGATCTAAAATGCTAAGTAAGATGTGAGCATAATTAGTTATTTCTAATCGTTTGAACTAGATAGAATTTTTGAGGGGCTCAGAGATTTTGAAATCCTGTCCAAGAATGATATGAGAGCTCTTTTTTCAAGGTTATGTCAATCAATTTTATCCCTAAGTAATAAGATATACAAATATTGCTGGTAAAATTCAGAAATTATATCATCATAGCTTTTTGACCTGGCATTTGTGATAAGACATTAAAAAATCAACCTGGCAGCTTTTTTTTTTTTTTTTTAAGATTTATTTTATTTATTTATTTCTCCCCACCCCCTCGTTGTTTGCATTTGCTGTGTCTGTTTGTTGTGTGCTGGTCTTTTTAGGAGGCACCAGGAACTAAACCTGGGACCTCCCATGTGGGAGGGAGGCGCCTAATCACTTGAGCCATTTCCACTCCCTGCTTTGTTGTATGTCTCTCATTATGCTTTCCTCTGTATGTCTCTTGTTGTGTCATCTTGTTGCATCAGCTTGCTGAGCCTGCCAGTCATGCCAGCTTGCTGTTTTGCTCGTCTTCTTTAGGAGGCATCAGGAACAGAACCTGGGACCTCCCATGTGGTAGATGGGAGCTCAATCACTTGAGCCACATCCACTTCCCAACCCTGGTAGCTTTTAAAACTAAAAGACTAAGAGAATCATTACTGATTTTGCAGTTAATCTGAAGAACCTCATCTGATTTTACATTGTCTTTTCTCATCAGATCAATATGTTTAAAATGCTGCACTACTGTAGCAAATTTACATACCATATTGGATTTGTGGCAGTGATAAGCATGAAGTAGTATTAATGAAGCGACTCTGGCTTGTCCTTTGCAGATGAGAGAGGAAGTGATTGAGTATCCTCCAGGCAGGCCAGAGGAGAAAGGAATTTCATTCTCCTCACCTCCAATCTACACATAGAGCTTTAGTCCTACCTTTGTTACCAGGCTCCAGAAAGAAGTACCTGGGAATGCCAATGAATAAGTGACCTGAATTATTATACCCACTAAGCATCTCCAAGGTACAATATTTTTACTACAACTGAAACAAGTTACTTGTAATACATCTTGCAACATACCTGGACACTTGGTGGATGAACTAAAGAGTCTTTTGCTTTCCTGAGAAAAGTGATACACTTGATTTTCCAGGCCTTGTTTGCACAGTATCGCTCGCTGCTAACAAAGGGGATAATCTGGCTTCATTTCAAACTCTTTGTGGTTCTCTCTTACTTGGCACAAAAGCTGTGTTCCTGAAAACCTGCGTGCATTTTGTTTTTATAAACAGTACCACATTTGAAAGGTACTAAGAGAGAGTCCTACTTAAAGAAGTTCCTCATTAAGCAAATATTGAAAGTATGGTTATAAAGACTTTGTGGCAACATGAAAAATGCTTATGACTCAGTGTTAAGAGGGAAAAAAAAGTCATAATTAAAATTGTATGTACATGGGATGGTGTATGGGAATCCTGTATGTTATGCATGATTGTTTTGTAAGCTCATAATTTCTCTAATAATAATTTTTACATTTGTGTGTACATTATGATTAAAACTAAAATAACATAGATATGCATATGATAAAACTCTGGAAGAGAATTTACCAAAAATTTTATTACTTACATTAGAGGGATGCAATTGGGTGATTTTTTTTCTCATTCTATTTCCCAAACTTTCTAGAATGATGTTATATCCTATAAATTAATTTTTAAAACTAAAAATGTAAATTAAAATAATTACGTGATAAATCTTTTTGAAATGTTGAGCAAGTAATCAGTTATGCTATAAATCTGGATCTTTGCACATTGAAATTTAAGTTGGGGACAAAATTGTGTTTCAAAGGTTTTAAAGCTACTAATATTTCCCTAGTCTGAATGCAACTCCTGGAGCAGTTCTCTGCATAGGACAGGCTAAAACAGGAACCTCTCACCTTTGTTCTTTGTTCTGCATGGAAACCATCCACTCCTCTCTCCTCCCCCCAGATGTTTACTTTTTATTATTTTTGCTAACAGCAATCACACCATTCCTTAAGCCCTTGGTGCAGACTGAAATTACATTTACAGAAGCATCCCAGTTCTCCCCACCCCACCCCAAAAACTCTCTTTCTCTTCCCTTCCCTCCCTCCCTCCCTCTCCTTCCTTCCTTCTCCCGCCCTTTCTCTCTCTTTTTCTCACCCCTTCCCCCACCCCTTCTCTTTCTCTATGTCAGAACTTTCAGAGCCTCACAGGCCCACGCACTGCACGTTTCCCTGATCTTTTTTGGGTTGCTAAGAACAATTTTAAAAGCCAAAGAATGGATTGCCAACTTCATTGATTTTTGGCAAATAGGAAATTTACCCATGTCTATTACACAAATCTGTCACCTACTTAAGAACTTCTTTATTACCCATTTTATCAAGTTTATATACAAAGATTAACAAAATTCCTGTCAACAAATTGATTCCTTAAAAACAAAAAGAAAAAAGATTTTATTTATAGGCGTAAAATACCCACGTTAATTGGTAACAAATAAGATACCATTTTATGGGATGAATTACACGCTCCAGGGTCAATGCCTTCACAATATCATTGACCAAATCTGCATAAAAATTGATTAGGTGGCTCACTCTTCTCCATTGTGATAGTGCTGCTTATTATGAAAAAGTAGCCAAAGTCATTCAGCCTTGCCATCAACAGATGGTGTCTGCTTTTCCCTTATACCTGACTAAAGGCCCCTACCATAAACTCAGATATAAAATTGAGACCTTTAGAAGAAACTTGAAAGAGAGATTCATTAAAAACTACCAGTGAGAGTGGATGTGGCTCAAGCAGTTGAGTGCCTTCTTCCCACATGGGAGGTCTCAGGTTTGGCTCTTGGTCCTTCCTAAAAAACAAAACAACAAACAACAAAGCAAACAAATGCAAAAACCAAAGTGGTTGAGCACTGGCTTCCCACATACAAGGTCCTAGGTTCAATCCCCAGCCCCTGTACCTCAAAAGCAACAACATCTAAAAAACACTGTACCAGATACTCTCAACTACTGATATTACAAAGAACAGATTTATGAATGCAGGCTTGACAGTAGAAGCTGGGGTCATTTCCACAGACATCTGTCAGTCTACGTCAAGGGATCTTAATCAGGATTTTCATGATTCTTAAAACAGAAACAGATGACTTCATCAAAGTAGATTGATTGCTAAACCCATGATCAGCAAAACTAATTTCCTAGGATTAAATGAATTAATTTAATTGTGGCTAATGTTCTATTTTTAATGGGTCCATGAAAAAAAAGCCTTTTTTTTCTTCTTTATCTCTTACCATGTTAGAACATATGTGTATAAACAGTAATGAAACATTCTTTAAACGATATATATA
The DNA here is from genome assembly GCA_026826555.1 of Tolypeutes matacus. Taxonomy (NCBI): domain Eukaryota; kingdom Metazoa; phylum Chordata; class Mammalia; order Cingulata; family Chlamyphoridae; genus Tolypeutes; species Tolypeutes matacus. Next base: position 1,324,420 of record JAKSZT010054263.1, read on the forward strand.
GTTCTAACATCCCCCTTCAGAATTCAGGGGGGAAATATTATGAAAATTCTTAATATATATTTTAAACTAGAAAAACTTGAAAATAATTAATTTGTAGAATGTATTGGAATACTTTATCTACATACTATGCAAAACAATGTTAACAATGATTACACATTATTCAAAGTGTTTATACTATTTCCTTTTCTTTTCATCATCATAAAGTTATTACTTAGGCTCAATAAAAATCCACTCTCCTTAATACAAGATTGTACTGGACAAATCAATATTTTAACAATATCCAAGACACGAATTTCATTTAACTAGATAGGACAAGCTACTATTAAGGAACAAGGACTATACCTCACAGGTCAAGGGATAAAAAGTCAACAAACAGTAATGTGTTGGTAAATGTTTAACAACCAGCTCTCTAAAGAAAAAGGAAGCAGTGTTTTATAGCATTTGCCGATTTCTGTGGTGTAAATACACCCTTCATGGCCAATATCACCATGCTGAACATGAAGTTGGAAAGAGATGCACAATAGCACATACACTATTATATAAGATTTCCTATTGATATTTACATCTAGGTAATAGATGTAAATAACCTCAAAACACAGATAAAAGTAAATGTGCAATGATTAGGAAGTGATGGGTTTTGAGTATTTATTACCATTGTTTTTAATATAATTCATTTAATTGTAAGTAACGCAATTTAATTTCTAATAATGGTCAGCTCACAAAATTCCTACAGACTTAACTATGTCCCTTGCATGCCAGCATGAGCCAGTTCCAGCAAAATGCTAGCTCTATGATTCTATGGCTTATGGAATATCAGCTTTATAGGTAGTATAGAATTTCCTGGCAGGTTAGGAAATTGACAAATTTAGGGGTCTCAGACAAAGAGTTATAAAACCTGATAGAAAAAAATTGGATGGGTCTTTTTTCTTAGCTCCATGGATGAGCTGATAAGGGCAATAAAATAATTCTGGTACACAAAAGTAAATTACAACTTCAAAGGATTTACAAGCTAACTGTAAAACCAAAAGGCTCTGGTTTTATTAATTTGGAACAGGAGGTTTTTGTGGATTAACACCTCTTATATGTTATGTAAATAAAATTGATTGAATAAAACAAAACACTAAATGAGGAATCAGAAAGTCACAGAACAACAATGTGCTCATGGAGGAGGACTTTACCATAAGGAGGGACTGTGAAAACAAAACCGACTTCCTGCTGAGCCACAATTATAGGATGCACAGCCCATCCCACGGCCAGGGGCAAAAAACACTTCGCATCTAAAAGATCAAACAAAATGAATGTACAACAGTGTGATTATATTAAAAGCCATTGATTATACACTTCGGATAGATCTAGATCGTATGGTATCTGAATGTATCTCAATAAAACTGCTTAATAAATAAATAATTGTGCAAGAATAGCCAGAAATAGCAGCTATGTACAGCAGGGGAAACAGAGAGAGATTGAAAGGTCAAGAATTTTCTTGCTTGTCTTCTGCTTTTTGTTTATTATTATTATTATTATTGAAATAATGAAAATGCCCTAATAATGATTGAAGGGACGAATGCAAAACTACGTGATTATACCAAATACCATTGATTATATACTTCAGATGATTATGCTTTATTAATATGTATCAATTTAAAATTGATTTGTTTAAAAAATTTTTGAGGCGTTAACAGTACATTTATAACTATATTCTCTCATCAATTGTTAACAAAGGTTAACATACTAATGCGAAATGTTAAAAATGGTGCAACTGTATTTTCTGCATGATCTTTCTGTAAATGTACAACCTCTCTAATTTAAAAAAAAAAAAATGGCCATAAGAAAAAAAAAAAATCAAACAAAAAATAAAAGCATAAAAACCAGAGTAATTCTGTATCACTTTAGCCTCCAAAATAAGAAACCTTAAATTTCCTGTAGGTCACTGATTCCCTAACAAAAACATCTCCATCTCTAACTTTTGCAATACTGATGCCAAGATATGTCTCAAACTTTGTAAATATTAAAATTATGTAAGAAAATTACTGTCTTTCCACCATAAACAGAGTAATAGCAAACTCAATGATTTGGTAATTTTCCCCTTTAAATACCTGTTGCATTTTTCATTTGATGAGCCTGCCTTTCTAAAGCCTGCACTTCCTTGCAAATCTCTTTATAAGTAAACTTTACTTTTCTAAATGCTTTTGCCTGAGTCTCTCTTTGACTGTAACTTGCTTATTTGCCTCTTTTTTTTTTTGGTCCTTTATATCCATCTAGGTTCCCCTTCCATTCACGACCCAAGTATTGGGCCAAACCTCCCACAGATAACAGCTATAAACTCCAGAGAAACTATTAAAACAGCTAGTTGAAGACACTGGAGGAGCAAACCAGAAGCAACTTTGGAAGAAGGGCAGGACAGGTAAAAGTCAGAAAGAACACCCAAAGTCTTAGTGGCTTAAAAAACCTGAGGACACACTTTAAGGGAAATATAGCCTTTGAAATTTTTAAAAAGGCCGGGGGGAGGGGGGCGGGGAGGAGGAGGTGGGGGATCCTGGAAAGGAAAGAGCCAGAAATGATGAGCCCAAATTGTGTGTGTAAATTCTGCCCAAATCTCTGGGTGATCCCTGAACTACACATGTGTGAGGCAGACTTCAAGAGTCCAGCTAGGAAAAAATATCTGAGCAGATATTTGGGCTACCACTCACAACAGGGAAGAAAAAGTTTACAGTTTGAATTTAGTCGTTAACCACTGTGATGGTTAGGTTAATGTGTCAACTCGGCCAGGTAATTGTTTCCAGGTGTTTGTTCCAGCAAGCACTGGGCTAATTGTAATAAAAGAGCATTTATGGACTTCGAGCACCAGTGAGTTTACTGCATGGATGGCTGATTACATCTGCATCAATCAGGGAGATTGCATCATCAATGGGTGATGCTTTTATCCAATCAGTTGAATGCCTTAAAAGGGGAAGTGATTTCAACATTCAGAGAGAATTTCCCAGCTCGTGTTGACGGGCAGCTTCTCCCAGAAACTCATCAAGGACCTTTCATCGGACTTTCATCGGAGCCCCTGGTTTGCAGCCTGCCTGAGGAACCTGGGCTTGTGCATCCCCACGGTCGCATGGGAGATGATTTTAAAATCTAACATTATTGACAGATATCTCTTGTTGATTCTGTTTCCTGAGAGAACCCTGACTAATAAAACCACCAACTATTAAAAATTTTAAATGTTTGAGAGGAACACAACAGAATCCAGAATCGCTACATTTCATTCACAACATCCAGGATACAATCCAAAATTATTTAACATTCAAAGAAACAGGAAAGCATTACCCATACTTAAGAAAAACTAAAATCAATTAGAAAATTAAACCTGAGAGGATTCATGTCAGAATTAGCAGACAAGAACTATAAAGCAGTTATTGTAACTAAGCACACGGACATAAAAGAAATATGCTTGTAATGAATGGAAAAATAGGAAGTATCAGCAAAGAAATATAAGCTATTAAAAAGAACTAAATAGAAAATCTAGAACTAAAAAATATAGATATGAACAATTTTTAAATTAGTGGATGAGCTTAACAGAAGAATTAAGATGACAGAAGAAGGAGTCTGAAATTGAAAAACAGATTAACAGAAAGTATCCAGTATGAAGATCAGTGAGAAAAAAGACTGAAAAATCAACAGGGCATCAGAGACCTGTGGAACATTACCAAAAGATTTAACATGTGTACAAGTGGAGTCCTAGAAGGAGAAGAGAAAGAGAACGGGACAGAAAAAATATTTGAGGAAACAATGGCTAAACATTTTTCAAAATTGCTATGTCCCCATCCAAACTGCAAGCTCAGTAAAGGCAAGGATTCCTGAGTTATACCTCTTTAGTAGCCCACATAGCACCTAACAAAGTTAGGCCACATAATAGAGTCTCAACTAATACATATTTATGTACTCATCAGCAAAAATAAACATTTATTGAGTGCCTACTGTGGGTAAAGCCCTGTGAAAGGTGCTAGAGTAACAAAGATGCATTAGCTAGCACCTCTGTGCTTAATGGCCTCTGATTTTCACTCTTTCCTGGGTAATTTGCCATGATTGATTTAACTTGCTTATGGTGATCCAGGCTAAAAGGAGAATGTAATATTGAGAATCCAGAGAGAGAAAGGATCTCCTATCAGCAGGTCGTGGTTTACAGGTATATCTTTCCAGAGCCCCTTTAAAGAGACCAGTATTCCTTACCTCTGCTCTTTTAGGACAAAAGGGGGAGCTTTTTCCTATACAATTTTCTTTCTTTCTTTTTTTTTTTTTAGGGGGTACCAGGGATTGAACCCAGGACCTCGTACATGGGAAGCAGGCGTTCAACCACTGAGCTACAATTTTCATTATTTTTGATTGAAATTGCCTTTAATTTTAAGATAGAACTTAGATTCTACAAACATCTACAGATAATTAACCATGACACATTTTGATAAGTCAGTAAAATAGGAGGGAAAACAGCAGAGAAAGATGATTTCTCCACTTTGGGGAGAATATCAGAAATGTGCATAACCTCTCCAGAACCTAGAGTATAAAAGATCAAAAGGACAGTTTGTGTATGTGTGTCTGGGTGAGTACATACATGAGAGTGAGAAAGAAACAGAGAGAGATAAAGAGAGACAGACAGAGACAACGAAAGAAAAAGAGAGAAGCGGAAGTAGGACCCCTAACATTCCGTTCTCTGTGTGAAAATTTGAAGTGCTTCCCTCAGTCTGTTTATAAACTGGCCACTCCTCTGTGATCCAGAGAACCAGCCTGTCCACAATTAACTCAGCAAAACACCCCCAAATGAGACGTGCTTGTCTGATACGCTTATTTCAAGTATTTATGGACATGGTTTTGGACATAAGGTCTGAAACTAGATGCCTGGAACCATAAATTTAGTAATCCCCTTGAAATGTGCTGCTGGGAATGTCGTCTTTCATTATAAAATTGAATTCACTCATAAAGATAAAAGCAGAAATTAGATTTGTGTATGTTTACAGGAGTCTCTGAGTCCAGGAAGTGACATTTACGAATTTGGTTATGGAGCTCTTGTTGGCTCTTTGAAACACTGACTTTGGTCAGCATTTTAGTCTCTCTGGTGCCTGTTAAGCCAGCCAAAAAGTGTGGATAATACTCTGCTATCCATTTTACAGCAGTGCTGTATCTGTCATAATCAGAATAGCTACCATTTATTGAGTTACTAGTATACATCAGGCATTGTGATAAATACTCTGCTTGCATTATTTCTAATTCTAACAATCATCCTGAATGTGGGTATTATTCAATTTAGAGATGATGATACTGGTTCTCAGATAGCTTGAGCAACTTGGAAAAAGTCATTCCAACTAGTAAGTGATAGTGCCAGGGTTCTATCAGGTGCTCTCACTATAACATGCTAAGTTTGCTGTTATTCATTAAGCAGGGTTGATATATAAAGAACATTCTAGGTATAAAATGAGATATAGTCTAAATCAACCAAAGACTATAAACAAAACACAGAGGGAAAACTACAGGCTATACTTAAGTTTTATGCAGAAAATGCAAAGTAAGAGAGTATTTGAGATGCTGTTGTACCCCTGGAAATCATTGGATATTCTCAGTTTTCATATTGCATACATCCTAACCCTGGATAATAAACCATCTCGAAAGTAAAAGGTTCTCCCCACACCCCACAAGATAAAAGTGTTGTGCATATACTACTGCATTATTTCAGATGTAACTTCAAAACAAGCATCTAACACTTGCAAATCAGAAGCACTAAAAAAATGGGTTTCACAAGTTTGATTGTTGATGGGCACATGGGAGCCCAATATACCAGACTCTCTATTTTTGTGCTTGTTTGAAATTTTCCATAATTAAAAGTTTCAAAAGAAAGAAAAGTAGAAAAAGAAAGTAAAAGAAAAATGGCAGTCTACCTGGGGTGGAAGAACAGTGATGACTGAAAACAAAGGAGAAATTCTGAGAAAATAAATGACGTAAGAAGGAGGTTCTTTTTCCCTGCTGGTCAGTAGTGGTAGAGTTTGAAGAGGAGAAAACATAAGGAAGAAACAGAAAGATTCCCATTTTAAAACCTGAGAGTGTTCTCACAAAAAAAGGTAGGGGTCCTGAATGATCAAGAAAAGCCAGCATCTTGGAAGATGCACCTGAGTGGCCCAATATGAAGAACTGATAGTGGCTATATAAGGAATTCATGAACAAAGGGGAGGTGTGTCACAAAGGACTTTTTCCAATAAATTTAACTGCATCCCAGAACAAAGCTCAAAAATACTCACAAGAATACAAAAATATTCAGCACTCAAGCTGGTAAAATAACGATGTCTAGAATCCAATCAATGACTACCAGGTACACAAAGAAACAGGAAAACATCATGACCCCTAATGAGGACAATGATCGATCAAAATAAACTGATCCAGATGTTAGAATTGACCGACAAGGATATAAAAAATAATCTTTATAACTATGTTATATATACTGAAAAACTTAAATAGACACATGAAAGATATTTTAAAAGACTCTAATCAAACACATAGAGATGAAAATTACAATATCTGATAAAATATATTGATAATATTATGGCAAAGTAGACATTGCAAAAGAAAAATCTAATGAACTTGACGATATAGCAGTAGAAACTATCCAAAATGAAACACAGTAAAAAGAACTTAAATAAAAGAAAAGAGCATCAATGAACTGTGAGACAACTCCAAAAGGCCTAATATACATGTCCCCAAAGGGTAGAAGAAGCTGGGGGAGAATAGGAAATGGGATAAAAAATATTTGAAGAAATAATGGCTGACATCTTGCTAAAATTGGTGAAAACTATAAAGTCACAGACACAAGAAAGCACCATGAATCCCAACATAGGAAACATGCATCATAATCAAAATGCTCAAAACTTGTGGTAAAGTGAAAATCTTAAAAGTAGTTAGGGATGGGAAGCGGCTGTGGCTCAATCAGTAGGGCTCCCGTTTACCATATGGGAGGCCCCGGGTTCGGTTCCCGGAGCCTCCTGGTGAAGGCAAGCCCGCCCACACGGCGTGGTTAGCTGACCCAGCGAGCACAAGCAGCAAGGGGGGGATGAATGAATAAATAAATAAAATATTTAAAAATAAATAAATAAATAAATAAATAAATAAATAAATAAATAAAAATAAAATAAAATAAAAGTAGTTAGGGGACGTAGATGTGGCTCAATTGGTTGGGCTCCCATCTACCATATGGGAGGCCCCGGGTTCAATTCCCAGGGCCGCCTGGTGAAGGCAAGTCGGCCCACACAGGGCGGTAAGCTGGCACAGCAAGATGACGCAACAAAGGGAGACAAGCAGACACAGAAAAACGCACAGCAAATGGACACAGCGAGCACAAGCAGCAAGGGAGGATAAATAAGTAAATAAATAAATAAATCTTTTTAAGAAAAAAACAAGTAGTTAGAAGCGGATGTAGCTCAAGCAATTGAGCTCCTGCCTACCACATGGGAGGTCCCTGGTTCAGTTTCTGGTTCTTCGTAAAGAAGACAGTGAGCTGATGCAAGAAGATGACACAACAAGAGACACAGAAGGAAAATATAATTAGAGACAAAATGAAGCAGGGAGCAGAGGTGGCTCAAGCGATTAGGCACCTCCCTCCCACATTGGAGGTCCTGGGTTCAGCTCCCGGTGCCTCCTAAAAAAAACAAGGAAGGCAGACAAACACAGCAAGTGCAAACAATGAGCAACTGGGGGAGAAATAATTAAATAAAATATATCTTAAAAAAAAAAAAAAGTAGAGAGCAAACTTACGGGGAAGATGGTGGAGTAGGGAGCTCCAGGGCTCAGTCCTTCCACAAAAGCAGCTATTAAACAGCCAGTAACCATCTGAAACAACTGTTCTGGGGCTCCGGAGGCCAGAAGAACACTGTACAGTATCCAGGGAAGAGTGGGAGGAAGAGACTGATAAGCAATGGAAAAGAGCATTGAGTTGTTCTCCCTCCATGGTGGTGACCAGCACCCATGTCCCCACTCTCACAGCAGGCTGCTTTGGGGTCCAGTCTCTAGCTAGTTCATGGGTGACAAAAGGAACATAAAAATGTGCTTATCCAAGAACAAGGGTAGACACAGCTGGTCACTAATCATGGCTTGTCATTAGTAAATCCAGTCAAAGAAGAGCCTTAACACAAAGAGAGAGAAACTGACCTTCAGAGTAAACTCATCAAGTTAATCAGATGCCTAGACATCACCAAAAAATTACAAGCCATACTGAGAAACAAGAAGATATGGTCCAGACAAGGGAACAAATTAAAACTTCATAGTAGACACTGAATTTGGAGCTACTAAAGATGTTCAAACAAATCACCAAAATCAATTCAAGGAGATGAAGGAAAGTATGGCTAAAGAGATAAAGGATATTAAGAGGACAGTGTGTAAACATAAAGAATTTGAAAGTATAAAAAGAAATATAACAGAAATTATGGGGATGAAAGGTATAGGCACAAACACACAAAAGGCATGTAAAAGCAGATTTGAACAGGCAGAAGAAAGAATAAACAAGCTAGAAGACAGGACAATCAAAACCTTACAGACAGAAGAACAGATAAAGAAAAGAATCGAAAAAATCAAGCAGGGCCTCAGGAATTTGAATGACAGCACAAAGCACACAAACATATACATCATGGGTATCCCAGAAGGAAAAGAGAAGGGAAAGGGGGCAGGAAGAATATTAGAGGAACTAATGGCCCCAAATTTCCCAATTCTTATGAAAGATGTAAATATACATGCTCAAGAAAGCACAACATACTCTAAATAGAAAAAATCATAATAAACCTACTCTAACACACAAACTAATCAGAATGTCAAGTGCCAAATATAAAGAGAGAATTCTGAAAGCAGCCAGAGAAAAGCAATTCATCACATAGAAAGGACTCACAATAAGGCTGAGTGCCAATTTCTCATTAGAAACCATGAAGGCAAGAAGGCAGTGGTATGATAAATTTAAGCTACTGAAAGAGAAAACCTACCAACCCAAAATTCTTTATCTAGCAAAACTGTCCTTCAAAAATGAGGGATAGTATAAAATATTAATAAATAAGCATAAACTTAGAGAGTTCATCAGCAAGAGATCTGTCCTACAAGAAAATACTAAAGGGAGTTCTGGAGGCAAAGGAAAAGACAGGAGAGAGTAGCTTGGAAGAAATGAAGATTATCAGTAAGGGTAACTAAAAGGGTAGAAAGAGAGACAAAAAATATATAATATTTTTTCCAAAGAAAAAATGGCTGTAGTAAGTTCTCCCTTTCAGTAATAACACCAAATGTTAATAGAGTAAACACCCCAATCAAAAGACACAGATTGGAAAAATGAATTAAAAAGCATAATCCAATTATATGCTGTTAACAAAAGACTCACCCTAGATCCAAAGACACAAATAGGTTGAAAGTGAAAGGTTGGGAAATGATATTCCAAATAAGTAGTAGCCAAAAAAAAGCTGGGGTAGCTATACTAATATCTGAAAAAACAGACTTTAAATGCAAAATTCCTATAAGAGACAAAGAAGGACACTATATATTAATAAAAGGGGCAATCCACCAAGAAGAAATAACAATCATAAATATTTATGCACCTAACCTAGGTACTCCAAAATACAAGAGGAAAAAACAATGGCAAAATTGAAGGAAGAAATAGACATCTCTAATAGTTGTGGACTTCAATACACTACTTTCATCAATAGAGAGAACATCTAGACAGAGAATCAAGAAGGAAACATAAAACTTGAATAATATGATAAAAACTAGATTTAGCAGACACATACAGAATGTTGTACCCCAACACAGCAGGATATACATTCTTTTGAAGTGTGCATGGATCATTCTCCAGGATAGATCACATGTTGGAGCACAGTACAAATCTCAATAAATTTTAAAAGATTAAAATTATAGAAAATAATTATAGAAAATTATAGAAAGCACTTTCTCTGACTATAATGGAATGAAGTTGGAAATCAATAACAGGCAGAGAACTAGAAAATTCACAGATATATGGTAGTTAAATGACATATCCAAGAAGGGTTTAATATCCAGAATATATAAAGAAATCATATAACTCAACAATAAAAAGACAAGCAATCCTATTTAAAAATGGGCAAAAGACTTGAATAAACATTTCTCCAAAGAAGAAATACAAATGGCTAAAAAGCACATGAAAAGGTGTGCAACACCATTAGCTCTTAGGGAAATGCAAATCCACACCACAATGAAATATCATTTCACACCCACTAGAATGGCCACAAATTTAACAAACAGAAAACTACAAGTATTGGAGAGGATATGGAGAAATAGGAATATTTATTCATTGCTGGTGGGAATATAAAATGGTGTAGTCGCTGTGGAAGACAGTTTGGCAGTTCCTTGGTGTATTAGTCAGTCAAAGGGATGCTAATGTAAAATACCAAAAATGGGTTGGTCTTTATAAAGGGTATTTATTTGGGGTAGAAGTCCACAGATACCAGGCCATAAAGCTTTAAGTTTCTTCTCTCACCACAGTCCATTGCCACGTGTTAGAGCAAGACAGCTGCCGGCGTTTGCCAGGGTTCAGGCTTCTGGGGTTCCTCTCTTCCCGGGGCTGCGTTTCTCTCTGGGTTTAGCTCCTGTTTCCTCCACAAGGTCAGCTGTAGGTGATCAGGCAAACGGCTTGCTTCTCTTCTCCTGGGGCCTTCTTTCCAACATCAAAACTGCTTCTCAAAAGACTGCTTTAACTGTCCTTTGCCTTGCCTTTTATATTCGATTCCCCACCCACCAAGGGGTGGGGCTCAACACCCTAATCCTAACTTAATCCTGCCCAGATTAACAGATCAATTTACAAGCATGATTCAATTATATTTTTGGAATTCATAATTACATCAAATTCCCCAACGGCCACACTTGGGAAGCTAGGTATAGAATTACTATATGATCCAGCAACCCTGCTACTAGGTATATACCTAGAAGAATTTAAAGCAGGGACCAGAACAGATATTTTCACACTGATGTTCATAGTGGCATTATTCACAATTGCCAAAAGATGGAAGCAACTCATGTCCATCAACCAATGAATGGATAAACAAAATGTGAAATATACATACAATGGAATATTACTCAGCTATAAAAAAGAATGAAGTACTGCTGCTTACAACAACATGGATGAAACTTGAGGACATTAGGTTGAGTGAAATAAGGCCAGACACGTTGTATGGTCTCACTGTTATGAATGAATTATAATAAGCAAACTCATAGAGTTAGAATCTAGAATATAAGTTACCAGGAGATAAACTGGGGTTAGAGAATGAGGAGCTGATGCTTAATTTGTACAGAATTTCTATTTAGGTTGATTGTAAAGGTTTACAAATGGATGGTGGCGATGGTAACATATTATTGTGAGTATAATCAACAGCACTGAACTATACAGGTGAATGTGGTTGAAAGAGGAAACTTTAGGATGTATATATCATTAGAATAAAAATTAAAAGATAATGCGAATATTCTCACTGTCCTGATTTTGTGATAATCAGGATAGGCTAAACATTTGCTATATTAGAAACCATGCATGTGTCCCCAGACCTAGGTCTGGCTTTTAGAATGCTGGTGATAAACTAAGCCTGATTTATTACATGACCATCCTGTATGGGAAATGACTGTAACCCTAGGTATCTTTGGTGAACCTTAAGAGATATAGCAGGGAGACGGATGTGGCTCAAATGGTTGGGCGTCCATCTCCCATATGGAGGGACCTGGGTTCGATCCCCGGGACCTCCCAGTAAAAATTAAAAAAAAGAAAAATATAGAAGATGTGTGGACCACCAGGCCCCGTGCGCGAGTGGGCCGTCAGGCCCCGCAAGGGTGAGCCCCCCAGGCCCCACACATGGGTGTGCCACCAGGCCCCGCAAGCCACACAGCAAGATGATGACATAACAGGAGAGTGACACAAGGGAGAGCCAAGGCAAGACACACCGAAAAACCAGGAACTAAGGTGGCGCAGGCAGTAGGACGCCCCTCTCCCACATCAGAGGTTCCGAGGATTGAATCCCAGTGAAGACAGGAGGAGAAGGATGAGAAGAGAGGGCAGGAAACAGACACAGAGAGTTGCCCAAAGAACGGAAACAGCAAAAACGGGGGTGGGAGGGGGGGAAGTAAAAATGGATAAAAGTGAGTAAATAAATAAATAAATCCTTTAAAAAAAAGTATAGGGGAGTAAGATACGGACTATAGTTAGTAGTAATACTTTGACAATGCTCTTTCATAATTTGTTAACAAATGTTTCAAAACAATGCAAAGTATTTGTGGTGGGGGATGTGTGGGAGCCCTGTATGATGTTATGCATATTTGTTTTGTGGGTTCACAGTGCTTGCTGAACACTTATTGTTTATGTATGTTCATGTATGAATGATATACCTCAATAAATTGTTTTAAAAAAATAAAAATAAATTTTAAAAATAATTAAAAAATTAAAAGATAAAACATAGGCCTTTAACAAATATAAGAAAGTTCTTTCATGAATTATAACAAACATACAATATTAATACAAGGTGGTAATAATAGGGTGGTATATGGGAAAAAATACACTCTATGTAAATAATGGATGACAGATATCACTATTTTAATAATCTTTCCTCAATGGTAATAAAGGTAACTACTACTTTTAAAATAGTGCAATTTTTTTTTTGTAAATGTGCTATCATCAATTGTTACAAATGTTCCACACCAATGCAAGGTGGTGGTGGTGGGGTGGTGTACGGGAATCATGTATTTTATGCATGACTCTTTTGTAAACTCACAACTTCTCTAATTTAAAAAAATTAACTAAGAAAACATTTTAAGCAGTTAGAGAAAAAAGAGATATTAACATATAGAGGAATAGTAGATTTCTTGTCAGAAACAATGCAAGAGCGTAGACAGTGGAGCAACACTTTTAAAGAACTGAAAGAAGCTAGAATTATAGAATTTTATCTTCATTTCAAAAATGAAGATAAAATAAAGATGCTTTCAGTTATTACATTAACTGCCAAATTTTCAATAGCTTCTATATAAACTACAAATGACTGCAGTAACTTCAAAGACTTCCAACAGCAACTCAATTCAATTACAACTCTACCCAAAGCTAGGTCAGATTCCACAGATTAAGGACAATTCTCTACAAGATTGTCCTTTAGGCACCAGTCACCCACACTTCTGACCAACGGGCTACAAATTTAGGCTTCCCATTACTCCCTCAGGTTCTATGAGTCACTGAAATAACTCAAAGAAATCACTGAAAGTACTAACCTTATGGCTTTAGTTTTATTATAGTAAAAGGATGCAAATAGGAAGAAGGCAACTGAAAAACAGACGCATAGGGTGAGGTCTGAGAGAGTCTCAAACACAAGTTTCCATGTCCTTTCCTGGCACAGCGATGTGTCTTCTCAATCACTGATGCTCACCCAAGCTTCCAGTGCCCTGTATTTATATGGGGTTCCATTAAGTAGGCACACCTGATGTATCAATCCCTGCGTGATTGAACTCAGTCTCCACCCTTTTTCTCTTCCAGAGGTTGGGCTGATATGACTTGACTCAAAGCCTCAACCCCCTAATCACATGGTTGGTCCTTCTGATGTTGCCAGCCCCTACCTTAAGACTCTCTACTCCAGTGGCTGGCCCCACCCTGAGTTATCTCATTAGCATATGAACTATCAGCTATAGTCCCAGGCCCATCATGAAAAACAAAAGACACTTCTTTTTTTTTTTTTTTTTTTTTTTAAAGATTTTATTTATTTATTCATTTATCCCCCCCTTGCTGCTTGTGCTCGCTGGGTCAGCTAACCACGCTGTGCGGGCAGGCTTGCCTTCACCAGGAGGCCCCGGGAACTGAACCCGGGGCCTCCCATATGGTAAACGGGAGCCCTACTGATTGAGCCACAGCCGCTTCCCAAAGACACTTCTATCACAGGAAATTCCAAGGATATAGAGGTTATCTCTCCAGGAGCCAGGGCAATGGACAGATCTCTTTTTGGAAGCCAAATTCCTTAGTATGCAGATCTTAAAAAAAAAAAAAGTTTGGAAGAATTCATTACTACCAGAACAGCATTGCAAAAAATATAAAATGAAGAAGACCTGAAGGCAGAATAAAAATGATACCAGATGGAAATATGGATCTACCCCAAAACTTAAAGAGCACCAGAAATGTTACTACATGGCTAAATATATAAGATTTTTTTTTATTACTTAAATTTCCTTAAAAGATAATTGAGGGACGCGGCTGTGGCTCAATCAGTAGGGCTCCCGTTTACCATATGGGAGGCCCGGGGTTCGGTTCCTGGGGCCTCCTGGTGAAGGCAAGCCCGCCCGCACGGCGTGGTTAGCTGACCCAGCGAGCACAAGCAGCAAGGGGGGGATAAATGAATAAATAAATAAAATCTTAAAAAAAAAAAAAAAAAAAGATAATTGAATCCTCAACAGAATATTAGTAAACCAAATTCAGCAAAATGTAAAAAGAATTATACACAATGACCACGTAGGACTTGCAAGGCTGGTTCAGTATTTGAAAAACAATCAATGTAACCCACCATATCAACATGCTAAAAAGAAAAAATCATGTCATCATATCATTTGATGCAGAAAAAGCACTTGACAAAATCCAGCACACAATCATAATAAAATATCTCACAAACTAGAAATAGAGGGGAACTTCCTCAACGTAATAACAAACATCTACAAAAAAACAAAAACAAGAAACCTACAGCTAACATCATACTTAATGAGGAAAGACGGAATGCTTTCCGTCTAATATCAGTAACAAAGTGTCCACTCTCACCATTTTTATTCAACATAGTACTAGAAGTTCTAGCCAATGCAATAAGACAAGAAAAAGAAATAAAGCAGAATGAAAGGAAGAAATAAAACTTCCCTATTTGCAAATGACATGATTGTCTACATAGAAAATCTCTATAAATCTATATTTAAACTCCTAGAACTAAGAGGAGAGTTCAGCAAAGTTGAAAGATACAAGCTCAACACCCACCCCTAAAAAATTGCACTTCTATATGCTGAAAACATGTAGAAAACAAAATAAAAAACACAATATCATTTGTAATTGCTACAAAAATGAAATAGGTACAGATCTAACAAAATGTGCACAGGATCTAAATGCTGGAAATTACAAAATGCTTAAGGAAAGCAAGGAAGACCTAAACAACCATATCGTCAATTCATATGTCAATCCATGAGACATACTGTGTTCATGGATTGGGAGACTCAACATAATAAAATATCAATTCTCCCCAAATTGATTTACTAATTTAATGCAATTCCTATCAAAATTCCAGAAAGGCTTTTTTTAAATAGATATAGACAATCTGACTCTAAAATTTATGGATAGGAAAAGAACTTAGAATATCTAAAACAAGTTTGAAAAGAAATAAAGTGGGAAGAGTCACTCTACCCGATGTTAAGACTGACTATAAAGCTTCAGTAGTCAAGCTGCATTACTGGTGGAGGGATAGACACACAGATCAATGGAACAGAAGAGAGAACCCAGAAGTAGACCCACACAAATATGCCAAACTTGTTTTTGTTTGTTTTTTGGGCTTTGTGTTACAGAGTTACAAAAGAAATTTAATGAAGGAAGGATAGCCTTTCAACAAATAGTGCTATAACTGGATATCCATAAGCAAAAAAAAAAAAAAAAAATTGATCTTCAATCTAAACCTCAAACCTTTTACAAAAATTAATTTAAAATGAATCATAAATTTAAATAAAAATTTAAAATTACAAAGTCTTTGGGGAAAAAATATATAGGAGAAAATCTTCAGGGCCTAAGACTCAGCAAAGACTATTTTGACTTGACACCAAAAGCATAAAAGGAAAACTTGATAAACTAGACCTCATAAAAGTATTAAAATTTTGTTCTGCAAAAGACTCTGATAAGACAATGAAAAGGCAAATTACAGACTGTGAGAAAATATTTGCAAACCATGTATCCAACAAAGGACTTGGTATCTAGAATATATATTAAAAAAATCTCAAAACTCAACAGCAGAAAAGCAAACAATACAATTAGAAAATGGGCCAAAGGTATGAACATACGTTTAAATGAAGAGGATACACTGGTGGCAAATAAGCCAATGAAAAGATGCTCAACAACATTAGCAATTAGGAAAATGCACATTAAAACCACAATTAGATATCACTATATCTCTATCAGAGCGGCTGAAAAAAAATTTTGAGTGATAATTAGTGGAGAAACCGCATCACTCATATATTACTGGTGTGAATGTAAAATGGTACAGCCTCTCTGGAAAATAGTTTGGCATTCTCTTCTAAAACCAAAACATACTTACCATATTTCTGGCCATGAGCCTACAGAATAGATTCCGCCTATTATAGGTAGGCCTAGGGTGGGTCTTAATCCACTTATTGGAGTCCTTTATAAATGGGATGAATACAGAGAGAGAGGCAGAGAAAGAGAAAGCCACAAGAGCTGAGAGAGAAAGCCACAGAAGCAGAGAGAGAAAACCACAGAACCAAGAAACTGATGGTAAGGAAGCCCAGAGAAGGAGGGAGAACCCAGCAGATGCTGCTATGTGCCTTACCATGTGGCAGAGGAGTTCAGGATCACTAGCATCTGGGGAGAATGCATCACATTATGAGGCCTTCATTTGGACATTTTTCTCAGCCTCAAAACTGCAAGCTTTTTTTTTTTTTTTAGATACTGGGGGCTGGGGATTGAACCGAGGACCTCGTATGTGGGAAGCCGGCACTCAACCACTGAGTCACATTGGCTTCCCTGAGTTGGTTTCTTCATTTGTTTTGCTTGTTGTTTGTTTTTGTTTTTTCAGGAGGCACTGGGAACCGAACCCAGAACTTCCCATGTGGGATGTGGGCACTCAATTGCTTGAGCCACATCTGCTCCCAAACCTGTAAGCTTTTAAACTAATGAATCCTCATTGTAAAAGCCAACCCATTTCTGGTATATTGCATTTCGGCAGCCTAACAAATTAAAATAAGCTGGAACATCCCAGACTGTTATTTTGGCATTGGAGTTTTTGCCCTATATTGTTGTCCTGTTCCTTTCCCCAGCTGGGTCCAGAATCCGAGTGGTAATCACTTCCCATTTTGTTTTTGTCACTGGATCTGTTTTAGAGCTATTTTTGCTTGTTGAATTGCCTGCTCAGCCTCAGTGTGCCTATACCACTGAACTCCCCTTTTTATTAATCTATATAATGGTCAAAGTATTTAAGCTAGGTGGGGTATAAAGGGTCTCTAGTAATTTAATAAGCCTATAAAGGCTTGCAGTCCCTTTATGGTGTGGGGAGTTGGACACATTTGTACTTTATCTATGATGGCTGCTGGATGACCTTTGTCTTACTGGACCAAACCACCCCTAGCAATTTTACAGACTGTCTATGCCCATGGATCTTGGCATCAGTGATGGCTCATCCTTGGCTCATTAAAAGGTGCTGTAATGGTGGGACCACCATTTCCAAAGATATAATATTATCTGAAGTAAGTACAATATCAATATACTAAAATATAGCAATATTCTCTATAATCAACTGTTATTCTCTAACTACCATCAGAGTTTTTCACCGGCCATACAGAAATTAAACATGCTCTGTGCTGGTCATATGAGCCCCATTCTGGCCAGTTCTTGTAATATCTCACTGATTTCAGCATGTCCAGCTGGGAGATGATATTGTTTGGTATGAATGACCCTACTGGATGGGGGCAGGTGCACTGAGGACCAATGAGCAGCACCCCATATAACTGATTTCACCATGTGGAAATGAAGGCAAATTTTACCAGTGGTGGGATAAGGTCTAGGTCTTTTAACACACCTACCCCTAAGACATAGTCAGGAATGGAGAAATGCATACAATGTACTTTTGAGGGATAAGGTGCCCAATTTATAATGTTAGGGTAGTTTACATTATGTGTATGCCCTGTCCCTCATACTCATCCATCACCTTTTGTGGCCCATTAAATCTCCAGAGATTCCCATAGATGAGTGTTTATTCATAAGGGTTCTCTAGGGAAACAGAACCAACAGGAGATATCTGTAAATAGAAGAAGATTTTATAAAATTGTCTCATGCGACCGTGGGGATACAAAAAATCTAAATTCAGTAGGGCAGGCTGCAAACCAGGGGCTCCAATGAAGATCCTTGATGAGTTCCCCAGGATACCCCGGTCATCCAAAGTAGATATGAAAATTCTCTCTGAATGCTGAAATCACTTCCCATTTTCAGAGCTTCAACTGATTAGATGAGACGTCACACATTGCTGATGGCAATCTCTTCAGTTGATTGTAAATGTAATCAGCCATCTACACAATCAACTTACAGATGATTAAAGCCCATGAAATGCACAATTAGCCAAGTGATTGCTTGACCAAACAACTGGACACCATTACCTAACAGAGTTGACACATTAGCTTAACCATTACAGTCCACCCTTTGTCAACTTGGCAGCCATACACATCACCTTAAACCATACTTAGTCTCTAAATAAAAACAATAACAGACATATATATATTTCCACCTAACAATACTCAACTGTCCTGCATACAAACAGAAATGCTCTAAATCCCTTCAGAATAGGGTGCAAGTTCTTGGATAATATGCACTCTTAAACTTGACATCATTAAATACTATGACATGAAAATAATACAACTTATGTCATATGATAAGGGGAAAGATTAGGGAAGAAAACAAAGATATTTGTTTTATATATATATATATATATATATATATATATATATATATATATATACAAACATACTCAGTAACAAAACAAGGAAGAAATATTCATGACCATTACAGTCCTTGTTTCTGTATCTAGTCACATGGTCGAAATTCATATTTATCACTACCTTCTTCCACTACCCATTCCATGTCCCCTTCACTCTTTGCAAGCACCTCAACTGGCCATGGTTCTTTGCCTGGTGGCATGACCCAAACTTTCATTCCTGAAGATTCTGGGCCATTGTTAGTCCTCCCTGGATTGGGTTGTTGGAGTTTTCCATTGACTTTAATCACAGGGCATGGTAGTACTAAGAGACGCCCTAGGGGTTTTTCTGTATTCCAGGCAAACTCGTTTCCCTCTATTGTGTAGGTACAGTCCTATTTCCCCTTGATAGTTAGAACCAATCACCGCAGCCAATACAGTAATTCCCTTCTTTGCCTGTTGATTCAGAGGCATGAGGTGCCCAAAGTGGCCAGGTGGCAGTCTTAACTTCCAGTTCAATGGGATCATTGTTGTGCTCCCTGTGGAAGCACTCCTCCCTTTGGAACTAAAATCTGTAGACCAGCAGAGCTTAAGCTTGCAGGGACAGGAAGCAAAAATTTTCCTAGTGGATCACTAGGAGTAATAGTGAGTGGTGCCATTCCCATTTCCACCCCTTGATTCCTGGACCCATGAATCCTGGTTGTGGGAGAAACAGCACCATAGAGTGGATGCTGATTTAGAGCATACACAGCCTCCTGGAGAACATTGCCCCAGCCCTGCAAGGTATTGCCACCTAGTTGGCACTGTAATTGAGTCTTCTCCCTCTGCTTCAGTATCAATGTGCAAATGGTTTGTTGGAGACCAGTGGATAACTAGCTCTACTTGAGGCCTCCAAAGGCCTGCTGTCATCTGTATTTTTAGGTGAACATGGCCCCACCCCTAGATTCAGGGACAGGGGGTATCCACCCCCTTATTCCAGACTTATTTCTCTCAGAAGGTGCTGTGGGAGTGACCACTGGTGGCATAGATTTAGACATAAGCAGAAGCTGATATTTTTTTCTCCTTAGACAGTTTTTGCCAGAGCATTAGGTTGTTTATTTTTTCTATTGGGGTGCCTGTCACAATCAAATCAGCCCATAATTGTTTATGGGTTACGTGTACAGGCCCCCTCTGCCCCTTCCTTGCAATCTCTTTGGTTACTTTCCTTACCCATTCTTTCCATCTCATCTATGTCTGCTATTGCCTGTGCCAGTCAATGAATGGCCTGGCTGACTAGTAGGCTTAGAAGAGCTACTAATGTCCCACACCAGGCTGGAGGCATAGTTTGCAGGATTTTATCTTTCAGACCGGCCGTGAACAGTTCATCATCAAGCCCACAAAAGTGTTCACTGCACACTTCATTTCTAGTTCTCTGACTCTATCCTGTAATTCCTCCATAGTTGACCACATGCCGATTGTAAGTGGCATATTTCCCTCATTAGGCCAGGCCTATTTTGTAGCTAAAATGCACCGTACTAATGAAATTTGAATGCTGTCTGATCTTTGCCATGTCTGGTAAAGACACTGATGAAGAGCGGGATGTGTAGTTGTTAGCCATTCTTGCCATTTCCACTCCTGAAAACATAATATCGTTTTCCCCTATGTCCCATAATCTTAGCATCCAAGTGGCCACGCTCTCTCAGCCCTTTTGTTTAAAATTTTCTGTTAATTCTAATTCTACAGGTGTATACTCCCTCATTATTGTTTGCTTCTGAGCATGGATCTCTTCCTGAGGGTCATCAGGATTCCTGGTTACTTTCATTTTTGTAGTTAACAGCCTGCTTACTTAGGCTTGTCTTTAATTTCAATTTCCTCCTCTCATTCTTCCTCTTCTGCATTCTCCTGGGGATCCCACACCTGTGGATCCAAGCCTTCCCTCTGGATAACCACCCGACCTGCCACAGTGGCTTCCTTCCTCTGTGCATTTTTGCAACTTTACATGCCATTACTTTTAATTGTCCCTCTTGGGTTTGTATCTTTTTTGCTAATTCATTAGCTTTGTTGGAACATGCTAACTTAATATGCTTTTCTAGAATTAAAGCCTCTTCTAATCTCCTCACTTCAGCTTCTGCTTTTGATTGGGCTTTGTTAGCATTTCTAACTGTTCATAACAATGGCCACACACTGGCAGCAATCACTTCTTTTCCTTGCGATTTCCATTTGCCTTCCATCTTCCCCTTCAGAACAAATAATGTTCTGGCTGGCATTTTTGGGGCATCCCCATACTCATGCACTGGGCCAAACAGTTCTAAAAATGGGGCTACCTCCCCCACACACTGGAAGTCGGCCACCCCAGGATGTCCCCCGCTGATTCACGTTTCCCTCATCTTGTTTCATTTTCCATCTCCTGGCTGGCTCACGAATTCTAGCCATGAACCTACAGAATAGGTTCAGTCGAAGCTCAATGGGCACTTAAGACCAAAAAACAAAGCCACTCCATTTAGCAAAATAGTAACAGTTTATTAGGGAATTTACAGACTGAAAAGCTGGTCCTGGCAGCTGCAGGGCATTCAGAGTAGTGCTCCACCCCAGCTAGAGGGTTACAGGGGGGTTATACAGGGTAAAAACAAGGAAGGCACAGGGCCAAGTCAGGATTTAGAAGATTGTAAAATATCTCTTTGAATTTACTGATATGTAGCAGGAGTGGTTCTAGTAAGATAGCTATCATGCTTAGGAATGTGCATTTGCACTTTAAGACGCACTTACAGAGGTTTTGTTTTTTGGGGTTTTTTGGTCTTATCTAGGTATTTACGGCTTATCTGGATTATGGCCTCATACCATATGCCCTAGTAACTGCACCCTTGGACATTTATCCCAGCAAATGAAAACCTATATGCACTCGAAAAGCATGAATTTACACATGAATGTACATAGCAAATAGTCAAATACAAGATACAACCCAAATCTCCTTCACTGGGTAAATGGTTAAACAAACAGTGGTACATCCTTATCATGGAATACTGCTCAGCAATAAAAAGGAACAAACCACTGATGCATGCAAAAACTTGGATGGATCTCCAGAGAATTATGCTGAGTGAAAAAAGCCAGTCTCAAAAGGCTGCATAACGTATGATACTATGTAAGTTATTCTATTTCTATAATTATTCTTGAAATAACAAAGTCATAACGATGGAGAGGAGATTGGTGATTGACAGGGGTTAGGGATTGGGTGCAAAGAGGATAGCTGTGGCTACAAACGCACCAGGGAACCTTGTGGTGACAAAACAGTTCTTCATCTTGATTGTGGTAGTAGCTACACAAAGCCTCACATACACACACAATAACTGCATGTATAACTGGTGAAACCTGAATAAACTGTGATTTGTTCCAAATTCCAATTTCCTGGTTTTGATATTGTACTACAGTTATGCAAGATTTCGCACTGGAGGAGGTGGGGTGAAAGGTTCACAGGGCCTCTCTATGTTTCTTTGCAACTTCCTGTGAATCTATAATTATTTTAAAATAAAAAATTTTTAAAGAAAAATTTTTTTAATTTTAAAAGAATAACAATATACAGTGGGGTTTATAACAAATGTGTAAATAAAGTGCATGACTTTGGAGTAAAATGGAGGTATGTACTTCTGTAAGGATCTTATGCTATATGTAAAGAGGTATAATTTAACTTGAAGGTAAATTGTGATAAGGTAAAATAACACAATAACCCTAACATAACAATTAAAACAACAAAATACAACTAATAACCCAACAAACAAGATAACATAGAAACAAAAACTATTCATCCCAAAAGAAGGCAGAAAAAGAGGAAAAAAAGAAAAAAGATGAGACAAATAAAGACCAAATGTAAATGATACGTTTAAATCTAACCATATCAATAATCACTCTTTCCAAAAGCAGAGCACACCTTCTTTTCAAGTGCACATGGAACACTCACCATGGCAGAACATGTCGTAGGCCATAAAGCATATCTCAATAAATTTGAAAGGATTTATGTCATACAAAGTATGTTCTATAACCACAAATGAAATTAAATTAGAAAGCAGTAACAGAAAGATGCTTGAAAAATCCTCAAATATTTGGAAATTAAATAACACACTTTTAAACAACCTATTCAAAGACTAAATCAAAAGGAAAACCAGAAAGTACTGTTGACTAAGTGAAAATGATAACACAACATATTAAAAATTGTAGGATACTACTACATCCATACTTGGGGGGGAGCGGATTTATAGCACTAACTGCCTATATCAGAAAAGAGAAGAGGTTTCTCCAATATTAAGAAACTAGAAAAAGAAGAGCAAATGAAACCAAAGTAAACAGAATGTAAGAAATGGTAAAGGTCAAAGAGGAAATCAATGAAATAGAAAACAAAAAATCAATACAGTAAATCAATGGAGCCAAAAGGTGGTTCTTTGAGAAGATTAATAAATATTGATAAACCTCTAGAAAGATTGTTCAGGAAAAAAGAGAGATGATACAATATCAGGAATGAGAAACTACTAAAGATTCTACAGATATTTGAAAGGATAATAAGGGAATATTATGAACAACTTTATGGCTATAAATTTGACATTGATTGACCAATTCTTTGAAAAACACACACTATCAAAGCTCAGTCAAGGAGAAATAAATAACCTGGATACAGCTATATCTATTAAAGACATTAAATTTGTGGTTTAAAACCTTTTCACAAGGAAAACTTAGCCCAGATGACTTTACTGGTGAATACTACCAAACATTTAAGGGAAAAAAATAATACCAACTCTGCACAAAGGCTTTCAGAAAATTGAAGAGAAAGGAATACTTCCCACTCGTTCTATGAGGCCAGCACTACTCTAATACCAAACCCAAAAAACAACAACCACCACAACAACAAAAAACATTAAAAGAAATGAAACTACGGGCCAATATCCATCACAAACATAGATGCAACCTGACAAATGACATCTATGAAAATCCTATAGCTAATATCATTCTTAATAATGAAAGAATGAATACTTACCCTCTATAATCATCAGGAAGAATAGGATGTCTGCTTTCATTACTTCTATTCAACATTGTACTAGAGGTT
This sequence comes from Tolypeutes matacus, assembly GCA_026826555.1. Taxonomy (NCBI): domain Eukaryota; kingdom Metazoa; phylum Chordata; class Mammalia; order Cingulata; family Chlamyphoridae; genus Tolypeutes; species Tolypeutes matacus. Next base: position 1,348,189 of record JAKSZT010054263.1, read on the forward strand.
CTAGCCAGTGCAATCACGCAAGAAAAAGTAGGGGGAAAGACATCCACATTGGAAGGGAAAATGTGAAATTGTCTTTATTTGCAGACAATATGATCATCAAAGTAAAAAATCAGATAGAATCTAAAAAATACAGGGAAGCGGCTGTGGCTCAATCAGTAGGGCTCCCGTTTACTATATGGGAGGCCCCGGGTTCGGTTCCTGGGGCCTCCTGGTGAAGGCAAGCCTGCCTGCACGGCGTGGTTAGCTGACCCAGCGAGCACAAGCAGCAAGGGGGGGATAAATGAATAAATAAATAAAATCTTTAAAAATAAAAAATAGGGAGGCGGCTGTGGCTCAATCGGTAGGGCTCCCATTTGCCGTGTGGGAGGCCACGGGTTCGGTTCCCGGGGCCTCCTGGTGGGGGCGGGCCCGCCCGCACGGTGTGGTTGGCTGACCCAGCGAGCACGAGCAGCAAGGGGGGGATAAATGAATAAATAAATAAAAATCTTAAAAAAAAAAAAATAAATAAATAAAAAATAAAAAATAAAAATAAAAAATAAAATAAATAAAATAAATAAAATAAAAAATACTATTACAGATAATAAGTGAGTTAGCAAATTTGCAGGACACAAACTCAAATACAAATATAGATGTATTACTATATGCTATCAATACTCAGAAATTGAAACTTTAAAAAACAATACCATTTGCAATAACATAAAAAATAAGAAACTAGGGCTAAATCTGACAAAATATCTGAAAGAATGTATACTGAAAACTACAATACATTGCTAAAAGAAATTAAAGAAGATCTAAAGAAGTGATGAAATAAATGTTGTTGGATCAGAAGATTCAATATTACTAAGATGTAGATTCTCCCCAAATTGTTTTATAGATTCAATGCAATCTCAATGAAAATCCTAGCAGAATTTTCTGCAGAAATTGACAAGCTGATTTTTAAATTTATATGGAAATGCAAAGAACTTAGAATAGTCAAAACAACTTTGAAAAAGAACCAAGTTGGTAAACTCACACTACTTGACTTCAAAATTCATTTAAAAACTACACAAAACAGTGCAATTTGGTGTAAAAATACAGATCAATGGAACAGAGTGAAGAACCCAGAAATAGACCCACATATATGAACAACTAATTTTTCACAAAGGTGACAAGACAATCAGTGGAGAAAGGATGGTCTTTTCAACAAGTAGTACTGGCACTGTTGGATATCCATATGCTGAAAATATGAACTTTGATCCATACCTCAACCCATATATAAAAATTGTCTCAAAATGGAGACTAGACCTAAATGTAACACCTAGAACTATAAAAATTCTAGAAGAAAATATTGGAGAATTTTTTGTGACCTTTGTAGGCAAAGACTGCTTACATATGACACCAAAAACATGATCCATAAAAAAATTTATGAATTGGATTTCACCAAAATTAACAACTTCAGCTCTTCAAAAGATACTGCCAATTAAATGAAAGCCCAAAATCTGGGAGAAAATCTTTGCAAAGCCTATATCTAATAAAGGACTCATATCCAGAATTTTTTTTTTTTTTAAATCTCTCAAAAGTTAATAAGAAAACAGTCTATTTTTTAAAATGGGCATGAGATTTGAACAGAAATTTCACCAAAGATATACAGATGGCAAATAAGCACACGAAAAGAGCCATTTAAAACCACGAGTTCCCACTACATACCGATTAGAATGGCTAAAATTAAAAAGACTGATGATCCCAAGTGTTGGCAAGGATGTGGAGAAACTGGAACTCTCATGCACTGTTGGTGATGATGTAAACCACTTTAGTGATGATGTACAACCACTTTAGTAAAACAATTTGAAAGTTGCTTAAAAAGTTAAGCATTTCCCCTTCTGTAAACCCACAACTTCTCTAATAAAGAAAAAAAAAGTTAAACATATCCTTACCATATGATTCAGCCATTCTACCCCTACATATACACCCAAGAGAAAAGGAAAGCATATGTTCATTCAAAGACCAGTGCACAAATTTCATAATAGCTTTCTATTAATAGCCAAAAACTGGAAAGGAAAGGATCCAAATGATCATCAACAGGTGAATGGATAAACAAATTGTGGTACATCCATACAATGAACTAGTCAAAAGAATGAACTTCTGATATACGTAACAACATGGATCAATTGGGAAAAAATTATGCTGAATGAAAGAAGACAGACAAAAAAAAGAATACTTACAGTATATTCCATTTATGTGAAACTCTAGAAAATGCAAACTAATTTGTAGTGACAGAAAGCAGTTCAGTGGTTGCCAAGGGAGGAGGGGAAGGATTACAAAGGGTCCTGAGGAAACTTTTGGGTGATGGATATGTTTACTGTACTGATTGTAATGATAGATTCATGGCTATAAGCACGTCAAAAGTTATCAAATTATCCACTTTAAATATGTGCAGTTTATTGTATGTCAATTATACCTCGATATAACTATTAGAAAGGAAAAAAAAAAAAAAGACTCCAAGATCAAGAAAGAAGTGGATGTGACTCAAGCAGTTGGGCATCCACCTACCACATGGGAGGTCCCAGGTTTGGTTCCTGGTGCCTCCTAAAGAAGACAAGCAAGACAGTGAGCTGACACGACAGGCTGGGGCGGCGAGATGACACAATGGAGACACAACAGGCAGGGGGCAGAGGTGGCTCAAGCATTTGGGCTCTTCCCTCCCACATGGGAGGTGCTGGTTTGGTTCCCAGTGCCTCCTAAAAATAAGACGAGCAGACACAGAGAGCACACAACGAACAGACACAAAGAGCAGAAGTGAGCGCAAACAATGGGGTGGGGGGATAGAAACAAATAAATAAAATAAATCTTTAAAAAAAAAAGAAAGAGGAGTCCCATGACTCTGACAGTGCCTCCTCCAGAGTATGCAGGGGAGCTGAACCAGGGCCTCACCCCTGCCCCTACCAGGGCCACGATTTTTCTGAGCTCAAGACCAGGACTTTGTACAAGCTCCAACGTGCATATGACGAAAGCAATCAGACCAATCTGTCTCTTCCCTTAACCTCCTTATGGCCGCTATAATCCATATTAAACAGAAGCCAAGAGACAAATAAGTATGTGCTTATGAAACTCTAGCTTCACCCCACCCTGGGAAATACTTCAAATTCAAATTCAATAATTCTAAGAAAGGCAGTACAAATAGATCGATTTTACTGTGTGCACAGGGTCCTGCCAGAAAGGATGCTCACCAGAGATTCAAGTAATGTTATTTCTGTTCTTTATTAAGAAATATTTTCTTTTATGTCTTAGTATAGATGAGGGCAGGAAAACACTTGATATCACCCAGAATCACTGTATCTGTTATGATTAGGTACGGGTGAATGTAATGGAAAAGACAGCCATATGAGGGTTTATTCTCTCACTTTATTGAAGACCAGGAGTAAACAGTCAGGAACTGTTTTGACAGCTCTGTGAAATCATCAGGGTCTCAGTCGTTTTCTGTCTCCTCTAGCATGGGCCTTCCATGCTCAAGGCCACATGATATCTGCTGAAGGTCTCTGATCTGAGCAGTAGGCTGGAGGAAGGGGGAAAGGCAAGAGGAGGCATCCTAATTGTTCTGGAAGAGAAAAGCCACACTGTCCAGAGGATGGAGAGGTAGCTTACCTGGAGGGTGGAATCAAAGAAGTGGTGGACACTGGAACCAATCCTGGAACAGCACTGCGCTGTCTTGCTCCCTGGAGAAGGTGATCAGTGGAGCTAAGACGTGGCCTCTGAATATGACAAGCACATTACTGAGTGCAGTGCTAAGATTTTCCCTTCCCTGAAGAGCTGCTGCGAAAGAGCTCCACTCCTATGTTCTGATTCCAACCTTTAGAGACTGCATCACAGGTGCAAGTAGGACTCACCCCCATGGACCAAACTCAGCATCCAGAAGATTCCACTGACACACTGCCCCTGAGTATCTTGTATCTTCCTCTGAGGACAGGCAGTAGCCAGTGTTTCTGGGCTACCAGTGGCAAGCTGGGTAAATGGGCAGGGTGAGACAAGAAGAGTGTTTGCTGTCCCTGAGCACATACTTGAAAAGTGGTAACTTTTCAACAAATTCACAAAAGTGAGTACGTCATTATTAGAGGGAGTAGTGGGAAAGCAACAGGAGATCTGTTCAATACTAGAATGAAAGGAAGAGACACAGAGAAGGTAGTCCTGTTCCTTCAGACTGGGCTCTCCTCCTGTCAACCACCCACTGGCAGCATCCATCCCAAGCCCAGCTGTCTGATGTCAGAGCCCAGTTAGCATCTGCCCAGCACCCTGGGAGGGGCCTCACCACACCCTGTACAAATGGACCAGGCAGCCTTAACCCATGAGGCATTGGGGACTTGAAAGAGCTCTAGCCTCCCCAATTGGAGCCCCCCACCATGGAGCATAACCCCAGGAAGTGGCCAGCCCAAGTCTGAAGCATCAACCCTCACAGGTGCGCTGCTGCCCTCGCTCCTGGGACCACAAAGGGAGTGGGTAGCTTGCCCCTGCTGTGGGCGGTCACTCCACTCCCCAAGACCAGTTTCTATTCGGCTGCTGGGCTCTGCCACCACAGTCCATGCACAAGGTCAGAGTGCGTCCAGCTGTACTCCACCCCTCAAAGCACTCAGGAGCACGTGTGGTCCCTGCACACAAGACCAGAAGATACAAGGCCCAGATTTCTGGACCTCCTGCCCAACTAGGGTACTTGAGCTATCATTATAAAGTAATGTGTTCCTTTCATTTTGAAAGCATCCAGAATGAACTAAAGGGTGTGAGGTAAAATGAGTACCCCTCCTTCCCATACCTAGCCACACTCCCTAGAGATCACAATATACAGTTTCTGGTGTATCTTTCCAGAAAGTTTCTATCCAAGTGTATCCTGTTGAATGCATCTGCAAGAATTTTACATACGAACAATTAAATTAATAATGGTCACTATTTTATATAATACATCTCATTTACATATAGAAATTAGAGGTGGAAAAACAAAAACAAAACAACTTAAAATTGTAAAAGTGGACCTTAAGTCCTTCCAGAGTGCAGTTTTTGAAATGACCACCAGGTGTCAGAGTTACCAATCATATTCCCCAAATTACGACTGGAAAGTTACAAGAAGGGAAAAGGGGTGGAAATGAGATGGCCGAGATTCCTCCCTGAACAGGATTATTTGACCCCTTATTCATCTGCTTAGAGTTGAGGGGAAGGAGGGAGGGGAGTTGCAGAAAAAAATATTAAATTCTCAGGTCACAGATCCCCATTCAGTTCAGTACTCTGATCTTTAGAGAAGCTGTATTGAATTTTACACGTGACATATAAAAACGGCTGGGCAGAGGTTGCCCTCCCATGCCTAGGAGGCTACCTATGGAAGCCAGAGACATCTCTCCTCTCCTCAGTCAGAAGACCAGCACATGGAGTGAACATAAGAGGACACGCACAGGAGGATGGTTCAGCTTTTGCCATCCTGGGTTTAAAAGGGAAATTCCGGTTTTGTCTGTAGGAGCTCTTCCTATTTAACCTTTAACATCGCATCTATCGTTCACTGCCTATTTGGCTCTTTCATATATACGTCCTTCATCAGACCTGACCTGGCTACTGTCCAGAGCATCTGACCTAGAAAACATTCACCCTCCGTGTGGAGGGGCAGGAGGTGGGTGTCTCCCTCCAGGGGCACAGCAGCAGCCTTGCTGCTCCTGCACAGGCACCATGCATCTAGCTGTTGTGATATTAGGCGTACAGTGGAGGACTCCCAGGAGACGCCCAGGGCAAGCCTCCTCCTGTGTCTTCTTGGATCACCAGCATCTGTCCTGGCAGAAAGGGAGATGCTGACGCAGTTACAGCACAACCCTGTGCCGGGAGGGGCCTGCGAGCCTGGCTCCAGAGTGACCAAACGTCATCCCTGGGATGGCGCAGCTGGAGAGTGTCAGGAAGACAGGAGGATCCTCACAGCACAGCCAGTGGGCCTTGTCTAGGCTGGTCCCTGGACTACAGCCTGTGTCTGGGCCAAAGGGCTAGGGAGGCGTTCAGACAGGGGTCAGACACCCCCACATACTTGGGCTTTTCAAGGATGGAACTTTACAATGTCTGATGATGCCAAGTCTGTGGAAGGGAGAAGAAGGAAGTGTGAGGAAAAGGAAGGAAGTTTAGGAAAGAACTCCACATTTCATGGACAATGGTGTGGATATTTAGGCTCTATTTGCGACTTGTGATTTCCATGAATTCTGACAGGCAGATTAAGGCGACCTTTTTATGTGAGTTGGATGACCTCATCTGCTAAACTGGCACATCCTATATAGGCCACAGGAAGCAACAGTAATTATTTTAGTCACGATGCACCTTAAATAATATATGCATAATTAAAAATGATAGACCTGTGGTGCCATACACATAATAAAAATGCCAGGTATTATTAAAACACGGGTAGTATTCATATTCAAATATGACCACACACTATGTTTGATGTTTCACAGGGAGCTACATTCTATATGCCAAGTGCTTCGTTTAAAAACAAAAAGGGGCAAAACAATGTTTAGATTGGAAGCTATATTAGTTTACCATGACTAGTATAATAATTGTTGCTTTGATGTGGTTAACACAGGTATGGCAATTGAGACTTTTTTCCCATTATTCTATTACATCTAAGAGGTATGGAATATAAAGAATCTCTCATAATGCTACCATACTAAACCCCTGGCCATTTCGAGAAGAATGCTCTCCCTGAGAAGGGTCAGACTGAGCCACGGGTGGGGACCACCCAGTACCACCCAACTCCACTCTGGGAGTATCTATGTCAAGGAGATGAGATTAATGATGGGCCTCCCTTGAGGAGTTCAAGTCACTGTTTGGTGACTCCTGGGTAATCTTAGACCCTTTAGATTCCTGAGAAATCGAAGAGCATTCTAAACGCCTAAAAGCCTAGCTATCTGCCACAAATTCTACTTCATTAGGCCAATCAAATGACAAGGCTTTTAAGTGTGCTAGACAGACTTCACTGGTCAACTTGTATCTTTGTGATCAACTGGGAAGGGAGCAGGCAATGGGGGGAAGGCAGGAGTTCAGTTCCCCAATCACTGAAGCAAACACCTGCTTGCCACCCATCTCCTGCAGGTTAATCATGCTCTGGGTAGGTGACTCATAGAGGAAGTGGGTGGTCATGTTTGGTTTTGCCATGTGTATGGTACCCTAATGACATTAACTCCTCCCTCTAATTAATCCTTCTTCCACAATAGACTCCACCTCCACCCCCCGCATTCAGCCAAGCAAAGGCCTGATTCAGAATCTCCAAAGTCCCTTCACCAGAATTAGAGGCTGCTTCCCTTTAGCAGAGAGAGTAAGGAAGTCACTGATGTGAATACACAAAAATAGAAGACTTCCTGAATCAGACATGAGTTTGAGTGCAGAGTCAGGACAAGCTAAAAGCTCAAACAGGTCACTGACCATAATTACCCCTCCCACAAGGGCAGCCTTCCTTAGCGCCAGCAGAGCAGCTTGAGGCAGTGAGAAATAGCTGTGCCTGTCGAAACTCCAGAGGAGACATTCCTCACCAAGTCTCCCAGCCCAAGCCTCAGTGACGGGCACCAGAAAAGGAGACTACTCCAACAGAAACAAGAGAGAACTGGCTCTCCTGCACTCTGGATGATTCATGTCTTTTATTTTTGTTTATTTTTAGAGCAGTTGTGGGTTTACAAAAAAATCCAGCAGGAAGTACAGATTTCCCATATATCCCCACATACCTCACACACACACACATCTTGCATTAGTGTGGTACATTTGTAACAATTGATGAACTAATATTATTATAATTATATTATTAACTATAGTTCATAGTTTACATTAGGGTTTACTCTGTGTGTGTTCAGCACTATGTGTTTTGTTTTGTTTTTTCTATTGTGGTTAAACATATACAAAATATAAAATTTCCCATTTTAACCTCTTTCAAGTATACAATTCAGTGGTGTTAATCACATTCACAATGTGGTTCATGTTATTTTATTCTGTTCAATGCAATAAAGCTGAACTATTTTTCAACTTTACAGAGCCTCCTGGCTTTGTAAAAGAAGTATTAATTGACAGAGTTGGAGGATGGCTAGATGCAGAGATAAAAAAATAAAAAATAAACAAAAACTTGACAAGTAGAAATGAGCCTGTAATTGGTATTAATCACAATACTGAGCAGATAAACCAGGGCACCTTTTGTTTAAGGAACCATGAGTAGAGTACATTTCGGGCACTGCTCATTTATAATGTATTTCTCAGAATAATATAGTGCATTTCTTTTAAATAATTTCACTATTAAACCAGCTAATAGCAGAGGACCACTCAGTTCTGACTTCCCCAGGAGCTCTGCTGCCACAATTACCAGCTCATACTAGAACAGTTCAAGATAACCCTGCCTAAAGTCAACATGAAGAGATTCTTAACGCACAGTCTTCTGAAGAACTTGACTCAGTGTCAAGACAAACTGACTTCATTTTTCATTGCTCTGCTATGGGGCAGTGTACAGGGTGGCTGCAAGAGAAGGGTCCCATTTCATCCCTTTTTTCCTGCTTTTCTTTTCCCCTCTATGCATGAAAATCTCTTTTCAAAACTTGTCAAAGATTCAGGCAACCTCAGAGTAAAAAGGTGTATCCAAAGTTCCTCTGATTATGGTGTTATAGTTTAGTACATGACTTGCAACCTCTAATGCCTACAAGTGCCAAATAGGTTTTTTTATAATATCTTCTAGAACTGTCTTCTTTTGGCCCAGAAAACACTTTGCTTTTTAAATATCCACTCTTCTCAAAATACAGCCCACTTTCAATAGAGACATGGGTTTGAGAAATAGTTCACTTTCCTCTTAATTCTACTACCAGAAATACAACAGTGCAAGTTTAACCATAAAAGGCTGGTAAGAGTCAACCTCAATGACAGTAGAGAAGAGTGGAGACATGGTGAACTGGAGAGCACATAACCTGTATAAAAGCAGAAACCACTGTTAATGCCAATAGTTTGCCTTGCAGAAGTGTGGACCCAATCTTTCAAGAGAAACCAGAAATCCAGATCCTCCTGAGTAGTCTCCCAATCTTTAAAGACAGACAATTAGCTTTTAAAAATCCAATCATTAGGGGAAGCAGATGTGGCTCAAGCGATTGGGCTCCCTTCTACCATATGGAGGGTCCCGGGTTCGGTTCCCAGGGCCTCCTGGTGAAAGCGAGCTGATGCAACATGATGACGCAACAAAAAAGAGACACAGAGGAGAGACAGTGAGAGACACAACAAGCCAGGGAGCTGAGGTGGCTCAAGCGATTGAGTGCCTCTCTCCCACATCGGAAGGTCCCGGGATCGGTTCTCGGTGCCTCCTAAAGAGAAGAAGAGAAGACTAGCAGACACAGAAGAATGCACAGTGAATGGACACAGAGCACAGACAGGGAGCACAAGCGGTGGTGGTGGGGGGGGGAATAAATAAATAAAATAAATGTTTTTTTAAAAAACCCAATCATTAGGCCACCAACAGGTTGCCACTTTGCAATCTCCATTTAAAGACTAGAGGCAGTAAGACTGGGAAGACTGGCAGTAACACTTCCCCTGGTAGTCAGGAACCCAAGACTATAGACCCACCTCTGACATCAACCCACTCTCTGTCCCTGGGCAAGACACCTAACTTTTCTGGACTTCAACTGCCTCATTTGAAAACTTTAGAGGTCCAAAATTCCTTCAGTCCCAAATTACTATACAGACTGGTTGAATACATTTTTGAAGGGAAAAAAAAAAAAAAAACTGCAAACAAAACTAGATCACTGTGCCATGGCAGGCTCTATTATGTTGTCTAGACATGGCCTTGGTTAGCCCAAGTCACAGCGTTAATATAACCACAAGAATGTGCACTCTTTTATCAGGCCAGATCTCCTCTGTGACACCCACCCACCCCCTGGAGAAAAGAAAAATTGTCTACCTCCAGTCCAGCATGACTGTAGCAGGGAATGCCTCTCTATGAAACAGAACTCTCATGGATCTTTTGAATCCAGACCCGGAGTTTCAAGGAAGCTGTAAGTCAGAAAACAAAACTGATCAGCAGGCTGCCCTGAGCCCTGAGCCTCAACTCTTGCTCTTGCGAGTTCACGCGCAGCTTTATTGAGATGAGATTTGTACTGCTACATCATGGCCTCATGCATGAGCCAGCTGTAATCGGAACAGCTCTTGTTACGTAACATGGCTTGCTCTGCACAAAGCATGCAGGATTTCAGACACGGTACCTCTTTTTCGTTTGGGAAGCACAGGTAGGGAATAAAACATATTAAGCTGGAAAATAACAAGCAATGGGTAAATTGAGGGACTTTTCCCAAGGTAAAGGTTAAAATATGCACATTTCAGAGCAAATCAAAGTGTTCACATTCTTGTGGTTATCCTGTGTGGCCTGGGCAAACTGAAGGCCCAAAGAATAGAAACCCAAGTGAATTATAACTTGGCAGCCTTTTCCCACAGGCCCTCTTAATATAGATAGCTTGGCTCAAGTGAAATGGGGAGTGGGTATTTGGCACCTACATTCCTTGGTGCTTTTGTGCACCAGTTGTGAACAACAGGGTTTTCTTATTTTGCTACTAACTGTTGCCAACAAGTATCTAGTGTGTTTTAAAGAAACGGATTACCTTTGACTCAAAGCCAGCTATGATCTCTCTTCGCTTCCATCTCCCTTAAAGGCATTTTCTTCACTGTACATTTACTGCCCTGACTTTAGGTAACCAGGTTGTTTATTCTAAAAGTCAGCTCAATCTCACCCTCAGGCCTTTGAACTGTCTGTTCCCTCTGCCTGGAATACTTCTTACCTTGACTTTCACAAGGCAGCTCTTAGAGACTTCAACCTAGACGGTGCCCCTCAGAGAGGCCCTTCCTGACTATCCCATATAAAGTTTCTACTGGGCATTCTGTGTCATGACCCTACTTTAATTCTCTGCCTAACACATCACATCACCTGATATATCTCCTGCTTATTTTTTCTTTATTGTCTATCTCCCCTCAGGAGAATATAAATTTCCAGAAAATAAGGATTTTGTGTCTTGTTCAGTTGCTGTATTTCTAGCACCTAGAAGAGTGATTTGTATATCTCAAATGCTCAATAAAAACATTAATTGAAAGAACGGATGGGTGGATGACTGGATGGAAGAATCCCTTCAGCAACTATCCATGACACGCATATGGTGTACTGGGAACACAATGATGAGGAAGACCCTCCTTCCAGAGCCCCAGTTAATCTACCAGGGGAGACAGACATGCACATGGTGCAATACGATACAAGGAATGCTTATAGAAGTGTAACAAGCTGTGAACCTCAGAAAAATCATTTTCTTAAAACTAATCCAGGGAAGCAGATGTGGCTCAAGCGACTGGACTCCCGTCTATCATATGGGAGATCTCAGGTTCTTTTCCTGGGGCCTCCAGGTCAAAGTGAGCCCGGCCCATGCGGTGACCTGGCCTGAGCAGAGAGCTGGCCCATGTGGAGAGCTGGCGCAACAAAAAGAGACAAAAAGGAGAGACAATGAGAGACACAACAAACCAGGGAGCTGAGGTGGCTCAAGCAATTGAGTGCCTCTCTCCCACATCAGAGGTCCCCAGATCAGTTCCCAGTGCCTCCTAAAGAGAAGATGGGAAGAAGAGAAGACAAGTAGACACAGAGAGCACACAGCCATTGGACAGAGAGAGCAAGACAGTGAGTGCAAAAACAATAAGGGGAGGGATAGGGAATAAATAAATAAAATAAATCTTTAAAAAAAAAAGCCTAATCCATTCCTGTGGGAGTAAACCTATTATAAGTTGGGCCTTTTGATTAGGTTACATCAGTTTAGGCATGGCCCAGTGTGGGTCCTAATCCTCTTACTGGAGTCTTTTATAAATGGGATGAATACAGAGAGCCTAGAAGCAGAAGGCTGGTGGCAACGAAACCCAGGAGAAGGGAAACACCAGCAGATGCTGCCATGTGCCTTGCCATGTGACAGAGGAGTCTAGGATCACTGCCAGCCAGTCTTTGGGAAGTAAGCATTGCCTGATAATGCCTTGATTTGGACATTTCTCTCAGCTTTGTAAACTAATAAATCCCCACTGTAAAAGCCAACTTATTTCACGATTTCTGCATGTTGGCAGCCTAGCAGACTAAAATGGATTTTGGTACCAGGAAAGTGGGGTGCTGCTATTACAAACACCAAAACTGGGGGAATGGCTTTATAAATGGTAAGGGATAGATTCCAAAAGAATTGTGAGGTGCTTGATTGAAAAGGCCTAGATTGCTTTGAAGAAACTGTTACTGGAACTATGGATGCTAAAGGTACTTCTTCTAATGAAGACTTAGACAGAAATAATTACTGTGTCATTGCGAACGGGAGAAAGGTGACCCTTTAAAGTGGTAGAGAAGGGAAATAGATGTGTCTCAAGTGATTGGGCTCCCGTCTACCACAAAGGAGGTCCAGGGTTTGATTCCCAGGGCCTCCTGATGAAAGGCTAGCTGACCCACACGGTGAGCTGGCCTGAGCAGAGAGATGGCCCACGTGGAGAGCTGGCCCATGCAGAGTGCTAGAGTGTATGGAGTGCTGGCCCGCACAGGAGTGCTGGCCGGCACAGAGAGCTGGTGCAGCAAGATGATGCAACAAAAAGAGACACAGAGGAGAGACAATAAGAGACACAGCAGACCAGGAAGCTGAGGTGGCGCAAGAGATTGAGCACCTCTCTCCCACTCCAGAAGGTCCCAGGATCGGTTCCCGATGCTGCCTAAAGAGAAGACAAGCAGACACAGAAGAATAGAGAGCAGGTAGCGAGTGCAAAACAACGGGGCCGGGGGGGGGGGATAAATAAATAAATCTTTAAAGTGGTAGAGAATTTGGCAAAATTGAGTCCTGATGACAGATGAAAAGCAGAATTTGAAAGTGATAAATTTGGATATTTAATTGAGGAGATTTCCAAACTAAATGTGCAACGTGCTGCCTGGTTTCTCCTTGCAGCTTATAGTAAAAGGCCAGAGGAAAGGGATAAGATTAGCAATGAACTCCTGGGCACACACAGAAAAAAAACAGAAATTCATGGTTTGGAAAATTCTAAGCTTCCAGAAAATGAGTCCCCAGGGAGTAGTGCTTTATGTGAGGATTTAACTGAACATGGAACCAGTCAGCATTTCAGTGCAAGTCAGTATTGGAAGTGCAGTTATCCAGGAAGGATCTGTGGAAAGTCCACCTGTCTTCTGGTCTGGATTTCTTTGTACTACCTGCAAAACCAACAAGATTTTTGTGAGATCTGTATGAATGGAACCACTGCCAGCCTGGACTAAAAGGGACAGAAAAGGAACAGATTGAAGGAAAAATTACTTCAAAGGCAGCACCAAGGAAGGTGAGGTCTAGACTGAAGACACCTCCTCAGGCCAAGAGAAGGGACCCACCAATGTATGTGGAAAGGGTAAGTATGCCCTGGATCTTGGAGAGGGTGGGCCTTCCACCCCATCATTCAGTTAGAGTGCTGCCACCCCAGGCTTCAAGAGGGTGGAACACATTCTAGGAGGATGGGGGAGAATCTGGCCGCTACCCCAATGCTTGAGGGTGGAGCCGAGAGCCTGGCTGGCACCCCAATGCTTGAAGATGTTGGAACCTTCACCTCAATGTTTGGATAGAGCATGGCCACTGCACAAACCATTGGAAAGGGTGGGGCTGCCAATCCATCAAGCCAGGTAGACAAGTAATAATTCTATAGATGACACTTGGACCTTGGAATCTAATGGAAGATGCCCTGCAGGGTTTCGGAATTGCTTGGGACACGTGACCCATTTTCCTTACAATTTTTCCCGATGGAAATGGGGACGTTTATCCTATGACTGTCCCTCCACTGTATACTGGAAGCAGGTAACTTGTTCTCTAAGTTTCACAGGTCCACAGTCAGAGGGGAATTGTGTCCTAGGAGAGACCACACCTTTAATGGATTTTGATGAGATTTTGTACTTAGTATTGTTACTGAAATGATTTAAGGTTTGGGGGGTATTATGATGAAATGAATATATATATATTTTAAGATTTATTTTGTTTACTTCTCCCCACCCCCTTGTTTTTTTGTTTTTTTTTTTCACTTGCTGTGTCTGTTCATCTTCCTTGTTTCTTTAAAAGGCACCGGGAGCTGAATCAGGGACCTCTGATGTAGGACCAAGGTGCTTAATCGCTTGAGCCACCTCCGCTCCCTGCTTTGTTATGTCTCTCATTTTGCTTTTCCTCCCTGTGTCTCTTATTGCATCATCTTGTTGTGTCAGCTCACTGTTCCTGCCCATTGCGTCAGCTTGCTGTCTTCTTTAGGAAGCACCAGGAACCTCTGCTCTCTGCTTTGTTGTGTTTCTCATTATGTTTTTCTTCTTGTGTCTCTTGTTGTGTCAGTTTGCCATGCCTGCCCATTGCACCAGCCTCCTGTCTTCTTTAGGAGGCACCAGGATCTGAACCAGCGACCTCCCATGTGGTAGGCAGGAGCCCCGTCCACTGAGACACATCCACTTCCCATGAATGTATTTTAAATTTGGAAAGAGCCTGTCTTTTGGGGGTCCAGAGGGTGGAATGTGATCATTGAAGCTGTATGAACCCCAGAATAACCATGCTTAAAACTAATCCATTCCCGAGGGTATAAACCTATTGTATGTAGGGCCTTTTGATTAATTTATTTCATTTAAGGGTGGATCCTCATCTTCTCAGTGGAGTCCTTTATAAACAGGATGGATAAGAGAGAGAGAAAGCCATGGAAGCAGGAAGCTAGTGGCAACAAAACCAGGGAAAGACCAGCAGATGCTGCCATGTGACACAAGGGTCCAGGTTCACCACAGCCAGTCTTTCAGAAGAAAGCATTGCCTGATGATGCCTTGAAATAGTAAGCTTGGAAACTAATGAATCCCATTGTAAAAGCCAACCTATTTCATACTATCTGCATTTTGGCAGCCTAGTAAACTAAAATATGTCTTCTGCCCAAGGACAATCTCTAAGGAAAACTAAGAGCTGGCCAAAATGACAAAGGTGAGAAATGGGGTGGCAGGGACGGCAACTGAGAAACATCACAACAAAGGCACCAAGTCTGAAGGCAGACCATGGATTCCAGGAGCCCCAAGAGGCCTGGTGAAGCTGGTGTCATAGGTGAGGGAATGAGGAACATGGGGCCTCAAAAGAGGGACATGCACTAGTTCTTAAGACTCCTCATAGGCCAGTACCTGGACATTAGATTTTATCTAATGGGAGCCATTGAAATAATTTTAACTAGGGAAGTGACATGATTGGTTTTATACTTTATAAAGATAATTTTGATAACAGTTAAGTCAACTAATTAGCACTGAGGGGGCTGTTGCTCTAATCCAGGTGAAAAAATGTAAAGGATCCAAAGTATTAGTGGCAATGAAGATGGTAGTGAAGGCAATTAATTAGAGAAAACAATAAAGCATTGAGGAGGTGAGAGAAAGGATAGGGTTAAGGAAAATCCCAGTTTCGGGTTCGTATAAGCTGGAGAAACTGATGTTCTTCATCAAAATTAATGGTTCTCATTCTTTAGGCCTGGGAAACCCTAAATTCATTTGGTTTTTTTGTTGTTTGTTTTTTCTATCTGGTTGTGTCATGGTCTTTTTGGTGCGCGGCTTCACCACGTGGGGGCCTGCGCCTCTCAGCCCAGGTCTGAAATGCCTTTTTTCTTTTTTTACTAGGAGATCCTGGGGATCGAACCTGGATCCTCCATATGGTAAATGGGAGCTCAGTTGCTTGAGCCACAGCCACTTCCCTTCTAAATTCATTTGTGATGTGGCTGAATCTAAGTAGGCTTGCTCATATTAGCTCATGGAGGCTATCTGTGGTCCTAGCACAAGGGTCAACTTATCTACTTAATAAGTAAATTTGTCTAGCAGTCCCTCTGATGTGTGTATCAAACCTACAATGTTGATGCTTTATCTGTTCATAAAGATACATGTTATTACTTCCATGCACAGCCATTTTAGGAGGCACACACTGATCATCACCACAGAGGCACGACTATTGGTCTAAATATAGATGTGCCTGTCACCTCAGAGAAAGAACAGACCAGAAGTCATGCTTCCACTTAAGATTTCCACTCCAAGGAAATCTTAAGATAATAAAACCGAAAGACAAATCAATGTAATGTTTCTTAAGTCTACAAGTCCGATCTAAACATTAACTTGTGATGGCCTTACTATGTTGCATGTCTCTTGACTTTCACTGCTAATTTAGTTCCCCGTACCCTTCTAAAGCAATCCCCAACCCCAAAATATTTCTGATGGTCCTCAAGGCATATCTCATAGATGCTGAAAGGCAAGTACAGTGGCCATCTGGCGAGACACTATGCAGGGATCCCCAGTTGATTCTTTTTCTCCTACTCTAGCCCCCATATTCTGCTGCCACCTGAGAAGCTATATAATGTTAAGAGCACAGGCTCTGGTGCCTGCCAGCTTAGGTTTGAATCTTGGCTTTTGCCCTTTATGAGCTGTCTGACCTCTGACAAGTGGTTTAGCCTCTCTGTGCTCCATTTCTGCTCTTGTAAAATGGGGATAATGTTACCTACCCAACCTCATAAGGTGGCTGTGATGATTAAATCCGTTCAAATTTATAAAGTACTTATAAGCATGCCTAGCATATAACAAGTGCTCAGTAAGTATAAGATGATATTCCTACTACCACTGCTCCTGCTGGCAACAATGAACCCTCTCTCTGGCCATGCCAAATGGCCACTGTACTTGCTTTTCAGCACCTATGAGATATGCCTTGAGGACCTGCCACAAAATACCAAAGCTATAGGAATTCTGTTATAAGGGAAGGGACAATGCCCTCCTTCTGCAATATGCTGTCAAAAGGACAACAAAACAGTATGGCTTATGCCCAATGCTTTCTGAAATTACATGAAACAGTTCTTTACACTTTTACTCACAGCCCTCTCTCCTCACACCATCCTCCAAAGGAGTGAGCCATGTCCATGGGCACCCAAGCTAGACGACAAATGAGTGACAGACACCACATGGTCTCCTCCCTCAGGGCTTTGTTACAGGGTCAAGTGGGTCCACTCTGGCTCCAGCTCTCTTAAGATGAATTCTTCCCCAGAGAATTCTTGGTTCCTCACATTAATAGACTTCTAGAGTCCCCGTCTTCCAGACTCTTCCAAAAAGGGTATTTAAATCTAGTACTATGAGAATAAGAAACACCAGCTGTATTGTTCAATTGTTGAAGGGGAGAAGTAAATATAACCTGTAAGACATGCTAAATCCAAGACCAAAGAATAGTCCTGATATGAAATCTAGCTTTTAGTTTTTTATTATTTTTTTTTTTTAAAGAAGCTTTAGATTACATAAATTTTACATCAAAAATATAGGGGAGGGAAGTGGATGTGTCTCAAGTGATTGGGTTCCCATCTACTATATAGGAGGTCCAGGGTTCGATTCCTGGGGCCTCCTGGTGAAAGCAAGCTGGTCCACGCAGCGATCTGGCCTGAGCAGAGAGCTGGCCCGAGCAGAGAGCTGGCCCACGAGGAGTGCTTGGCCTGCGTGGAGTGCTAGCCCATGCAGGAGTGCTGGCCCATGTGGCATGCTGGCCCGCACAGAGAGCTGGCACAGCAAGGTGACACAACAAAAAGAGACACAGAAGAGAGACAATAAGAGACACAGGAGACCAGGGAGCTGAGGAGGTGCAAGAGACTAAGTGCCTGTCTCCACTCCGGAAGGTCCCAGGATCAGTTCCTGGTGCCATCTAAAGAGAAGTCAAGCAGACACAGAAGAACACACAGAGAGCAGACAGCAAATGCAAAAACAATGAGGGGGAGTGAATAAATGAATAGATCTTAAAAAAAAAAAAAAAAAAAATATATATATATATAGGGGAAGGAGCAGATGTGGCTCAAGGGGTTGAGCACCCACCTTCCACATGGGAGGTCCTGGGTTAGGTTTCCAGTGCCTCCTGAAAAAAATAAAACAAACATAAGCAAAACAAACAAATAAATAAATTAAACAACTCAGGAAAGCCGATATGGTTCAGTGGTTGAGTATCAGCTTGCCACATAAGAGGTCCCAGGTTCAATCCCCAGCCCCTGGTACTTCCCCCCCACACAAAAAAAATAGATATATATGTATATATATATATGGGATTCCCATCTATCCCACTCTCTCTGCCCCCACACTTTCCCCCATTAACAAAGTACCCATCAAAAGTCTTAACATTAGGAAGGGAGAGGAAAATGAAATTTTTTAAGTGAAACCATTTACATTAGCTAAAAAAAAAAAAAAACACATTAGCAAAAAACATCCAATCCTAAGAATAAATCTAATAAAGATGTAGAAAACGTCTATGCAGAAAATCACAAAAAATTACAAAGAAAACTTAAAGGAATCCTACATAAGTAGAGGGATATGCCATATTCCTAGAAAGGAAGATTCAATATTTTAAAGATATCAGTTCTCTCCAAACTGATCTACAGATTTAAAGCAATTCCAGAAAAAAATCTAAGCAATTTTTTGTGGGTATTGACAAAATGATTCTATACTTTAAATGAAATGCAAAGGACCAAGAACAGCCTAAACAATCTTGAATTAGAAAAACAAAGTTGAAGACTTACCTAGATGATAAAACTTATTACAAAACTACAGCAATTAGTCAGTGTTGTATTAGCATAAACTTTTACAAATAAAGCACAAAGACACACAGACAGACCAATGGAACAGAAGCAGAGAGTTTAGAAACAGATCCACACATGTACAGTCAACTAATTTATGATAAAGAATCCACTGCAGGACACAGGGGAAAGGATGGTCTTTTCAATATGATGCTAGGTCAGTTGGATATCCATGTGAAAAAGAAATGAGCCTTCACCTTAACCTCACACCAGTCACAAAACTCAATTCCAGAGGGAAAGACATAAACATGAAAGGCATAACACTGAAACTTCAGGAGGGAATGTAGAATCTCTTCATGCTCTTAAGGACAGGGAATGACCTCTAAAGTGGGTCACAAAAAGCACAAGCCCTAAAGGGAACAACTGATGAATTGGATTTCATTAACATTAAGAACTTCTGCTCATCAAGACACCATTAAGAGAGAGGACTTCTGGTGAAGATGGCAGAGCAGGGAGCTCCAGGACTCTGTCCTTCCACCAAAACAACTACTAAGCAGGCAGGAACTGTCTGAAACAACTATTTTCAAACTCCAGAGGCCAGAGTCTGTACAGCATCCATGGAAGAGCAGGAGGGAAGAGGCTGATACACTAAAGAATGGTAAACTGCTCTCTCTACTCAGCGACTACCAATGCCCATCCTCGACTCTCATGGCAGGCCACCACGGGGTCCAGTCCCCGGCTAGCAGATGGTGACAGATAGAGATATAAAAATCTTATTACCCAAGAACAGGGGTGAACATGGCCAATCACTGATCACAGTTTTTTTTGTTGTTGCTGTCCATTTTTTGTTTGTTTATTAGTAGTAGTACTATTGGAATAATGAAAATGATCATGGCTTTTGATTAGCAAATTAGGACTGCTAGGTCCCAGTTCTGAGGGCAGCTATTGTTTCAACCTGCTGGGGACAAAGGCAGTAGCAGCCATTGTTTCAACCCTCCGTGGACAGTGTGGAGGTGGTGAAGATTTAAAGACACAGGGCGTCCTCGGGGCTGCAGAAGAAAGTTAGCTGAAGGCCTGCATTTGCTGGGCAGACCAGGAAAGCTCAGCTTTTAGGAGCCCCTGGAGAAGTTCTTGGCATCCTTCCTGACCCCTTCCATAGGGCACTTGGGAGTCAGTCTGAGCCACTTTCTTGGGTCCCAGCCCTGTTTTTGCTGGGAAAGATCAGACTGGGAAAATCCTCCCTGGGGTGACCCTCCTCCGAGAATTTTCCCTCCAGGTTAAAGCAGCATAGACAACAAAAGGAGTGTGAAAAACTATAGAAGTGGACACTCTGGGACAAAGGTCTGCCAGCTCAGATACCCAGGAGAGGGAGGTTTGCCCCCAGGAAACTCCTCTAAACAGAGTTTACAACTAACTAACTACTAATAAGCAAAAGCCCGGGACAAGACTGAGGCCGAGTAAGACTAGGAACACCCAGCACAGTGCATTAGCCTTGGGCAGACTTTCCTGATAAGAAGGCTGACGGTCAAGAAACCTCTGTCTTATCACCAGCTGGTTACAAAACCAGGAAACAGACATCCCAGGGAATAAATCCCAGATTTAACATCTAAAATATTAAAATGTATAATGTGCAAAAAAAAAGTACAAGATAAATAAAGAAACAGGAAATGATGGCCCATCCAAAGGAAAAAGATAAAAATACAGAAAAAAAAAAAAAGCAAAAATAAAAACAAACAAAAAAATACAGAAAACATCAATGAAGAAGATGAGAATGTGGACATACTGAACAAAGCCTTTTAAAAAAAGTATCTTAAAAATGCTTCAGGAAATGAAAGAAAGTACAAAGAAAGAACTACAGGATATCAGGAAAACAATGAATGAACAATATGAGAATCTAAGTAAAGAGATAGAATTTTTTAAAAAGAACCAAACAGAACTAGTGGAGTTGAAGACTGCAATAACTGAAATGAAAACTGCCCAGGAGGGTTTCAAGAGAATAACGGAGCTGGCAGAAAAATCAGTGAACCTGAAGACAAAACACTTGAAATGAGTCAGGCTGAGGAGCAAGAAGAAAAAATAAATATTAAAATGCAAAAATAGCCTAAGACAGCTATGGGACACCATCAAACAGACCAATATGTTATGGGAATCCCAGAAGGAGAAGAGAGAAAGGGATAGAAGGAATAGTTAAAAAAAAAAAATAATGGCAGAGAACTTCCCAACCTTAGCAAAAGATGTGGATATGCACATACAAGAAGCTCAGAGAACACCAATTAGGATAAACATGAAGAAAAACACACCCCACCATATTAAAATATATATGCATGTGTGTGCGTGTGTGTGTTGTAGAGATCCAGATAAGGCAGAGCAATCATTTACCCATATTCCTTGGGGTATATGCCAATGTAAGGTCTCTAAGTGGCCTGGTTGCCCTCCCCAAAGCAGTAGCATCTTAACAGAAGCTTCTGTAACCTCCCTGAGCTTTTTCTGTCTAGTCCCTAGACATTAAGCTTATGCCATCTAGCCTCATGTCAGCTAGATATCTGTGGCTTCCTCTGCCCGCTGACCTGGCTGTTGTTGTTAATGGAGTAAAGTAACCAAGTATTAATTAATAGATCAAGCCTGGCTCTTTCTTATTCTAGAATCCTAGACCATTATAGGTCTATATGATTTAGAAAAACTCAGCACGTTGCACATGGTTGCAAAATTAAAACTAGCTAAGGCTCCTGACTCACAATGTGTCTCCCATGAAGCCCTTCAGGTTTTAGACTGTTTCTAGATCACAGGGAAAGAAAATTCCTTCATTCTTTTCTCATTTGCCATTTCAAGGAGAAGCCCTCTAAACTGATAAACTTCCAGGCTACACAAAGCTTAGTGTGTTATTCTTTCTAGGCAAAAATCCCTTTTAGGCAATCCCTTCTATCTCTGCATTTCAACAAGGGCAGTTCATTTCTCCAAATGCTTTCAAGAAGCCCCGGTGATAGCTTCTGGGGGAAAGAAAACCTTTTAGTGTCCCTCACTGGTTCACTTATCTACTAATTAGACTGATGAAAAGATGCACACTTCAAAGGTGAGGCACCAAGGTTTAGGGCAAAGGGCAGAAGTTAACTTACAAGTCTTGCTCCATTTCTTCTTCTGCCCCTAAGGAATTTAATACAATAGGTACTTTTCAGACTGTAACGCCCCCTCATCTCTGAAAAGTAGTATAGTGTAGGGGTTGAGCACACAGGCTCAGAAGCCTGTGAAATCCAGCTCTCCTACACACCAATGACGTGACCTCAAGTTTTCTATGCTTCAGTTTATCACCTGTAAAATGAGGGTAATAATTGTGCATATCTCATAAAATTGATGGGAAAATTTAAAAGTACAATACATGGGAAGCACTTAGAACAAAGCCTGGCCCACAGTAGGTGTTGGCTATTAGTATGATTTTATTATTATGGAAACCCTACTGTGTGTATGTGCCAAGACAAAAAAGAAAGGATAAGAATGGAAAGAGTAGACACTAGGAAACAAAATGAAAAGGATACTGCTATGGATATTGCTGCTAAACCTTAAGAACATGACTTTTTCTATGCCACAGTATTTGTCAATAATATGGGGGAGAGGCATGTAGCAGGAAGGTGGACATCCTTATGTGTCAGGATACAAACCCCGTTATTATTAAGGAAATCAGCAAGATTCTGACTCAGCCAAGCACTTCTCTACTGGCCACAAGAAGCTAAGAACTACTATTTTGCTTTTTCATTGTCATTTCTAAACCTTTAGGTATTTATGGGCTCATTCGATAAGGCTGTATTATTTAAGCTTAGGCTATTATAATGTTTTACGCTTGCCTATATATTTAGTATTCTATATTAAAGAGCACAATTTTAAAATAAATAATTAACTAAAGAATTTCAGGGATCCTTTCAACAAATTTTTTTTTCCGAGGTTTCGGGGCTGGAGATTAAAACTGGGACCTCATATATGGGAAGCCAGCGCTCAACCACCGAGCCACATCAGCACCCGAGTTGGTTTTTTCATTTGTTTGTTGTTGATTTTTTGTTTTGTTTTTAGGAGGCACCAGGGACCTCCCATGTAGGAAGCAGGCGGTCAACCGCTTGAGCCACATCGGCTCCCCTCAACAATTTTTTTTTAAACTTTGTGAATAAATATCTACTACAGTCTTTTAAAAATTTTTTTCATTTCTAAACCTCGAGCCATTTAACTATTACCTCTATAAGGGCTACGTGGTCAGAAAACACATTTCCTCAAAATAACTAGCATCTGGTCATTGTTAACAATAATAATTGTGTTTTACCATAGATTATTATTTATTATCATAATGCCAGAGGGATGAAGAACACATATGAAACTGAGAATAAGGAGGACTGCCCAAAGGGCCTGTTGTCTAGAGTCTATGCAGGGACTCCCAGGGCTATTAATTATTTATCTACTTTTCAAAGTTAATAAATAGAAATGTCTTTTTGCCCTTTATTCCTCAGATGAATTTAACCAAACGAGATATGTGTGTGTGTATGTGTGTGTGTGTTATGTACAAAGACAGCAGTCAGAGAATACAGGAAGTGCAGCTGATGGAAAGGGGGAAATAAAAACCATTTAATTTCAATGAAATATGCAGAGCACTGCTTCATCTGGCATATTTATATTACAGTTAAGATCTCATGAATATTTTTATGGTTTTTGAGTGTACTTTAAAATGTTTATGAGTGCTTAAAAATATATTAATACCAAAAAATGAAAGAGAAAAGTTATTCATAATTTCACAACCCAAATAACCCCTTTTGAGACTTAAAAAAGTACTATATAGCTAGAAAATGAAAACAATGAAGAAAAATACAAAATGAAAATAAAGACTCTCCCTCTTTACCACCCCAAAGGTAAACTACTCAAAGGCAAACTACTGCTTATGATTTTCTGTCCTACGAGAAAAAAATGATTTTGGCTACATGAATGAATATTTATGAATAATCATATTATGCACACTGTTTTGTAATGTGCATTTTTTACTTAATAACATATCTTGGACAATATTTCCATATCAGCACACAGAATTAGTACATTCTTTTTGCTCTTAGAAATAATGCTTCAGTGAGTATCTTTGCACACTTAGCATAGCGTTACACCCATTTTTTTCAAAGTGACCCTTCCACCAAAATAGGTGCGGCAAGTAAAAGCTACACCAAGCAGTCTATCCCCAGCTTTGTGGTGGGAAAGACCAATCTAGTTTCCTTGTTCATTTCAATTCTTTCAGAAAATTTCCAGAGACGTTGTTATTTAACTCGAAAGGGTCTCAGGAACAACATAAGAAAAGGACAGAGAGAGGACTACTTCTCCCAGTTCTCTTCTGTGGCAAAGCGGTAGTCCAGTCCCTGCACTGGGATGTACCTGGGTACAACCCCTATCTGCCCTGCCTCACAGGAGTGCACTGAAAGCTCATGGCATGAATGGAATGTTTGTAGAAGAGGGAAATAAGCATGCGCTGGAGGGACATGCGGGAACCGGCAGGTGAAAATGCCAGCTTACTGTGCCCTTCTGTGTTACCCAGGTATTGGTAATACCCCACTCATGGAAGACCAACAGGAAGCATGAGGCTCAGAGCTGTCTGCCTAGAGGAAACGGGAACGCAGCTGAGTGTCAGAGCTGAGGTAACAAAATGACTAGAGTCCACAGCTCAGAAACATTAATGTGGGAAAACAATATGCCTCAAATTCTTTTTTAAATGATGGAAGGTTTAAACTGTATTTTGAACCCTTTCAACAGTATTTTTTAAACACTATTTTTACAATTATATTATTAACTATAATCTATAATTTCCATCAGGGTTCACTCTTTTGTTGTACAGTTCTATTCTGGTAATATATATACAACCTAAAATGTCCTATCCTAACTTTCAAGCATAGAGTTCAGTGGTGTTAAATACATTCAAAACGTTATGCTACCTGCACCACCATGTATTACCAAAACTTTTCCATCACTCCAAACAGAATCAAGAGTATTTTTCCCAAATTTTTTTATATTCATTATGTCATGTGACCCACACATCACCTCCATGAGGCAGGTAGGCCAATGTCATTATCTCCATTTAAAAAAATGACACGACTGAGGGGCAGCAAAATTAAATGACTTACAAAAGGCCACTCAGCTGATCAAGTGTTCTGGCTCCATGAACTGTGTTCTCCCAAGTTCACCCAAGTCCAACAAGTCCAGCTTGTCAATTTTATATCCCAAAACAAAGAAAAGCTAGGAATGAAGCTAGAGAGATGTACACATAAATATACCCCTCCCCAGGGACACCTAATACCCTGAAAAGTATCTCTTCCTAAAAGGAATTTAATAAATTGAATGTAGGTACAGCTAAGTACCAGGTTAAGATACCAAGTTTAAATCTTGACAGAAGAATAAGAGTCTCACAAAAGACTTTGATGAAAATTTCATTTTAATTTTATTATAAACACCCACATTATTTCAGATTTTTAAAAATCTGGTAACTCTTAATTTTTACAACTAAGCCATGGCCTTGGCCAGTACCAGTGATTTATCATTTATATATCCAACATCTATTTCTTGAATTGCCGTCTTATCAATCAGGACTAGTTGTATTTGAAACTTTCCTGACCATGAACCACAGAAGAAATATATTTTACATTGTAAATCATATACATGAATCTATCACTGAAACAAAAGTTTCACAAAACAATAATCACCCCTAATGTGGGTGATTCACTTTGATATTTTCTGTACTTTTATATACTGTTCCATTTCATTTTTTAAAATACTAATTATGGCCTACAAATTTAATTTCTTGTTTCACAAATGGGTCATGAAAAACACTCTGAAAAATACTGGCTTACATATGTGATACACAGACCCTGTCCTCAAGGAATTTACACACTAGTTGGAAGTCTCATATGTACAGAGTTTCAGACATCTTACAGTTACAGAAAGGCCTTAGAGGTCATTTAGTTCAACCACCTTCTCTGTAATTCATTCTACAGCATCCCTGACGGAGGGTGATGTACGTGAAAGCCTTTGCTTGAATATCTTTAAGACAAGAAGTTACTTACTACTTGGAGCCTGGTACCAGGCCTGGGATTGACCATACAAAGACCTGTTAAACAGTACAAAAACAAATAAGATGGAAAAAAAAAAAAAAAAGAAGGATCACATTCCTAAATATATACTCAATTTCTTTTCCTAAGAGACAACTTGGGCCTTTATTCCTAAATCCATCCTAGTCTTTTCCAGGAGGAGGGTAAAAAGGGGACAGTAAATTAGGGAGACAGAGCTCTAGAAAGGTTCCGCCCAAGTGACTTGAGGAAGAGGTCTTAGCAGCCTTCAAGACTCAAGGCCTAATAAATGATTCTCACAAGGAGGGCTAGGAGGCTGTAAATCAAGAAAGGACCCCTGAGGAGGTCCAAAATGAACTGAGCCCGAAAGAATGATGGGAATTCCATACGTAGAGAGAAGATGAAGGGTGTGATCAAAGACTCAGAGGAAGAACTAAACCCAGCACATTTGGGGGACAAAAATGAAGGTTTCATAAAAAGGGAAGAGTGAGAGGTGAAGCCAAAAGGAAAGATTAAGCCCAATCTATGGAGAGCAAGAGAGAATCTTATTATCTATCCTATAGATAATAAGGTACTGCTGAAGGTTTCTGAGCGTGCACAGAGTGGAATTTCAGAATTATTAATCTGCAAATGGACCTGAAAACTGGCTCTTAAAAGATCTAGAGTCCAGACAACAGGATCCCCAGCTGAGTTTTAGCATAAAGAAAAATGTATGTACAAATGGACTTCATACATTCAGAATTCTAGTAAGAGCAGTCTTGATTACATATAAAAATGGACAAGCTGAGATATACATATTGAGTTTAGATAGCTACAGAATCTAATTTCTTTTTCCTTTCATCCTTTTAGTTTTGTTCACAAAGTGTGAAACTTGTCTATAGTTACTTCTAAGTGATTGTTTCCACTATGAAAGCTATAGACCTCATAAGCTTGTCTCAATGCTGCTATGGGGCCTAATAAATTTTTAAAAAACATTTTGCAAAAATTAAATTTTGTATAAATAGTAACAACACCCTTTTAATAATAAAGTTGCCTAAAGTTAATATACAAACAGGATCTCCAAAGGTGTTAACTATCTAGTAATACAGGCTCGACTGGATAAAGTGACGGTGCCCTTATGAACCTTTGCTAGAACTCAGGGCTGTCTGTGGTGAATAAAAGCACTGTATGTGAGTCACCTTGCAATTGCAGCCACCACCTGGAAGCATATTTAAGAGATGAGAACTACAAAGCTAAATCTCTGTAAGATCCTACATTAGTCTTCCTCTCCCTTCTTCCAGTCTGAGGATCAATAGAGATCAGGATTTTTCACTAATTTCTCATAAGTATCATTTCTTATCATATTTATAAATTTTAAAAAGACTGTCTCCAAAGGCCTCAATCACTTTGAGTTATTAATACAGTAAACTTCAGAGATATAAGATACATCTGTCGAATCTGTGTTCTTTTCCACAGGGAACTACTTTGAAGAAAGTTTTTTTTTTTTTAATTTCTGAGAAAATGTACATATCAGGTGTGTATGCAATCCATCACATACATGTTAATAATTAAGAGTCGTGAGCATTGTTTGCGAAAATGTAGACCATTTACCAATGACCAAGATTCAACCCAGTTTTTTGTTACTGCATTTCGACACAGGGACATGGAAGCCTCACATTTCCTGTAAAAATTTCAAGGCCAGATCTGAAGTGGAGCCTCAAGATGCATATTTTGGGGCAACTGCTTGGTCTATTTTACGGCACCCTGAACTGGGCATTGACTCTAGAACAGGTGGAAAGGAGAAGGCAACCCTGGGCAAGTGCTGGGGAGGGGGAGTGAAGCCCCACCAGCAAGCCCCTCCCCTCCTCTCTACACACCCACAGGCTTTTTGCGACTTTGTCCCCATCAGATATGCTCTTACAGACTATCTCACCTTCCCAGGGTGGAGAACAGACTCATCAGATCATCACCTCAGTACTCTTGGGTACAGCAACTATGTGTCGCACTTTTTTGTGGAAATTCAAGTTTTTTCACACCAAAGTGAAAAGGCTGTTAATCCTGGTTCTAGTCCTGGTTACCATTCACTGCGTAGACAGGGCCTACCACACCCTGTGCCTTCAAGTTCTTGTCAACAAAACCTCGCCACCTGCTGGAACCCCGTCTTCAGCCGGCGATGGAGAACGCGCGGTCCCTCCGCACCTCTGGCAGGTCTAGGCCGCGCACACGCACACGCACACACACTCGCACGCGAACTCCCGTCCTGTGCGCGCCGGGCCACAGAGGACAGCTACAAACTTACTCCTCGGCGAGCCCTCCCGCCAGGGCCTGGGGGAAAGGCCCGCGCGCGGCCGGCCCGGGCCCGGGCTTTCCAGGTCGAGGTCGGGGTCGCGGCCGGGGTCGCGGTCCGACACGCGCGGCGCGCGGGTCTCCTCCCCGAACCCCAGGTCCTGCCCCCGACGCACGTGCCGGGTGACAGGCCCCCTATAGGTTCCATACCTGCCACCGGAAGTGAGTGAGGAGGGCAGTATAGGCATTTCCTGTGACGCGAGCGCCTGGACTCCATTAGGCAGCAGCTGGGGGAAGAATCAACACACCAGGGAGCAGAGCGGAGCGGGCCCGAGGACAGAGGCGGCAGCTGCCTCCGCTGCCGCCCGCCGCCCGCCGCCGCCACCGCCGGGGCTCAGCCCAGCGGCGGGCCCCGCGCCCCCGCAGCCGCCCCGCGGCCTCCCCCGGCGCGACCCCCGGGCCGCGCACCCCGAGCTGCCTCCGGGAGGGGGGGGGGAAAGGGCCCGGATCCTCCTTCTCCCCCTCCTCCTTGGCCTGCTCCTGCTCCCCCTCCTCCTGCCCTGAGCCCCTCTCCGCCTCCCCGGCCCCCCTCGCCCCGACCCTCGCCCCGGCCCCCGCCTCCCCTCCCCCGCCTCGCCCCACCGGCTTCCCACCACGGCCTCTCTCGGCGAGGAAACTCTGGCCTCCGCTTCCTCCTCCTCCGACTCGGACACCGGCGGAGCCTCCCCGCCCCCGCGGAAGAAACCCCGAGCCTCGGCGGCGGAGGGAGCAGGAGAGCCTGGGGCTTCGGCAGGCAGAGCAGGCCTCTCCCCTCCGTCCTCGTCGTCCTCGTCGTCGTCCTCCTCCTCCTCCTCCTCCGTGGTGGTAGTGGTGGGACTCCCCCCGGCTGCTGCCCCTCCCGCCGCCGCTGCCGGCCCCCACCGAGGTAGCGGCCACAGCCTGGTCAGCGGCAGCATCATGCAGGCCAACGGGGCAGGAGGAGGAGGAGGAGGCGGCGGCGGGGGAGGGGGCGGCGGGGGCCAGGGACAGACCCAGGAGCTCGCTTGCCTGGCTGCCCAGAACGGGGAGTCATCCCCCTCCTCGTCGTCGTCCGCTGGGGACCTGGCCCATGCCAACGGGCTCCTGCCTTCCGCCCCCTCCGCCGCCAGCAACAATAGCAACAGCCTGAATGTCAATAACGGGGTCCCCGGCGGGGCGGCCGCCGCAGCCTCCGCCGCCGTCGCAGCTGCCTCCGCCACCACCGCGGCCTCCTCTTCCTTGGCAACCCCGGAACTGGGCAGCAGCCTTAAGAAGAAGAAGCGGCTCTCCCAGTCAGATGAGGATGTCATTAGGCTAATAGGACAGCACTTGAATGGCTTAGGGCTCAAGTAAGTATCCCTTACAGGCAGCTGGTGATGGACAGACCGAGGGGCCGGAGGCTGCAGGGGAGGGAGGGGTCGACGAGAGGAGACTGGAAAGAGCTCAAAGGAAGGATGACTGCTGGGCACGCAGGGCCCAGTGCCCCGGAGGACGCAGCCCAGACGGGCCGACCAGGAAGGAGGAGCTGACCTGGAGGAAGATAGGGGAGAATCAATCAGTCTGACAAATTGTGTGACGAGACAGGCGGGTGAGGGGGGTGAATGTAGAAACTAAACGAATTACCCCTCCCCACACACCTTCAGAGCGTGATTGTCTGTCAATAAAGACAGATGCGGGAGAGTGTGGCTCTGTATGTGTTGGGGGAGGGGTGGATTAGAGCTGGTGGGAATAATGAACCTTGGAGGATCTGTTCTTCAAGTATGTCTTAGAGGCATCTTTGTGGGACACCTCCCTGCCCCCAGTCGTGATAGACAGCAACCCAGGCTAACTACCAGTCAGGAAAGACAATCACTTACAAGTGTATATGGGAGCTTGAGGGGCTGGGGTAATTTAGAAAGAGGTTGTTGAGTAAATCTGTTGGGAATAGTGAGGATATGTCACATAAAGGCCCTTATATGTGTCCAGGAAGCCTAGCACCAACAAGCCTAAATCCCAATTTAATACCAAGAACGTGATTGCCTCTAAAAAAGAGACATCTGATCTCATGAATCATTTGTTTTTTAAATACAGTTTAGATGGCCTTGTGTACCTAAAATAGGGTGAAGATAGACACCGACCTTGACCAAAATCCAAAAACCCATCGTTTTGTATCCACACAAAGAAAAACTAAGGGGGTGGTAGGTAGGATTGGTAGGAGTGCCAAGGAGCCCAGTGGAGGAGGTGGGTGAGGCAGAATCAGAACTAGACTAAGGAGAAAAAGTAGGCAACAGAGCTCCCTGGCTTCAGAGCTTAGATTCAGATAAATTCTTAGGCTAGCCAATGTATAGTTTTGGGTTTTGGGATTTGTTTCAAGGCCAAACAGCACTTTTTAAAAAGTGACATAAGTGTTTTGAGTCTCAGGCAGATCATTGCACCGTTCAACTGAAAAAGAGAGCTGAGTAAGAAAGCATTGGAAAATAAAAGACTGATAAATGGAGGTTCTTAGATATCAAAGTATCTGAGGGAAGAAACAGCATTCAATGAACCTTTTACACTCCAAAAGGGAAATATATCATAGAAAGATTTTCTTTTTATTCCCTAAGGAAATGACTTATATAAAAGCAGATTTTGTAAATGCTAACAGAACATTACTGAGACAAGAAGCAAGCTGACAGCAGCAGGAGGAAATAACTCGTGACTGTTTGGAACCTACACCATAGTAAATTTGCTATTTTTAGTATAGAGAGAAAGGGAATGATTTTTTTATGCTGGATTTATTTTAATTTTCAAGATTGACCTGGTAGAATTTCTGTGCAAACATAAGGTCTGGGCGTAAGGCTCTTACCTAACACAAGTCATCTCTTTCACCTTGTATGGAGCTAATAATTTTTCTCTTTTGCAATGTAGTAACATGGTCAGTATATAGATTGTGATATTTTATTTATTTAACCAGTTACTTACAATAACACATTTTTTAAAAAAATTTTATATTTCACTAAACTGAGGCATTAAATGGCAAAACTGGGAAGAACTTATTTTGTTTCTGGATCTGAAAAGGTTTTTAACTTTACTAGGTAAAACTAGGTGACATTTTAAAAATCAAGTTTGTTTAACTCACATTAAAGCCATTGCTTTTTTCTTGATCATGAAGCTTAAAATATTTTGCACCTGTTTTCATAGACATTAGTTTATTTGGAAGAGTAAAACCCTAAAGTTGGTCAGGTCTTTTTTACACTGTATCTCTCCTGCAGCCAGACTGTTGATCTCCTCATGCAAGAGTCAGGATGTCGTTTAGAACATCCTTCTGCTACCAAATTCCGAAATCATGTCATGGAAGGAGACTGGGATAAGGTAAAGTAGGGCATATAGAGCTGAGTGACTACTGCTAAAATTATGTATTTGATTTGCATTTTGTGACATTGCTGTTTTTCTTTTATACCAATTTTTGCAGGCAGAAAATGACCTGAATGAACTAAAGCCTTTAGTGCATTCTCCTCATGCTATTGTGGTAAGAGGCGCACTTGAAATCTCTCAAACGTTGTTGGGAATAATTGTGGTAAATACACTTTTGTTCTTAGTTTCACATTTATGCTTATGTTAGTAGGTTATTGATGACTCTAGGCCTCTGCCTCTTAAAAAAATAAGGCCTAAAAATAGTTTAATTTCATGTAACTAAGTTTGTAAACTAGAATCAGTGTTTATGATTTAAAGTTTGAGTTTTGGTCTTAAAAATCATACTATATGTGTCATTTGAACCTAGTTTGCAAGTTAAGTTCCACAAATATATGTTGAAAGATATTCAAACATTGTTTTATATTTATAGAGTCAAGGATAAATTATATTTTTATATTACTTAAAATACCAAATGTGCTGGTGAAGAGAATGTCTTTGGTTGTATGTAGCTAATACATTATCTTTTTTTTTAATTTTAAATTTTGAGAAATATAGTTAATTCAAACCAATTCCATTAGTTTGCTCACCATTTTCATTCTTGTGTTTCAGTTGTGTAAATTGACAATGTCAAAGTTTGTATAATATATATCTCTCTGGTGGCGGGTTTGTATGCAGAATTGACCATTGGGCTTTTCTTGTTGGCCTTATTTTCCAGACAAGATCAGTTTAGTAGTTTAACCTGTTAAGTCTCTTTCATAAATCTTAATGAATCTTCTATTCTGATGGGCTTTAATTTTCCAGTAGATGTTGGCAAGGTGGGGATAAGTTTTTTTCTTAAGCGTTTGTGATTGGAAACCATGAAGAATCAGCTGCTAGCTGCTGGCTATTGGCTTTTTAACTCTAGCTGATTCATTTGTTGTCAAAAGCAGTTTCCTGTCTGGTGGGGGAAGGAAGAAGGCAAATAGGAAGTAAAATAAGGAAAACAGCTGTTTGTTAAATATTAGTAAATGACTTACATTTTTATTTTTTCTTTTAATTGGGTCAAACATTAATCTCTTCTGCCTTTGTCTGTAAACCTAATAGCACCTTGAGTTGGTTTGGTTTTTTTTGAAATCTTATTACGAAAGAGTTTTCAAATTCTATATATAATTCTATACAAAAATATAATCCTAGAGAATGGCCTTCAGATGAGTTAAAGATGCAAACAGTTATGAACAAATACGGATTCATTTAAATTGATAACCTAGTATGTTATTTTTACTCTTTTCATTGAATACTTAAATATTAAAATTTTAAATTTATTGAATCAGATGATTGATAGTAAATTAACTTGTGGAATAATTCCATGGTAAATTTAAAAAATGAAAAGTCAGAAGTTAAAGCAGATAAATATCTGTAGTCACAAGGATTACAAGTTTTTCAGTAACTAAATTTTTCCCAGTCAGTATGTCTGGGGTTAAAAAAAAAAAACAGAAACAAAAAAAACCCTAAGTACATTTAATTGGGCAGCTTTTCACAAATTGTTAGTGCTCTTACTGAATGGAAGGTGACCCTAAAATAAAGACAACTAAATGGCCAAAATGAGATTTGGTGTTCTTTTCCATTGGGCAAGTAGCACTGCTTGTGTGATGACAGTAAAGAACTTGCCTATAGACTATTTTTCAATGTGTGTGATTTCTTAGAGAATTGTTTTCCTTTTTTAAGCTTCATTCAAATTATGTACGTAATTTAATAGCAAAAAATTTATTAGGCTGGGCACTTCCTATTTTTTTCTTACTTGTTTATAGTAATTTGAGACTTCTGTAATTAGATTTAGATTTTGACTGTCTCATTAGAAACCTTCATTAGAAACAACATGTAAACTGAAGAAAGGTAGTTGTAGATAATAAGGAGGAATCCTTTCTTTTTGCAGCCTGTTCAGTCTATAGAACATTCTAGGATCTAATAAAAGATGAAGATTAAATCTCTGGCTGAGCCTCACACCATCAAACTGTTTAGGTATTTATACAAAGAAAAGGGTTCCAACTTTATCTCACTTTAAGCATTGATGAATCAATTGCTTTTAAAGATTCAATTCAGCATTTTTTGAAGTTGCCCTTCACCTTTCTAATTGTGCTTAGATTTACTCCTCTCTCTTATCCCATTCCCAGAAGAAGATAATCTAATGTAAACCTAAATTTATAATACCTTAGAAGACAATATTGGTGGTTTTTTAAAATATAAATTTTATTTGCATACCAAGGCACATTTGATGACTTAGTCTAGACTAAAATTGCATTTTATTTTTTAAATCAGTTTTTATTGACCCATTTCACCACTTACACACCTCCTCCTTTTTAAATGGTCTCCCATCAAGTGATACAACAAATAGCATAATTTACTCTGGGTTCTGGAAGCTGAGCTAATGAATGAACATTTTATAGTTTGGGTTCAAATGTGACTAGCCGTGTTGGGCAAATTTGGGTGGGTTTTGAGAGCAATAACTTAGGAGACTTTTATGTAGCTAAACATATTTCATTCTTTATTTTTTAATATAATAGAAATATACATAACAGAAGTGTTCAAATATTAACTTGACCTGAAAAAATTAATTAATGTATTTTAAAGTCAAATAGGGATGAATTTTGAGAGCCATGTTTTAAATATAATTAATTTCCCTTTTCCTCTGAGTCAGGGTTTAATTGATATAACTTCATTATAATTTTATTCCAGAGTTAGGCAAAAGCACTACTACTAAGTTATCTAGAAGGCTTCCCTCGATAACGAGACTTCCTGGGTATCATAAGTTCTGCATTTTTCTCTCACTTTTTAACTTCAATCTTAATAATATGGAAGTAAAGGTTAAAGCAATCCAAGTATTGGGCTGATGGGGGCACAGCAGCAGGATTTATAGTGTAAAATAGTCTTTGAAGCTATCCTTGTCACTTATTGATTTCAAGTTTTTATTGGCTAGTAGAAGAAAGAAGGAAGTATTGCTGGACCCATAGATGCCAGAAAAGCATCAGAGACCAGAAATAATCTCTCAGATGGGTTTAATTAGGTGTAGGAGAAAGATAAAAGAGAGTTTCTTCTTAATCATGATCTTCTTCAAGCTTATCGTATTTCACAAAATAACCATTAGTAGAATCCTGTCCCCAACTTGGCAAACTTCAATTTTGCCTTAATTTTAAAACTTCTTCAGGAAATAATTAGCATCATTTATGAATTTAAAGGTCTTTATTTTCTTGAAATTATGTTTACATTTTTGCTTTAAATATTAGGGGTTAAAATATAGTTTTACTCCCCATTCTTATTATATGTGTCAAATACTTGAGTTGCTGAACTGACTTTTAAGGAGAATAAATAAGTTCTCTCTTAACCAAATCTCTAGCTGTGTTTGACCAGCAGCATGTTAATTGCCAGGCACAATACCAAGATTTCATATCTGTTTGAGGATATTCTTTGTCTTAATTTGGATAAAATGACTCATAGAGAAATACTCTTGCCCTGCTTTTATAGCATTCCCTGTATATTCAGAAAAATGTGTTTGTATTGGCTTTTGTCAAGTTTAACTCTGCCATCTTCTCCTGTTCCACCTCTGCCCCATAGAAGTACAGTAACATATTCCATCAAGATCTTGGTAGGAAAATAAGGGGGAAGTAGCATTTGAGGCACTTACCCTACACACATTGGATTGGGGGAGAGAACCCAATGATTGATAAAAAAAAAACTTGCCCTGAATTTTAAAAAATTCCCCCCAAATTTCCAATTGCTAAGAAAATTTAGTAAAGAAATTAAATACATATGCTGGCCAGTTCCATGTGGCATTTAAATTTAAAAGTTCTGTAATAAATATGATTCTCAAGCTTGAATAGAAAATATACTATATGAAAGGAAACTTTTAGCAGTATATTGGTAAATGGAACTATATGAGCTCTTCATTTCACAAAGAATTGAAATTTTGTTGTTGTTTTTTTTTTTTAGAAGATAAAATGGTGATAATATCCAGAATAACTTTAAATATGAAATCATTTGTTTTTAGATGTTTTTTTGTTGTTGTTTATTTTTATTTTTTTCCCACCTGATGGATTTCAAAATATTTTTTTATTTGACATAGAAAGGTTAACTTCAGGCTACATATACAGCAATATACTTTTCAGGGCATCTTGATAATCTATTTCTGAAACTTTCTTTAGTTAATCTAACTTTATGTGTAAAATTTGGTAAGTGTAATTTTTCTAGTTACAGGAACTTCTCTCATAATTTGAAAACTTTTCTATTATTGGTCTTTAGCTATTAGATTTAAGATTATTACCAGCCATAAGCAATGTATCTTATAAAGGATATATTTAAATATATGCCTAACTTATATGAGAAGGCTTATTTTTGTTTATTTTCTCTAGAAACCAATTTTACAAGCTCATAGTTTATGCTTCTCTTCTAACTACTCTTTATCCAGAATATCTTGTAGAGCAGTTCATTATAATCTTAATTCAATAAATAGTAATTTCTCCACACCTTTTTGTGACAATATTTTTTAAATGTTTTTTAAAGTAAGCATTTTACTGTAGAAGAAAATGCTATCATTTTTGAGTTATTTTACATGATTTTGAGATCTTTACCACTATTATTCCTTGCAGTCTCTAAAATGACAAACATTTGCTACTTACTTTCAAAACATGGGTTTTAAAAAGCCCCATCAGTTGGCTCAAACACCGCAAGTAGCAAATATGAAAAGGGTCTCTCCAAGCAGTGGTCCTTAATTAGGTTTAAGGTTTAAAAGAAATTCAAACTTGATCTTCATAAACTATTTTTGTCCCGTCTCAACTGTTGTGATTGTGATGATCACTTTCAAGTTAAAAGTAAAATAATAGAGTAACATTAAAAAGTATTAAAACGGAACATTTCACAAAAATAAACTAAATGTGAAAGTGCTTCACAGTAAACAGGAAATGATTAGTCCTTTTGGGGAAAAAGAGTTGATGATAATTGTCCTTCATAATTAAATGCATTAGTGAACAGACTATTACAAATAAACAAATACTGCATCTTTTTAAAGATCTGTAAATTCTGCCTTCTAATGTAGGTATCCCTTTATAACATCTTAGAAAGAGTGGGCCCATCAAGCTTACACTTGTCCATTTTTGTCATAGGGAACTCAATACTTGGCAAACCAATCTCTAGTCCATTTGTTGGACAGCTCTGCTTAATTCTGATAAGCCAAAAACTGACAGACACATTGTGACCTTTACCCTGTGACTCAAGTTCTGCTTTCCAGTCTATTTAATCCCTCTTTTATATTGTGGCTTTTAAGTAATTCCCCCCATTAACTGTTTTTTCTTCAAGCTTTTCAAAATTTGATATATAATATCCCTCATATCCCATTGTAAAATTTAGACTTTTAAAAAGCAAATTTAGAAAACTTGAAATAGTTCTAAATTTTCATACAAGAAATAAAATTCTACATATTTTGAGGTCACAGTTTTTCCCCTGTGTTTATTCCTTGATCACTAATGATTTG
The DNA here is from genome assembly GCA_026826555.1 of Tolypeutes matacus. Classification (NCBI taxonomy): domain Eukaryota; kingdom Metazoa; phylum Chordata; class Mammalia; order Cingulata; family Chlamyphoridae; genus Tolypeutes; species Tolypeutes matacus. Next base: position 1,384,963 of record JAKSZT010054263.1, read on the forward strand.
TCTGATTTGAGACTATTTATTCAGACTAGAGTTTTATTAAGATGTGGAATTGAGCAAAGCCACATAATCTACTATGACTCTATTAAACCACAATATTTTGAGTCATCTTGAAGCATTGTAAAAGTTATTTTCAAAGGGCATAGTAGAATGGTTTCTACTGTTCTGTTTAGGAACAAACATTTTCTGAAACTTCCATCAACTTTTTTCCCCTGACTGCTGCTTTCTGTCATGTCAGAGGATGAAGTTTTTGCTGCTGCAGCAGAAATACCTGGAATACCTGGAGGATGGCAAGGTCCTGGAGGCACTTCAGGTTCTACGCTGTGAATTGACGCCGCTGAAATACAATACAGAACGCATTCATGTTCTTAGTGGGTAAGGAAGTTTATTTCTTGGACTCCATGTTGGTAAAGGGGCTGCTATTTTTATAAAGATTACCTTTCCAAAGTTATATTTCTTTAACATTGTTCCAAGATACAAATATTTGAATATCACTGGATTCTTAGGTAATTTTGTCCGGGTAGATTCACTTATATGTGTACAGACTATTTTTGTCATCCTCAGAAGCTTTCCATGGAAGGATAGAGAGATATCAAGAGGGTGAAAAGGAGAAAAAATATGTATTGCCAGGGAGGTGGCATTTCATAATCTTCTGTAAAAACCCCATTGACATGGATCACAATAAACAATGAGGTTTCCAAGTTTTAATGAACACTTGTCGTGTACCAGGTCATTTGCTAAGCATTTCATGAAAACAGTCTTTTTTTATCCTCACTTCAATCCTTTTTAGAATATCCCCCACTTGGCCCTGGGCTTCCCTTCTGTGCTTTATCTACATACTCTTCCTAGGTTATCTCATTCTATACCATGCCTTTCATACTGTCTATATGCCAGTGGTTCCCAAATTCACCCTACCCCTGAGGGGGGAGTGTATATATATATTTAATAGCCTATCTGACAGTCTTCACTTGGCTGTCTTAATAGGTGTCTCAAATTAATGTTTTCCAAACAAAATTCTTTTTTTGTTTGTTTTGTTTTGTTTTTAGGAGGTACCAGGGATCGAACCCAGTACTTTGTACATGGGAAGCAGTTGCTCAACCACTTGAGCTACATCTGCTCCCAACAAAATCCTTGATTCCAGTTGTACTTGCATTCTCTCCTATCCCCATAGACCTGCTCCTTCTCAATTTTTCTCATTTCAGTGAATGGGCAACACCTTATAATCAATTGCTCAAACCAAAAACTTAACCTCATCCTAGTTTTTTCTTTATCTTTTAACTTTGCCAGGTATTGACCTAACTCCAAAGCATTCTAAATTTGTCCATTTCTCTCCCTCTTCACAAATTCCATTCTTGTTAAGCCACAGACATCTGTCCTAGACTATCATAGTAGCCTCTTAATTGGTCTTACTGCCTTCAACTCTTGTGCTCTCAACAGTGTATATTTTGCACAGCTGCCAGAGAAACACAGAATATAAAATCATAAATTAAATCATTTATTCCTTTAAAACCTTCCACTGGCTTTCCAGCATACTTAAAGAATCCAAACTCTCTACATAGGCCCACAAAGGTCCTGTTTCTTGTCTGTCATCTTTTCCCTTATTTGTTACTCATAAGTGATGCTTTTCTTTTTATTCCTTAACTTGCCAAACCTTAAAGCACTTGTACTGTCTGTTCTTTTCTATCTTAAATGCTCTTCCCCCAGATTTTGCATCTAGTTGCTCAGGACCCAGACCAGATGCCCTCTTCTCAGACCACCCAATGTAAAATAGCTCCACTGGACAGTCTCTATTACGTTACTCTGTTTTTCAGTTCTATTTTTTATAGCGTTTACATGGTATGGCCCCAGCATCTAGAAGAATATCTAACACATAATGAATTTCCAGAATATAAATGATGAATTCATTTTGCAGGTATGGAAACCAAGCCTTGAAGAAATTAAGTAACTAGCTCAAGATTTAGCTAATAAATCAAGGGTGAGCTGCAAATCCTGCTTTGACTGATTTTAAAGTCATTGGTCTTTATCCACCACCAGATCTTTAAATAGTCCATTCTGCTGGATATTTTAATATTGTAGCTAACAAATTACCTTGTTCTGATAACCTTTTTCATAAGGTGTCTGCTGCTTTTTCACTCAAATATTATTCACATGATGAAATATTTTCTACTGCTGATAACAGGACACATATATTTTTTCCCTTTAATTTTTTTTAGAGCAAAGGTTTATAGAAAAATTACACAGGAAATATGTAATTCCTATATACCCTGCCCCACCATAAACACAGTTTTCTCTATTATGTACATTTTTTTTTTTTAAAGATTTTATTTATTTATTCATCTATCCCCCCCCCTTGCTGCTTGTGCTCGCTGGGTCAGCTAACCACGCCGTGCGGGCGGGCTTGCCTTCACCAGGAGGCCCCGGGAACCGAACCCGGGGCCTCCCATATGGTAAACGGGAGCCCCACTGATTGAGCCACAGCCGCTTCCCGTCTATTATGTACATTTAACATTAGTGTGGTATATTGGTTGCAGTTGATAATCCCATAGTTTACATTACGGCTTACTCTGTGTTGTACAGTTCTATGGCTTCTTGTTGTTGTGGAGTTAACAAACTTTACCGTTTTAACCACTTTAAAGTATACAGTTTTGGGGTATTGATTACATCCACAATGTTGTACTGAACATATAATTTATCATAGCTTTTACTTTAAAATGAACTTCAGCATCAAGTTTATCCCCTTAATTTTTCATGTAAAGAAATGGCTCAGGGACAACAAGATAGATGTGGAACTAGGATCAGAAGCCAGGGTTTCTTACTCTCAATCCAGTTATACCTTGTGACTTTCCAGAAACAGTAATTCATTTGAAACCTTGAGGCTTAAGTGTATTTTCAAAAGGACACAGAAGCTGCCATGGCATTTTTTTGTAAAGATTTTAAAGTAACAATTTTTCTGTATTGTATAATTATTGATAATAAATTTTGTTCCCCAAAAGTTTTTTTGGAAACCAAATTTTCACAATGTCAAACTTTATATAGGGTGTTTTAAGTCTAATTACTCTTTTTTTTTTTTTTCCTCATTATTTTTAAAAAACAACAAATTCTCATCTGCTCAGGCACTATTTATTTACTAAATAGCAAGAGAATGAGAAGTTCTGCTGTTTAGTAAGAGCCTTTTAAATCATTTAGACTCCAGGTGAAATAAGCTTTTATTCAATTTTAAAAAAAAGGGAAGGGTGATACTCATGTTAAACGAGAGGTTTCTTATGCTGTCACTTTTTGAGCTCTAGTGTGTACCAGAGAGCAGACTAAGTCTTTCACAAACTTCATCTCATTGAGAACAGATTTGTCTGACAAATTACCAGAATAACAGGAAAGTTATTTACCAGGTCTAATCCCCATGTGTGAATAATGCCTTTACTTTTTTTACTTAAAAATAGTAATAGGGAAGCGGCTGTGGCTCAATCAGTGGGGCTCCCATTTGCCATATGGGAGGCCCCAGGTTCGGTTCCCGGGGCCTCCTGGTGAGGGCAGGCCCGCCCGCACGGCGTGGTTGGTTGACCCAGCGAGCACGGGCAGCAAGGGGGGGATAGATGAATGAATAAATAAAATCTTAAAAAAAAAAATAGTAATAAAGCAGTTCCCAAGTTTTGTGCTTGGGGATCTCAGTACCTTTCACAGAATGATACAAGTGTGATTATCCAATTATACCATTTCTTGACTGACATTTACGATAAATTCATAAAGGTATGTTGTTTTTGTTTAACTTTGTGTAAGTATTTTTGAAGGTTTTTTGAGTTTTTGTTTGTTTGTTTCACTGTTGACAAGCACTTTAATTAGCATAGTAGTTAAGAACAGGTTCTAGAACTAGAATGCCTGGATTAATATCTTTACTTTGCCTCTTAGTGTGTAACCTTAGGCAAGCTACTTACACTTTCTTTGTTTTGGTCCTTATTTATAAAAATTGAATAATAATGATAATGCTGATTTCATACAGAGTTATGTAATGAAGTAATATGTTAAGTGCCAAACCTGAACTGTAATAATATAAACAATAATATAAGAATATATATTATTAATAGTGTAATATAACCATTATAATATAATGATAAATGTGTTGGCTATTATTATTACATTTTATTAATTATATCCAAGTGCCAGGTTATATTAATGAGTTGGGTCCACTGTAGAAGTTTCATTTCTTTTTTTTTTTTTTACACACATCTCAATTTATTCAAACAAGAATTTTAAAAAACAGATCACATGTCTATGTTTCCTCTCCATGCCTGTAAAATGAAGGGCTTTTTCTGGTTGGTTTTCATCTCCAGTTTTTCAAAATTAACCTCATAGTATGAACCCTCAGGAAGCAACTTCACAGCTAACTGGCCTCTCAGAAGACAGAGATGCCTCACTTACTATCTCCACACAATAGCTCCGACATAGCATTGACAGACACGGCCATTGTGCCTGCGGAGAGCCGATGTTTAAAAATCATGCAGTCCTCAAAGAAGGTCTCATTTCAATAGACTATCCACTAGTCTCAACGAAGTCCGATAATAATTTTTCTCCCATCGCTGTTGTAGCTTATCTGGTTGCTAGAGCCTGGCTCCCAGATCGCGTGCCCGCGGCCCGAGGAAAATCTGCGGCCTCCTCATGGCTAAACCCAAATCCTGCAGCCACTGCTCAAACTTGAGACTTGGCGATTTGGACGCGAGTTCGCCATGTGAACTTTCAACATACACCACTCTACGCGCAAACCTCTAAAAACGCCTCATAGTACAGCAAAGTACCCAATCACAATCAAGTCCCCTTCCCTTGTTCAGTTATTCGCCCTAGATGCCCACTCACCTATACCCCAACCACCAACTTTCAAGTCCCGACGTAAAAGCTAGAAGTTTCATTTCTTAGTAAGACCTAGATACCCAAAATACAATCAATATGTTTCACTTATGTTTATTCCAAAGAAGAGTTTGATATTTGTTGCTTCCTCTGGTATATTTTTAGGTATCTGATGTGTAGCCATGCAGAAGACCTACGTGCAAAAGCAGAATGGGAAGGCAAAGGGACAGCTTCCCGATCCAAACTATTAGACAAACTTCAGAGTAAGAATCTTTAATTTTTTATGTTTCTGTGTTTTCTCTTAGATTAGAAATAGATATTGTGAATGAATTAGGAAGACTCCTATCTAGACATACTTTTATTGAGTTGTTTAGTAGGAAAGGAGGGGGAGTCCATTAAGAAACCCTTTAAGCCAAAGGTTTCCAAACTGTGCTATGGAGTTTTGTTTGTTTGTTTGTTTGTTTACCAGGAGGTCCCAGGGATCAAACCCGGGTCCCCCATGTGGGAGACGGACACCCAACCATTTGAGCTACATCCGTACCCTGCCATGAAGTTTTTAAGCTAACCTCAGGAGTCAGTGAGAGTGCACTGGTCCCAGAGCAGTTCTTTTATTTGTTATATGTAGTAGTCCTCCATGTAAGATTTTGTTTGGGGGCAGAAATGCTGTGGTTAGAGGAAAAAAATGTATAAACCACAGTTTTAAGTGAAAAGCATTTTAAGTATTTTGTTGATTTCAATAGTATGGCACAGATATTTTTAAATGTTTTACTTTCCCCCAAAATACATAGCTTCCAAATTGGGGGTTTCATTTTTGCCATCTTTATGTTGGTGGGGGGTGGACGGGACTTTCCCTCTCTGTTCAAATGATATTATTGTACAGTTTTCATGTTGAGGTGAAAGTAGGGATCCTAAAAATCAGAGAAAAAAAAACATGAAACCAGGTGGTTGGGGAGATATAAGAATTAGATTGGTACAATATCAAAACAAATCCCCTGAATTTTCAGTTTTCTTTGCATTAGAAGCAATTTGATGGAGTCTAGAGCTTGACCTTGACCTGTTCCAACATTTTGGCTTGCTCTTCATTAAGTGGAGATTTTTCTTATACTTCTAATATACAATCATCTTTAGATTTTCTTTTTTAGACAATCCCATACAAAAATTAGGCATATCCCATTCTAGTGGCTATGTAGCTATAGCTAATGACAAATATTCCTAAAGATCACAGATATTACATCACCCAGAATTTCTTTAAGAGACACAATATTATTGGCATAGGGGCAAGCAACAGAAGATGAGGAAATGTCTTAAATAAAAGTTTACACTTTTTAAAAAGATTTTCCATTTTTTTATTTTTTTTATTTATTTATTTTTTTTATTTTATAATTATCTTTTATTAAAGCCTATTTACCACCATCAGTGATGCTTCCCCCACGGCGTTTACAGACTCTCCTGCGGCAGGCTGTGGAACTACAAAGGGATCGGTGCCTATATCACAATACCAAACTTGACAATAATCTAGATTCTGTGTCTCTTCTTATAGATCATGTTTGCAGTAGGTAAGAAAAAAAATTTCTTATTCTTTGAAATAGGCTAACATTTTATGGACTCCATTATGAACTTTATTAAATATTTATATTAATATAAAATATTATTATTAAAATATTTTCTTTTTTAGAGTTTTATAACTGGAAAATAGTTTGTCTGATTTTAGCATTTGTTCACAAGTAAACCTAGAACTGCTAAACGTGAAAATTAAAAGAAATTTATATATGTTTATGTAGTAAACACACCTTGAGAACTAAAGCTAGAAAGCTTATATTTCCTTTTCTTGTCTATGAGTTTGGTTGGTCATTTTGCGTAATAATATTTTTAGAAGACTTGTAAAGTGATATTGTGTTGAAATGCCAGTGATCCAAGTGTTTACTGTCCTTGCATGCCAGAGATCACTTAATGAGTCTTTCTCTGGACATTATGGCTATTTTAGCTATGGTTCAAATTATCTTCTGCCCATAAAGATCATGGAATTGCTTTTTTCCATAATGAAAGTTTTGCTCTTTATTAGAAGATAGATTCTAAACTAAAATAGTTAGAATAACAGATCCTACTTTCCTAGTTTGGGTTTTGTTATTATACCTATCCATATCCATCATTTCATTTGTAAATAGAATTCAGGCTTTTTTTTTTTTTTTTAATTTTAGGAGTATTTTGAGTAAAAATGTCTATTTTAGTAATCTGCAAAATTAAAGCAGAGCTTTAATTTCTAAGTTACTGAAAAATCAAATTGGGAAAATTCTCATACTTCAGGAAGGAAATGATTTGGGTCTTGTGAACTAAATACAAAGGGGAGCATCTGCAGTGCACATGCTCAATTTCTCTTACCAAAGATCATCAAAGAATGAATGAAGTAGCATAAATAGGAAGGACAAAAGTGTATACTTTTGTGTGAAGTATGAAGTGTTAGTGTGAAGGATATTTCATAGCCCTCAGGAAATCTGAGAACAGTGTTAAACGTAAGGCAATTGTGTACCCCAATCTTTTTTGGGTTCATAAATTTATTGCTGGTGAAATACATGGAAGGTGATAACTTGACATGGTTCAAGAGCTGTCAGTAGGTTAAAAGCTTGCCTTTCTTCCTGTTTGAAAACTGAAATCTGTGGAAATGTGGCCTACATTTTTCGTAAGTGGTTTAACTTCTATACCAGTACATATGAAACTGAATGATGAAAAATATTAGTCTTAATTTTTTACAGCCATCAGCTAAGAGTACAGGCTCCTATATGCCTGAGTAGGAAAGGACTCTGAAGTTTTACATAGGAAGAAAACAATTCGTTTTCTTCAAAAATAACTATTGATTAGAAGGTCTTCTATGTAATCTTTAAAAACCAAAACTAAAACACTGGCATGATGCTCCTCCTAGTTACCACTCTCTTCTTCACTTTAGAGCCAACTTATAGAAAATTCTGCCTACTATACATTCATAATATCTACATCCTTACTTCCTCTTTTTTTTTTTTTTTTAAAGTTTCATTTTATTTATATCCTTCCCCCCACTGCAGCTGTTTGTGCTTGCTGTCTCCTCCCTGTATCTGTTCATTGTGTGCTGTGTCTGCTCATCTTTTTTTTTAGGAGTCACCCAGAACTGAGCTTGAGACCTCCCATGTGGGAGAGAGGCACCCAATCGCTTGAGCCACCTCTGCTTCCTGCTTATTATGTCTCCCATTGTGTTTCTTCATTGCGTCATCTTGTTGCGTCATCTTGCCACACCAGCTCGCTGACTTGCTCATCTTCTTTAGGAGGTACCAGGAACCGAACCCAGGACCTCCCATGTGCTAGGCAGGCACCCAACTGATTAAGCCACATCCGCTTCCCCTTACTTCCTCTGAATTCTTAACTTTCTTTAGTATTAGGGCTTGTGTAGCTAACAACACCAAACTGTTGATGTTGGTGAGAAACAATTTCTTTATTGTTAAATCCAATGGACACTTTCTAGCCTGTATCTTGACCTTTCTATAGCATTTGACTTGCCTTGAAACTTTTTTTTTTTGACTTCAGATACACACCAGACTCTTGGTTTTACTCCTGGCTGTTACTTGGGATCCTCCTATTTGTCTATCCCTTAAATAAGTGTGTGTCCTAGAATGTGTTTCTTCCCTCATCCTTCCCTCCTTAGGCGATATTCCTATGCTTCTAATGGCACTTAGATCTGGGCTAGAGTGACAAAATTTATCTCCCTTACCCCAGACCTTCATACAACAATTTGGATGTTGGTCTCAAATTCCTTAAATTCAGCATGTCCAAAATAGATCTTCCCTCCCTCACACCTGTCGATGCAAAGTCTACTTTTCCTCTTGAATTCTCTATATCAATGAAAGGCTACCATCTACCCAGTTTCCCGAAGCCAGAAAATCGGGAGTCAACCTGGACGTTACACTCTGGAAAATATATATATATATATATATATATTTTTTTTTTTTTTTTGAACTTATTTATTACCCACCACCCTCATTTTGCGCTCTCTATCTGCTCTCTGTCTGTTCTTCTGTATGCTTGTCTTCTCCTTTGGCGGCACCAGGAACCGATCCTGGGACCTTCCGGAGTAGGAGAGAGGTGCTCAATCTCTTGCACCGCCTCAGCTCCCTGGTCTGCTGCATCTCTTATTGTCTCTCCTCTGTGTCTCTTTTTGTTGCGTCATCTTGCTATGCCAGCACTCATGCATGGGCCAGTACTGCACAGGCCAGCTCGCCTTTCATCAGGAGGCCCCAGGAATCAAACCCTGGACCTCCTATGTGGTAGGTGGGAGCCCAGTCTCTTGAGCCACATCCGTTTCCCCTGAGATATGTTTTAAAGACACTGAGGGGGAGATGTCAGGCACCAAGTCAGGATCACCAGTCTTGAGAGTGATTTGTGATGCCCTTAATTGCTGAACTGGGAAAATAGAACCTGAATTTTTGTTTATTAATTCTAGTATTCGCCATCATCTGCATACAAGTCTTCAAAAACAATAGCTGATAACTTTTATCATTTTACTCCATTTTAGAAACTGTATTTTAGCATTGAAACTAGAAAAATTATATTTTCAACAGTTAGATCTTAGCATGAAATCTAAATGCCAGCTTTTCTCTCGAGAATAGAGAATTGATTATGAATTCGTTTGAACTATGTTTGTTTTTTTTTAATCCTCATCACTTAAAAACTTCCATTAGATTGTATACATTTTATATTTTTCACAGTTAGTGTATACATTTTTTTTTTTTTTTTTTTTTTTTTTAATTAAATTTGACCAGTAATAAACTGTTTGTTCTTTTTTAAAAAAATAATTTTGTCCAGTTTTTTTGCCAACAGCCAATGGAAAGATGCTTCCACAGGGAACTTTTTTGTTTTTGTTGTTAATATTTATAGCACTTTATTCTCCCCCCCACCCCCCACCCAAGTTGGCTCCCTCATCTGTTTGCTAGTTTGCTCATTGTTTGTGCTTGTTGTCTACCTTTGTTTTGTTTTGTTTTGTTTTTGTTTGTTTTTGTTTTTTTTTTTTTTTACTTGTCTGTTTTTCTTTATGAGGCCCTGGGAGCTGAACCCAGGACCTCTCCCTCCCCCCCATGTGGGACGTGGGCGCTCAACTGCTTGAGACACATCTGCTCCACTCCACAGGGAACTTTTAATAAGTACTAATTTTTTTTAGTAAAGGATTATTATAAAATACTTATAAAAAACTCACATTTTAAAGATTAAGTTTGATTAAAAGAAAAGATTTTTATTTGGGAAGGTACCGATATTTTTAATGGCATTTTAAATTTCTTTAAAAGCATAGGCATATATAAATTTATCACAGGTGTAATCTAAAAATAGGCTTTTAATAAATTAGGGATTGTTATATGTAAGTCTTAAAAAAGATTACTTCTGGTAAATATAACAATTTAACCACTTCAGTGATATACAGATACAACTAACTATTATCAATAGACTAGATGATTTGTGCCTTATTTCTTTTGATGATCAAGTTTTCCTTAAGGAGACTTTGCTAATTTTAAGTATATCTTTTCATTAATGATAAACTTTAGCCAGTTGAATTACTGTGTATTTTATGTTACATATAAAGTGTTTCTCATTGAAATAGTGGCATTACTTTTTCTGTTGAAAATTTGAAATTTGCCTTGAAAATTGCTATTTAAAAAATGACATTTTATTTGGAAAATAAAAAAATAAAAATAAAAAATGACATTTGGAGAGAAAACTGGCCTTGGAGTCAACTGTAGTTTCAAATCCTAGTTCAGTTACTTAACAGTTTTGTGATATCTGATAAGTTATTTACTCTCTTTGAGCCCCAGATTTTTTTCATGATAAAAATGAGGATAAGATATCTATGAGGTAGTTTTTAAAATTAGTGATATTATATGTATTTAATAGTACAGTTCTTGCACCTAGTAAGTACTTAATAATTATCATCTAGTATTGATTGTGCTTCAATTCCAGGTAAATAATAGTAACTATTAACGCAATTTATAGTTAAACAATATGAACATTTAAAGCAGTCTCCACATAACCAACTGCTAAGGTAGGTTGCTGTGTGTGCCAAATAAAGAATGCTAATTTAATTATTTAAATATACATTTCTATCAGACTGATGAATTGACAAAATATATTTTTTAATTACACATTGGGGGAAAAAAAATATAAGGAAGTACATTTTCCAAGACAGGCTTAAAAGTTTATCCATTAGTGTTTAAATAACTTGTTTTTATAGTCTATGAGAGAACTTAATACAGAACTATACTGTCCAACACAGTAGCCACTACCACATGTGCACATGTGACCATTTAAATAGAAATGTAAAGTAATTGAAATTTAATTTAAAAATCAAGTGATTTGATCTCACTAGTCACATTTCGAGTGCTCAGTAGCCACACGTCTAGTGGCTGCCATATTAGACAGCACAGGTAGATAACATTTCCATCATCACAAGGTTCTGTTGGATGCACTGATGTAGAGATTGGACAAGGACAGATGATTTTTAGAAATGAGTTCTTAATGAGAGTAGGCATTCTTACAGTAACTGTTTTTCTTCTTTAACTTGGTAAGACAATAATAAATCATGTAATAATAACTGCTATTTATGAGGTACTATCTAGGTGTCAGACTCATTCTAAATGTTGTACATTCATTATCTCACCCTCTTATTTTGTCCTTGTCTAAGGAATTCTGTTAACCTAAGTACCACTATCTTTATTTTATGGTTGGAGAAATTGAGATTTAGGCAGGTTAAATAACTTTTCCAGAATCACAGCTAGTAAATGGCTGAGCTAGGATTTGAGCCTAAGTTTGTCAGACTCTACACTTAACCACTGCAGCCCCTGCAATATATGTCACTCTCTCCCCCCACAAAAATATTAGAAATCGCCATTTGAGTGTCTATTATATTACAGGAATTTTATACATATTTCTGATCCTTACAAGAACCCTTTTAGGTAGATATTAACCTCATTTTATGGATCATGGAACTAAGGCTCAGAGGATTTGAATGACATGCCAAAGACATTAAAGCTTGTCACTGAGCCGGGATGCAAACTCATTGACTGCAATGTCCATTCTCTCTCTCTTTTTTTTTTTTTTTTAAACAATTTATTGAAGTATATCATTCATACATGAACAAACATAAACTATAAGTGTTCAGTAAACATCATGAGCTTAGAAAACAAACATGTATATCATACAGGGCTCCCACACATCACCCACACACACAAACACCCTGCATTGTTGCCAAACATTTGTTAACAAATCATAAAATGGTGTCATTAAAGTATTACTACCAACTATAGTCCGTATCTTCCTCCCCTATACATTTTTTTTAAGGATTTGTTTATTTACTTTTATCCATTTTTTACCCCCTGCCAATTCTCTTTTATTACACCAAGTTGCTATTCTTACAAAGAAAGTTTAACTGGATTTTATGTAAAAGAAAATGTTACATTATTCCTTCTAGAACAACCAGATGCCAGCCAATTTATAGAGGGTTTTAAGAGCATAGTTTTTAGATGGGAGTAAATTTTAAGTTGAAGCAAATTTTAGGTAGTATCTTATGTTATATTTTCATTTACCAAATGCATTTTATCTTATTTTAAAGTTTGTAATCTCTAAAGAAGTTTTATCAGCTGTTTAAAGTTTTTCGTTATTATTACTGCCATCTATTTGGAAAGAATTATTATTTGTGGACTTCTTTGTTTTAGGAGGCAGTTCCCATGTTATACTCAGCAGATACTTACGGAGCATTGTAATGAAGTATGGTTCTGTAAATTCTCTAATGATGGCACTAAACTAGCAACAGGATCAAAAGATACAACAGTTATCATATGGCAAGTTGATCCGGTATGTACTCCAGTATGAATATTTAGATTGCAAAACGAGGTGATTTTTTAATCTAATTCATCAGATATATTTCTTAACGTGCACATATATAAAAAGTATTCTTTTCCAAGAACATTTTTGTCATCTCTGTCATTTCTTACCTCTTCCTGTGTTGTCTTGCTAAGATAAGTAAATTAATATTATCTAAATTGTTTAATGTGATTATGCTAAATTTGCATGTACATTATCTAATTTAATCCTCTGAATAATCCTGAGATACTAACCTCTCCTATTTTCAAATTAGAAAACAGAAGATAAATGCCAAGCTCTCATAGTTGTAAATGACAGAGTTTATATAGATATATTTGTATAGATGTATACTAAGATACATTCTTTGCCTCAAAGTAGAGGTTCTTTTTTTTTTTTTTTTTTTTTTTTTTAAACCGTGTACTCCTTTGGCACTCTGGCAAAACTTTGGACTCCTCAGAATAATGTATTTAAATGCATATGCCAAAACACATAGGGAAGGCCAATTATATTGAAATATAGTTCTCAGAAATAGTACAAAAAGAGATATAATACGTTGCTTCTTTACTAACACATTAAATAACAAGTTCTAGCAGCAGATCTAACAACTACCAGAATTTTGAAGTATGATGATCATAAAACGATATGTTGAGATAGCTGCAACAACTCTAATATGTGAAAATATTTGAGATTTTTATTGATAAGAGTCACAGATACTGCTAATACTACTACTGTGGTTAATTGCCTACATTCAAGATTGAAGGAAATACTGAATTTCAGGCTGTGGTAAGTGAAAATAAAGATGTACCTTTTTCACATTTAATTTCATGGACCCCTGATTCTATCCATGGACCCCATCCTGTATATTTCAGGTTAAATATCCCTGTTAAAGGAATGCATGGTTTAGAAAGGGAATTAAAACACAGTATTATTTATAAACATCGATAAGTGTATGTAAATAAAGTATAATGAAAAGCACAGGGAAACGGATGTGGCTCAAGAGGTTCGGCGTCCGTCTACCATATGGAGAGACCAGGGTTCGATCCCCGGTACCTCCCGATTAAAAAAAAAAAAAAAGCACAAAGGAGCCTCATAGGTAGGAGTACCTCATTGAAGAGGTAGCATTTGAGCCTTGCTATGCATAAGACAAATGGAGATAGAGAAAAGATTTTGGAAGAGAGGGAGCTTCTTTGCCCTTTCCCCTTACCTGGAATAAGAGAGTACAATGAGTATGGGCAGAATGAAAAATAGTAAGACTAGAAAAAGAGTTTGGAACAAAATCATGGCCTTTGATTACTGTGCTGAGAAGTTCTAATCTCATTCAGCAATTATTTGCAAGCCATTAATGTATAAAAAAGAAAGCGACAACATCAAAATATATTAAGGTTGTTGTTTTGTTTTGTTTTGTTTTTTGACAATAGTATGTAAGAGTGTTTATTGGGCACCTGTTGTGTGCCAGGCCTTTTGCTAGGGAGAGACTTACTGAGAACATGGTAATACAACATATGAGTGCCATAGAAGCTCATAAAAGAGATCTAACTGGAACTGGAGAGCTAAGGGAACGTAAGAAAAATAAGTCTTGGGGGGAAGAAGGATATATTTAGGCAAAACTAGCTAAGAGTGGTGCTTGGGTGAAATAAAATGTGACTTGGAATTTGTGGGGGCTTGGGGAAAGAGTTCTAAGAGCTGAGGTTAAAGAAGAAAGTAGAGCCAGATGAAGGAAGATGTTATATACTTTGCTAAGGAGTTTATGCCCTTGTTTCTCAGAATGTTTTGTCAGAAATAGGCATGCAGAATGTTAATGTTAATATGTGTTACATAGAAAGGGTTTTTGAGGCCAGATTAGCTTGGGAAATGCAGAGTTAATGCTGACATTCAAATCTGAGATAGAGGGTTTTAGAGAGCATAATTTTTAGATAGCTGTACTACAGTGAGTCCTCTAGGACTCTTACTTCTTTTGGTGTGGTGGTATTTGGTATGCTTTTTTTTTTTTTTAATTTATTTTTTAACTTTATTTTGTACATTTAATAATTGAAAAGATAAGCTATTAAAAACTAAAAACACAGTTGAATAAAAACACTTCTCAATTAAATGTACTGGATACATATAAATTTTTTTTTGAATCATGGTATGATCTTTTTGAATATATGTTCTATATGTTTGGGGTTTTTTTTTGTTTGTTTCTAACCAGGAGGTCCCAGGGTTCAAACCCAGGTCCCTCCATATGGGAGACGGACACCCAACTGTTTGAGACACATCCGTCCCTCTATTTTTTTTTTTAAATGAATTTTACCCGTTCTCCCCTAAAAATCCAAGTAAAGTCATGGATTTCCCGAACATGGCATTCCACTTTAAAATAGGTTAGTTAGGAGAGAGGCATCTTGCCTCTAAAGATATAGTATTAATATTCTTATTTCTTTTCAATTTTGTCTTTTATTGGATTATATCTTTTTATTAATGTGTGTGACAATTGCTTTTTTTTTTTTTTTTTTTTTTTGGCACAATTGCTTTTTGAGTTAAGTACTCCTAAAGGAGTTTGTCATCAGTTTTAGAGGGAAGCCTTCTAACACTACTACTATGGAACACTACTATGAATGAAAAGTTTGTTCCTGGAAGATTTTGAGCAAGTCAGAAAGATGTTTTGACCTGCTTATTAAATTATGCAAGCCACTTTGACCTAAGCATACTACTGATCTGATGCAAATACCCCATGCCTATTTATCACCCCCTCCCCAAAGAAAATTCAGAGGTAGTAGCATTGTTAAGTATTCAATTTTGTCAAAACAATAAAGATTTGGACTAGATAACTGTATGAATATAGACTTAGGGCCCAGTGAAGAAATAAAATACAGTAAATGCAGTCTATTTCTTAGTGACATTTCTGGGGGAAAAATTCCCAATCTAATTATATCAGACTAGTTCCAGACCCATTTCTAACTGGTCATCTCCATTGAAATTTCCCACAGGCTCAAAACTGGACTCAAAAAGTCTTTAGACTCAAATATTCCTACCCCTAAAATGTTTACTTCTTCTCTTCCCTATATACATTATCCACATCCCCTAAACCAGAAATCTGGAGGTTATCTTTGAACATTTTTCACCATATTCTGTCTTGTTGATCTTATCTCCCCAGTAGCATTTGAGCTGACCACTTTCAATCCTGTCCGTTTTAGTTTAGGGCTTTTAAAACATTGTGCTAACTGAAATAAGCTAATAACAAAAGAAAAACACATATTCTATGATTCCCTTTCTATAAAATGTCCAGAATGGGTAAATCTATAGAGACAGAAAGTAGATTTGTGGTTGCCAGGGACTGGGAAAGAGGAATGGAAAGCGACTCTTAAGGGTATAGGGTTTCTTTTGGGGATGATTAAAATGTTCTAAAATTAAGTAGTGATGATAGTTGCATGACTGAATATACTAAAACCACTGAATTTTTTTGGAGGTTACTTAAAAGGATGAACTTTGTTACATAAATTATATCTCAATAAGCTCTTTTTAAAAATAAAAGGTAGCTCTTGTTATACACATCTGTTCTCTGTTGCCTAGAAAGTTTCCTAAGGGCAAATTCTGTGCCATCTTTATATTTCTGTCTAGCACACAATGTGTATTTTGTATTGCTTTATGTATTGTCGATGCTTAATATATGTTGCAGTGTGAGTTACACTTTATGAAGTAAGCTTTAGATCTTTAGTTGGGGGGAGGAATTGATATGAAAACTTCCCCAGGTTCAATTATACTAACAAAGTATATCTTTGCAGCTATTTAGGTTCTTGTGCCAGAAAACAGTGACTTGAGGGGTGGGAATTAACTGAGTTTTCTATTTTACTTCCTAGGATACACACCTGCTAAAACTACTTAAAACATTAGAAGGACACGCCTATGGTGTTTCATATATTGCATGGAGTCCGGATGACAACTATCTCGTTGCTTGTGGCCCAGATGACTGCTCTGAGCTTTGGCTTTGGAATGTACAAGTGAGCAAGTTCCATCCTTGGTTTAGTCATAATGCATGTATTCATCTAACTTTGTTCTTGTGGATCAGTGGAACTTTGATTATACATGAAACTTTTCAATGTGAAAATATGACATCAGACCAAATTTTACATTCTAACGCTAATTGCACCATCCCCTTATGTTTAATTTTTTTCTTTATAAATTGATTTATATTTACATTTTATATAAATGGAATCATACAATATGTTATACAGTATATTTAGTTCATAGTAGCGCAGTCATATATTTGTCCTTTTGAATAAAACATTGGAATATTTTATTCCAATCTAGTTTAGTGAACCTAAATAATGTTTTGAGTACTTATTATTAAAGGATTTTACTACTGTTTATTAACTGTTTCTAAATGAAAACTTGAACTTTGTTCATGGTCCCATTTTAGAAAAACTCAACATTAAGTTCACTACATTATTTTCAGGCCATGTTTTTAAAACCCTGTAGTTACCATTTTAAATTTTTTTCTTAAAGCTTATGTAAACTGATTGGTTAGGTGAGGGTTTTTTGGTGTTTTTAACCCCCAGGCAAAAGAATAATAAATGCTATGGGTTGGATGTAAAAGTATAACGTGATGGGTAGGATTTCTAGTCTAGGGACTTGAAAAAATAGGCTGACTTTACCAAGAGAGTCAAAATAAAGTTCCACAGAAATGACTCAAATAATAACTTTATAGAAGGCAGAATGCATACTAATATGTACCTGAAAAATGGTATGCCATAATTCTAATTCTGTTATAATATTAAGATTTTCTTAGTCATTTCCTTATGTTTTTCAACCTCAGCTTTTTATTTTTATTAAGAAAATTTTCAAATATTAATTTGAAAGACTAGTACAGTCATAATCTGTATGCCCACCACCCTGGATTCAACAGTTGTTATTATTAATACTTTGTTACATTGTATGGGTATATATTCATACTTACAAAGGTACATGCTTACTTACATTAATATCCATATTCAAAACATTGGAGAGTAAATTACAAACATAATACTTTACCCCTAAAAAATGACATCGTCCTACATAACTAAATAATATTATCATACGTAAGAACATTAACTGTAATTCTCTAACATTGTCTAATATTCATTTCATAATGAAAAATCCCCAGTTCACAAAATGTCTTTTATGCCACTTTTATCAATCCAGACTCCATTCAAGATTCAGGTGTTATATTTGTGATTGGGTTCTGGGGGATGGCAGGGCATAGAATAGAATAGATGTTTTTTTTCTCAATAAAATAGAGCTAGAAATGAATCTGACCTAAAAGACAATATAATTTTTTTTCCATCAAGTCTGCCCACCCCCACCCCCCAAAGGGAGGAGACGTGTGTAGTCTTAATGCTATAAAAGTGACTCTTACTTTCCTAATAATATATAGTGCCTGTGTGTTCTTCCTTTGAGTCTGTTTTTTGTTTTTGTTTTTGTTTTTGTTTTTCCTGGACAATTAGAATTTATCTAGCATTATTGCTACTGTGCATAACAGAAGAAAAGACCATTTCTGCCTTGATAACAGTTTAACATTTTTTAAAATAGGAAATGCCAAGACTGTAACTGTTGCATGTGTTACTTAGAAATTTTTATTTTAACTTTGTATTATATCAGGCACCCCAAAAAGGTATATAGAAGAGAGTAGTTACCAATTTGGGGGAAGGATTTAGATAGCTGAACTCCCACCCCCTCCCCCCCAGTATAAGGGAGACATCTAGTTTTCTACTTGACCCTATTTCCTAATCATGCCTTTTTTTTTTTCCTCCATTCTTTTATTTTTACTTTGGATTACCCATTTCTCACAGGAAAATTATGCCCATATACTTTTTATTATACCAAGGGCAGCTATTTTTCTCAGATCCTGTTTCTAAATCAAATGGAATCAAGACTAGATTAAATGGTATGTTATGTGTCTATCTTCTAAGTTGAATAACTTAGAAAACATAGCAGGAGGATATCTGAGGGTTATAACACTAAATGTTATTGCTTAGTTGGGAATGCTTTTGAATAGCTCTGCTAAACAGTACAGAGTTCCTTTTTTTCTGTTACTCTTATTTGAAATACGGTTCTACCAGAAAAATAATTTTCATTTCTCTCTTCCCATCTTCCGTACTACACTTTGAGCATCTTGAGTATGAAATTTAACATAACTTAGACTACCTGTACCCTTGGCCTAGTTTAAGGCATAATTTTTCTACCTATTAATGTTTTTGAGGAATTGCTATTGTATTACTGCATTTTTAGAATAAAATTTATAATGAACTAGGGACTGAGCAGCAGACGTTTAGAATATGTAGCCTTGGGCTTTTTATCATCTTGCTTGGGAAAAATTACATGTTAATTTCAGATTATGAATGTAATTGATTTAAGATATGAGTTTTATTGGAATTTAACTCATATCTAATATTTGCCTCACCTCTGCCTGTCATTGTTCAACTCCTGGGTTTTTCTTAAAGTCCTTAATTTCTCTTCTGAGTGCTATCATCTTTTTTGTAAGGCCAATAAGACGATTCATTTCTGCAATTAGGAATGCCAAACTAACCAGATATCCCAGTTACCATTCTTTTTTTTTTTCTTCCCCTTTATACATTCCCTTTAGGGACTATCTAGAAGGTCTTATCCAAGCTTTTATTTCTTTATAGACGGGAGAGCTAAGGACAAAAATGAGCCAGTCTCATGAAGATAGTTTAACAAGTGTGGCTTGGAATCCAGATGGGAAACGCTTTGTAACTGGAGGTCAACGTGGACAGTTCTATCAGTGTGTAAGTAATTCATTTGCCCTTCCAAATATTTGCTTGTTTAAAAGGAAATTCAGTTTTGTTTAAATACAGAATTCACTTGACTTAATATCTGTACTTTGCCGTGCATAGATGAGTACCATCCAGTAAACTTTCAGTGATGATGGAAATAGTCTGTAACTGCACTGTCCCAATACTGTAGCCACTAGCCACATGTGAATATTGAACAGTTGAAATGTGACTAAGGAACTGGATTTTACTTCAAATTTAAGTTTTAAAAATGTCTTTTTTTTTTTTTTTTTTTTACAATTTCAAGTGTACAAAGTATAGACCTTGAGTTTCGTTAAAAAATTGTCTTGCTAAGCCTTTTTGTTATAAACAAGTTTCTAAATCATAGGAATAAAAAGATTTAGTATTTAATTTCTTTTGATGTTTTTAGCCTTTTGAATTTTTGCGTTAAAAAACTGAATTTCAGGAGTAAACTGTCTTAAATCTTTGAGAAATAAAGGTGTTGATGAGTGCAACCTGAGAACTTTTCCATCTTTATATGTGATAACTTCTGGTCAGTACCTGCCCTGTTTATCTTGGAATGTTGGAATGATTTTTTTTTTAAATGAGTAATAGGTTAAAAAGTCTTCTAACAAACTGGATTATAATATAAATGCAGTGTCATTACTTTTCTGTCTATATTCTACATCTTGTATCACATGAAACATGTTTCAAGTAGAGACTCCCAGATTTATTTTTAAGACTAAAATTAAATGAGGTATTAAACCCCATCAAATCATTTACATGTAGCTAGAGATCACCTAAGAAAAAGTTAATTTCTTTTATTGAGCTGGCTTTGAAACTGGAATCTAGTATCTCATCTCACTGTGATTACAGCCATTTAATTCCCCAGATACAAGAAAACCATATGCACTCTGCTGGTTTTGCTGCTCCAAACAATGTTTAAAACCTTCAGGATACAGGACTTGGAAGTTCCCTCATCTGTAAAATGGGGCTGGTAATTCTTCTAAGGGCTTTAAATATTCAATGAGTTAATGAATATGTAAGAGCTTTGATTTGTAGCACATGTCACAAAATAAGTGGAGTTTTTTAAAATGTCACAATGGATTCCTAAGTTCTATTTAAAGCTGTACTGTTTTAAGTCACTCTTTTCCATGCCACAACTTCTGAATATTATAGGACAAATATCAGTTTAGTGAACTTTAAAGTAATGTTTGAATTATTTTCCAATAAAAGTGAGACCTTTACTTGGAACTTAGGGAATCTTTCTTCCTTTGTATTTATTTGACTTATTAATGTATGTCTGATTATTGAAGGGGAAGTAGATTTACAGAATCCACCCCCTACCACCACCTAAGGTTGTTGTAATAAGATTTGACCTGTACTCAAAGTCTCATGATTAAAAACACTTCTGAGGGGGTCGGATGTGGCTCAACTGGTTGGGCGTCCGTCTCCCATATGGAGGGACCCGGGTTTGATCCCCGGGACCTCCTGGTAAAAAAAAAAAAAAAAAAAAAAAACTAAAAACACTTCTGAGCAATTAGACTGAGATGAGTCTCGGAAAAAAACAAACCTATTGCTGAAAGATGTTGTAAGAGATTCTTTAGGTTCTCTGTTTTCTGAGCACTGTTCAGTGGAATTAATAGTAGTTTTCTCCTGATCAGGATTTAGATGGTAATCTCCTTGACTCCTGGGAAGGGGTGAGAGTGCAATGCCTTTGGTGCTTGAGTGATGGAAAGACTGTTCTGGCATCAGATACACACCAGCGAATTCGGGGATATAACTTCGAGGATCTTACAGATAGAAACATGTAACTATTTTTTGTTTCCATTAAACAGTGGTTATCTGATTTATGTTAAAATGTGTGGTGGGACTTGGATTTTCAGAAGAAGAGTTTTTACTTTGTTTTTGGTTTGAGTTTGATTGATAGTTTTGATCGATGGTTTGATGGTCAGATGATAGTAATCATTAACTCAAATTCTTTTTCTCCATTGAAGTATGTTAATAGCAATTGCAGGCAAAACTGTATTATCACTAGAATATTTTCTATTTTAATAATTTGAATATCTTGATTCTTACTACATTGCTTTTGATAAATTATTTTTTGGTTACAGAGTACAAGAAGATCATCCTATTATGTCTTTCACTATTTCAAAAAATGGCCGATTAGCTTTGTTAAATGTAGCAACTCAGGTAAGTTTATTAATAAAATTTTCAGGACAAATATTTCTACTTATCCCTGAATTTTATTGCATGTGTTCAATTCTTAAATGTACAGAATCAACCATAAGTTTATTAGAACTTTGCTATTTTGGATAAATAGAAAATGAAAATGTTCCATTAGACAAAGAAATATTCAGATTACTTTTAAAAATTCTTTTGAGTTGAGGCTAAATAAATACCTATATTCTCTTTTGCCTGCAGGGAGTTCATTTATGGGACTTGCAAGACAGAGTTTTAGTAAGAAAGTATCAAGGTGTTACACAAGGGTTTTATACAATTCATTCATGTTTTGGAGGCCATAATGAAGACTTCATCGCTAGTGGCAGTGAAGGTAAAAATTTGTGTCACTCTCAGTTCATATATACTGTTAAATTTAAAGTTCTATAATTTTCTCAGTTTCTGAAGGTAGTCATGTCTCAAAACAAAGTCAAGATGTTAAATTAAAATTTGTATAAATTGTTGGGAAGCGGCTGTGGCTCAATCAGTAGGGCTCCCGTTTACCATATGGGAGGCCCCGGGTTCTGTTCCCGGGGCCTCCTGGTGAAGGCAAGCCCGCCCGCACGGCGTGGCTAGCTGACCCAGCGAGCACAAGCAGCAAGGGGGGGATAAATGAATAAATAAATAAAATCTTAAAAAAAAAAAAAAAAATTGTATAAATTGTTTATCCATTACACTGCTAATTTCTCTTTTTTGAAATGACTTGAGCCCTCCTTATTGTGAATTAATAGTACATATTCTGGCCATGTGGAGGTGTGTTTGGTTTCTATATCAAATCAAGATTCAGGTAAATCGTTATACTTTCACATGTTGATTCATTTTTATGGGACTGACTGGTGGGTTTTAAGAGGTCAGTAAGTATCTTAGAAAGTCAAAATTAATTATTACCTGAACTTGGACAGAATTATCATTAGCCTTTCAGTATTTAAGTCACCAAAGAGATTGATTCAGTTTGATAATTCTTATAATTTAAGAAAAGCTGAAATTACCAGAATTGTCTGTCCTTCCCTTTTTTTTTTTTTTACCGGGAGGTACCGGGGATCGAACCCCGGTCTCTCCATATGGTAGACGGACGCCGAACCTCTTGAGCCACATCCGTTTCCCATGTCCTTCCCTTTTAATAAATTTATTTTCCAGTCTGCAAACATCAATATTTCAGGAAGGCATGTGCCTAATTAGCCTAATTTGAAATATGAATTGTTTAAAATATGAAGGTACAGATGAATGAGGCAGTATGAAAATTTAGTGCACTTTTAGAGGTGATAGGAACATAAATGAAAGCCAAGTATTACAAGTTTCATTCAACACATTTTTCTTGGGTACCCACTATATTCTATAGCAACAAATTATTTAAGTCATTCTTAAATATACTGACTCTGTTTTTGTTTTTGTTTTTTTTTTGGAGAACAACAACATTTTATTCTAAAAATAGATTTCAGTAACAAGGAAATACCCAAAGCTGGTCACTATAACAAAAAGAAAAAAGTAACAGGAATTTGCTTTACTTTTTTTTTTTTTTTTTTTTTTTCCTGAAAAGTACAAGAAGTGTCACTGTAATGTACTGACTCTGTTTTATAAGATAGATTGAGGAATTGGATTATGTTGGTAAGCACTTTTAGGTTTGTTCCCTTTTTTGTAAAGCATGGTATTATCCCTATCTTGACAGAAACTGATCTCAGTAGCTAAGAGGATCACAAAGTGACCTATGAGTTTTTCCTTTGTGAACGAAAGAATATATAAGGATTAGGACAAAGAGACATATAGGGGCTTTAGATTTTTACATAAAGGATATGAATTTATCTATTCTTTTCTTCACCCAAAAATCATGTCAGGCAAGATTGTGAGAAGAGTGGCTTGTTGGTTAACACTTGTAAATTCACTTCTTTCCAGTCAAAGGTTATTTTTTACCGGTTGGTTTAATCAGGTTTTATCTTGTAGATACTCATTGGTTTCTAATTAACTTTTCCCATTGTTTAAATATGTTAAACCTTCCACTTACTTTTTAGCTCTTCCTCTTCTTTCCCTAATAATCTGGAATCCTGCTTCTAGTGGGTTTTTTCTCCACAGAATCCCCCCATTTCTTTGAAAAAATAACATACCCTAAAGGTGCTTAAAAATATGTATGGCTACCATTGTCCCTAGTGATGGCAGTCTTTTTTTTTTTTTTTTTTAAAGCCCAACCTTAGAACTAAGCATGATGAATAATGTAATTGAACTACATTATATTCTGTTTGGGGCTAAAAAAAAAAAAAAAAAAAAAAAGATAAAACTAAGAAGTAAAGAGGTAAGTCTTTAGAATGATTCTAAAAATGTTTTGAATACTAGTTGGATCTAGTGAATATATTATCTCCCATGATGACTACAGTAATTTGTTAACTTTAAGAAATATATTTCAAGGACCCTCCAAATCCCCAAATTTATGAATGCCAATATAAAATAAAACAATTAAAAAAACCTTTTCCCCAAAAAAGTAGTGCTGTTACATAACTTTTTCATTGTGCTAGCAATATATAGAAAAACTAGACTTATTTTTAACCTTTGAATAAACATTGGATTTCTCAGGTTGATAAAGCAATCAGAGCTTAATCATAAGCTTGTCATTCTGACGTTGGCTAATTCAAATCCTAATTTTTCCTGTCTCTTCAGAAAATACCTTCCTTGTATATGTGTTTACAAAAGAATTTTCCTCCAAATATAAACAGATTTCAGTTGCATTCACACTTTTCAAGCCTACAATCTTTCCCTTTGTGGACTTCTTCAGTTCAAGAGGAAGCCAAGCTGATCTGCTTCACTTGGTTTTTTATTTTTTTGTTTCTAATTTCATTTTATGCAAGGAAAAAAAAATATTTTCAAAAATTATTGAACACCATCATCTAAGAAAGTTAAATTCAGCATCTTCAATTAATGTCCTTATCTTTTCTTTCACAATATAACATAAAAGTATATTCCTGGATTTTTATCTTTATGTCCGAAGTTTTGAAACCAATACATATTCTTACATCACAAGATAATTATCTTTTCACCACTCTCTAGTTTCATCAGTTGGTAGCACACCCATTGAGTGCTTCCACATGATACGTCATCAGGTTGAACAGTTTTCTAATTCATCCTGAGATTCTGCCTTCTGTTTATGAACCATCACCTTTGTTTAGTTAACTGTCTTTTCACAGTAATATATAGTATTTACCAAGTTCTAGACTGTTCAAAACACATGTTCATATACAAAATCATTTAATCCTCCCTCACAATAACACAGTGAAATAAGTACATAGCCCCATTTTACAGATGAAGAGTTGCAAACAGTGAGTAACTTACCTAAAGTCACTGGTAGATGGAGGATGTGACAAAGAAACAAAGTTGTGGGGGTTTGGTTTTGATGGTCACATCAAAAGATTATAAATAGTCTCCCACAAAGCCTTGTTACAATACAGATCTGGGACGGTTGTCCATACTCACAAGTAAACCCCTCTAGCCATGCTGCCGTATTTGAATGCCAGCTTCACTATTTATAAGCTGTTAATTGTGAGCAAGTCAGTTAATCTCAGTGCTTTAATGAGGGTCCATACAAAGAGAATAAGCATAGTATATACCTCATGGGGTGGTAATGAAGATTAATATACATGAAGTACTTAGTACCTTGTACTTTTTTAGCACTCAGTAAAGATTTAGCTATCATCTTCTTTGTTGTTATTTTTTAATTTGGATACAGTGCTCGTCTGTCACCTCAAGATTCCATAGAATGACAAGTGGCAAATGTTTAACATCTCTATCCTGGATAGATCAGAGACCTTATTACTCATGTATTAACAGAAATGACTGAATATTTTAGGTAGATTTTTTTATGATGTCATGAGAACTGATCACCTTTAATAGAAATGGTCAAATGTGTATTTTATTAAAATGGCTTTTCCTATGGTAATTTGTTAAACTATTCAAGTTATATTTGTTCTCCCTTACGTTATAGTAATCAAGAGTTGTATGTTGTTTTTTTGTTAATGTAAAACAACTAACTTTTCTTCAAACTACTGTTTATTCAGACCACAAGGTTTACATCTGGCACAAACGTAGTGAACTGCCAATTGCAGAGCTGACAGGGCACACACGTACAGTAAACTGTGTGAGCTGGAACCCACAGATTCCATCCATGATGGCCAGCGCCTCAGATGATGGCACTGTTAGAATATGGGGACCAGCGCCTTTTATAGACCACCAGAATATTGAAGGTAACATTGTTGTACAATGTTCCAGTGATTTCTCCAGATGAAAACATTGCCCTGAATATTATAAAGTTGCAGTAATTTATTTATAAAAGTGTGGTGTATGATTTATTTTCTCCCTGTTTGAGAGATTGTACCCTATCTCACCCACAAGAGGAGTTCATTTACTCTAAGATCTAGTAGGGATTTTTTGGTGATAGTGGGGGGAATAAGCTGGAATATACCACCTTATTTATGTCCAGTTAGCTCTTTAGTATTGTCGCTTTTAAAATCTTACTGAAAGTCTTGCTTCATCATGCTACCTAAATGTAATATTGCATTGAAGCATTTTATACTTAAGAGAAATAATTTATGATACACATGAGAACTAGCCAGTGTACAGTATTATTTGAACAACTTCAGAAGATTTTAATGATACTGATTATGTATTTTACTCTTAAAGAAAAAACAAAAACAAAAACATCTCAACACCATATAACCTGTTAGCATGAGCTATGCTTGTTGATGGAGCAGGAGAGTGAAGGGAACTACAATTTTTATGTACCTGTAGATCCTTTATATGCATTATCTTGTATAAAATCTTCCATAGCCCTGTAAGAGAACTGTTTTTACAAATGAGGAAACTGAAGCACAGCAAGGGTAATTAACTTGTCGAGAGCTGTGGGATATTCAACTCTAGGTCTGAAAGTGTTTTAGACCTACTTTGAAATGCTTGGAGATGAAGAAAGCCCAAAGCAGAAAGCTAACAGTTAAGGACAAATGTTTAAATTGAGCATATTATTACTAGAGAGAAGAAATGATGAGAAATTTTAGGTAAATGACTTAACACTCTTTTTTCAAGTAGGAGCAAGTAAAATGCTTAGTTTACTCAGAAGGAAGCAACCTAGAAACAGATAAACAGGTTTTTTGTTTTGTTTTGTTTTTCCCCACACAGTGTGTCCCACCCAAATGCTTTAGCAAGATGAATAACTGCTCTCAGCTAAGTGATTCTCAGTGGAGGGGCTTATCAGGGTAGCAAGTATGGTTTGAAAATAATACATTTTCTACCCTTTTTTTTTTTTTTTGTCTTTGTGATACAAACTATAGAAGGCTTGACCAGATCTTACTGGCTATATGCAGCCAGAGATGAGAAGAAAAAGCATGAAGAATACGTGGGTCTAAAAGTGTGAAAACTACTGTTCAGTTGCCCAGAACCTTGACAGGCCTTTTAATACTTATGGATTACTGTATGACATTCTTCCATTCCCCTGGGAAATTAACTAAAACCAGAAATTTTCCCTTCTTTTGTTGTCCTATTGTGGTTTCAAGGCCCTCTAAGATAGGTGCTTTATATATCCACAACTGATTATATGTACTATTCTGATTCTAGTAGTCATTTGAAAGTTTCTTTAAAACATATTTGAAGAAATAGGAAACTCTTAGGTATATAGTAATAGATTTACCAAGTAGGTGGATTTTTTTTGAGGTACCTTTGAGGATATGTTTATATTTATGCCTCCTCTGCATTGAAATGAGAGTTGCACTACTTTTTGCTGATTTTGATTCATACTTACCTTGATGGGTGAGTCAAATTTTGGCTCATTTGTAAGATCTGTGTTCTGTTCAGCAGCTTTCCATTCAGTTTTGGCAACATGGGTATAGCCCTTAAAAGATACTTATTTTCACATGAAATAGGAAAACAGTTTCTATATAACCAGATATTTAGGTATATGTCTCTCATGCAGGTATCTTCTGGAGTCTTTTTTCCCCCTTGAAAACATTTTTTCCTAATTAAAGGAATTCCTGTTCAAAATTTTAAAATTTGAAAAATACAGATGAGGTTAAAGAAAATGGTATTCAAATATTATAAAACCCTAAGAATACTGTAAGTCATTTAAATAATATTTCACCTGACCTTATTTCCAAATAGAGAATTTGCTGACCCTTTAGTATAACAGTAAGAGTTACATATCGTGCATAAATGCTTCGGGGATATACAAAATGGATTAGGGGTACTGGTGCATACTAGAACATGGATGAACCTCGAAAACATTAAACTAAGTGAAAGAAGCTAATCACAAAAAAACACATATTCTCTAGTTCCATTTATATGAAATGATCCAGAATAGGCAAATCTGTAGAGACAAAAAGTAGATTAGTGGTTGGGTAAGGCTGTACAGTGATTGCTAATGGGTGATAAAAATGTTCTAAAATTGATTGTGGTGATGGTCACACAACCCTGTGAATATACTCAAAACCACTGAATTGTACACTTTGGGTGGATTATAAGGTATGTGAATTAAATGTCAATAAAGCTGTTATGCACACAGAGTAGGGTGATATTGTAGAATGCCAAACAGAGCAACTGAAAAGAGAAATAAACAAATATATAGTTAAAATGCAGAGTTCCAGCTTAGACTGCCAGATCTATCTTTCCTCTTTTCTTAATTGTAAACCTTCAAAGATTTTTCTATTCTGTATAAATATTTCAAGGTTTATTTAAAAGTATGAGATAATTCATTTAGATTCTCCATTTTTTGAGATAATCATGAGTGTAGGCTGTAATAAATGGCCTAAGACATGATGTAGACATATTATAGTAATGATTATGTTGAAACTATCAATAATTTGCTTTGATGAGATTATTTTTTAATGTTTCTATATTTTGTAATATGCTGCTTTCAAAACTTTCTAACTGGTAACTTTTTTCTCCCCCTCCTCTTTTCTCCCCTCCCACACATTTCATCTTGTCTTCACTCAGAGGAATGCAGTAGCATGGATAGTTGATGGAGAATTTGGAGCAGACGACTTCTGTTTAAATTAAAATTAGTCGTATTTTAATGGCTTGGGATTTGGTGCAAACAAACATGATTGATAGCTGGACAGACATGCTCGTCATGAAAAAAGAACCATTTCTGAAGCCCGATTGGGGCCAAACATTTACACCTTGCTTCATAGTAACCAGTTGAGATGAAGCACGTCGTTAGAACGTTGTTGGACACCATGTTGAATTATCCCCCATCGGTTGTGAAGAACTGTGCTACATTCAGGCTTACCCATTGAACTCAGTATATATATTTTTTGCCCTCCCGCCTTTTGTTTGGCGGGATACCATTCTTGTTGCTCTTCTGTGTAATGAAGTTCAAATGCTTGTTTGGAAAACTTTATTTAACAGTTTAGAAGGCTTGATAGAAAGAGTGCATTAGTCTGAAGAGTATACATTGGATAGGAAAGAATTTCCTACTTTTGTTTCTCCAAATCTTTCCGCCTTATTTAGCTTGAGATCTTTGCAGCTTGGTTCATGGATTCTAGCCTTGCCCGTTGCACAGTATATACTGATCCAGATGACAAACCAGTGAACTATGTCAAAAGCACTCTCAATATTACATTTGACAAAAAGTTTTGTACTTTTCACATAGCTTGTTGCCCCGTAAAAGGGTTAACAGCACAATTTTTTAAAAATAAATTAAGAAGTATTTATAGGATTAAAGTGACTTCATTTGTATACATTTGGAATCTAAACCAGCTTAAAACAGTTTCCTCTATGACTTAGATATGCAGTATAACTGATGCTCTTCTGGAGTACCATCTGAGACACGATCAGAAACAGTGCTTGGAAGGACATTACACAGGAAATTAAGAGTAATACTTTGAAGGTTATTCCCCTTTTGTTTTATTCCTAAAGAAACATCGTACCTGATCTTGAAAAATTCAAGATTTAAAAAGAATGTTAATATACCAACATGAGAGATCAGTAGTCAGTTTAGGTATTCAACAAAGCTTTTTCCAAGTTGTTCTCAACTTGGGAAATCATTTTGGTGTGATCGAAAGAAAATAGAACTCAGCAGATATAACCGATTGGGAAGTTTATAGTATAATTGAGATTGTTAGAAAGATACAGCAGATTACAGACATACTTAAACTGCAATTAAAACCTCACAGTCATTGCCCATTACTGCCCTTAGTATTTTGACATCTAGGAATACATAAATTTAAAGAATATTCTTTCTCAGTTTTTCAGATATTGCCATATTGAACCTCATTCTAAACTGGTGCTGTGGATAGGCTTTCCCTCTTCCCTCCCCTTTTAGTATACAGAAAGGTTTCCTACATGGAAAAGCACTTTTAATTTTGAGAATTTCACATTTAAAATAAGCCAAAAGCCTGATGTTCACATTGTGCTTTTAAACCTCAACAGCTGAATATGACATATATAGTCTCCCTTGAAATTCCCTCCCTTTTCAGTTGAAGATAAATGTGACTACAGTCGTTTTGTTGGGAAAAGAAATGGGGATACTCCAAAATAAAATAAGATTGTGGTGAAGAAAGTCTTACAAGTTCCCCTTTAGACCTAGTCAATTTATTACCATGCATAGACTCCTGCCGGATCCACAAAGAAGAAAAGGCTTGGATGTCAGAAATTCTTCCATGGTTGGAGAAGGGGGTAGGTGATGGCAGCAGGGAGAAAGGGGAAAATCAGGGAAAGGGAGAAGAAGGAAAAACACAATTGGCCTTAAAATACCATGGATTCTCCCAAAAGTTCACAATAGAAAATGACAGATCGTGATCAGATTATTTTATCAAATTGGTATGTAAAGATTTCTTTAAGCTCATTTTGCAGAGACCACCACTTAAAGAATCAAAGAACTCCTGTTTTGATAATTCTAAGTTAAAATAACTTATGTTACAGTTTATCTGGTACTTCATTTTTCTTAACTAAAATTACTTTTTACTTTAAGCTTGAATAAAATTTTTCATTGGTAACTGTATATAATTAAGTGGCAACTTCTCTTTACCTCAGTACAGTTAAAATCATTCATATTTTAAGTGATTCATGTATACCCTGAAGCCGTTAATACCCCAGTCTCAATAGTAACATCACTAACAAAATGTGGGCATAGAAACTCCACTGCTGTTTGCAAATTTGGTTACAGTGTGCTATGGTACATGTGTAACATTTGCTGAGATTTGTGCCCATTCAGGGGCTATTTGGCACTCAGATTCTATCTGCTTCACCCAGCTACCCCTAGATCTGAGTTTTCAGAGTGTTTCTGAAGTACAGTTAAAAACACTTTAAAAAAGTGGAGTAAAAGGCACATTTTACAAGAACATAACTCCATTAAAATGGAGTAACAACTATGCAAAGGTTTCTATAGCAGCTTAGATGAGTATTTTCCAGGTCTGTCTGAAACTGGCAGCTTCCTACATATACTGGTACTTTGCTGTGCCAATTTGCTGTAAAGGTGTTTCATACATTTGCCATGCGGTGACTGTGCTAGAAAGGTGAAATAAATGGTGAAGAAACTTAGAATATGGTACAAAGAACCTGATGATGGTTGTCTAATGCAAAGTTATTAACTGAAAAGTTTTGATATTGTTAGACTATAGTAGGCTTAAGAGAAAAAGCAAAGTGAGAATATTATCAAGCCAGCCACAAGATACTAATAAATGTATAAACTGAAAAGTACCAATACTTTTTGCACTTAGAACAAAATAGAATGGAGATTTTCGCTCCAAAAAAATCAGGTTAGTAGGCTCATTTCCATGTGCTTAAAAATGTTTTTGTTGTTCATTGATGAAGGGCTAGAGCAAGTATGAAATTAAATGTCTTTTTCCTCCAAATAATTGGTTATTACTGGTAAAATACTGGATTTGGGAATTTATTAAGATTGGTGTGTGGGTGGTGATAAAGAATTAGAGTGGGGAATTAGTTGGGAAGGATGGCAAAGCTTTAGTTCTGGTTTTTGTAGTTTTGTAGTTTATTAATGCCAGCTGCATTTCTGTTGTTCTTATTAGCCAGGTAAATTGAGTTCTATTAAACCAGGTAAGTAGTTGAAACAGGAAATTTTGTCATGTTCCAACAAATTGGCTTGTTTTAGTGGGTGGGAGAAAAAAAAGGGATTCCCAAACTTTAAATATAAGCTATATGATTAAAATTGCCTGCTAGTCAAGAAAAAATCCAATTTTGTCAATATTTTCTTAATTTGAAATCACAATAGTAGTAAAAGGTGATTTTTTAAATTATTATTAGGAGTGTTCTGCCTCTAGTGGCATTCCATGACATTAATAGAAAATCCTTCTTTCCCACCCCTCCCCATTTTGAAATTTTCTTTTTTAGGATGTTGGTTCCTGCAAACAAGAACTGACCCTATCACCTCTGCCTCACAGTGGGTAAATATGTCGTACATCTCTTGAAAGGGAAAATATCCATGTCAGTTTCTTTCACAGCACAAGAATGACTGCTTTTGAATGGGGAGGAAAGAAGATATTTTTCTTAATATCCTTTTTGTCCCATCTCTAAAGTGTATAAATAAGTTTTACTTTAAATTCTCATTTAAAATTTAGTGATGCTCCTTTTGAGTTGCTCTCCAAAACATTACTTCCATTTCAGAACCATACATGATTTAATATAAACTGCTAACTTTAAAAGAATAGGTGAATTTACATTTACACTTAGACACTTTCTAAAAACAGGGTGAACTTAATTGAAAATTTTCAGTATTGCTAAGCTGTTGTTACAGCAGCTGCCTGATAGTTGCAAAAACAAAAACTATAAAAACCCATCCCCTATCTACTTAATCCAAATAACCTGGATTCAGTGAAACTAATAGTATAAAAAAGTGTGTATGTTGTATGTCTGTGTGGGAGAGAAGGAGTACTTAGATCCTGGAAACAGCTGTTCTAGGTTCTTGTCAAGTTTGCTAAAATCTTTAAAAGTCTTGTGCACATGTGAAGTGCCCTCTCTGAATTTAAGGTTTGGTTAATACTGTATATTTTTATAAGATTGAAATTGTGTCCCATCTTTAACCTAAAACATTTTCATGATCAGGGTTAGTGTGCTAGAACTGAATCGTAACATTTTTAGGCAGATGGAAAAAAATGTTATTGGCTTCTTGAAAATGTGTGTGTGTATGGCGAGGGGAATGGATCCACAAAAGCATGTATGTACTTACAAACCAAGCTGTAGAGATCAAGAAAAGAATTTGTGTTGATCTCAAGATTTCTAAATTGTCAAGATTTACATGGAGTTGTGGTGGAACTAGTTAACCCTTAGAGCTTTTGGTATGTAATGACTATTTGCTATGGACTGATTAAATATTTCAAAGGATTGTGTTCTTAAATTGGGGGAGGGGTTTTATTTTTTTTTAAACTTCCTCTCAGATTATATTTAGTAGTTTAAATTTCTTTGCTATATTCTTTCATTAAAGCACAAAAACTTCAGGTGTCTGATATTTATTTTTGTTCTATTTACAAAACACTCTTTGTTAACTTTTATTTTACAAATGTGTATATTAAATGTCTAAAATTTGGTTCAATTTAAACTACATTAGCTTTGATTTGCTTTACTGGGTTTTTTGTTTTTAATACACCTTTTCCATGTGGGTGCGCAGCACTTAACCATTTGTATTCCCTTTCTTTTGATCCAATAAACAATGAATAATTCTTGGTGTGTTAAATCTCCTATTCTCCATTAAGCTAAGTGTTTAGATAGTACTATTTTTGCCTAAAATAATTGATTTGATGAATTAGAGTTCCCTATATTTTCCTAGAGTTTGCAAGTTGTGTCTAAAGCAGCACTGCTTTAAAAGGGCCATTGTGCAATAGTGGATAAAATTAGAAGAATTTAAAGAGCAATTTATTTGCATTTTTAAGGAATCATGTGCCCATTTTGTTCACAAATACTGTAAATGAACCTATGCACTTAGCCATTGGATATGGTGAATAGTAGAGAAAATATATTTCCAGTTTGAAATTAAAATCCATTTCTCAATGAATATATAGTTCTCTAAAGATTTCCTTGGAGATGCTATATAGTTGTCTAAAGAATTCCTTGGAGAAAGTATTTAATGTGCACAAAACTACATACAGTGCATATGTATTTCTGAAAAAAGGAAAAGAAAACCAATTGCCCAATAAGGGTGAATTATTATAGAAGTAAGCTTTAAGATTTTTATTACCAATGATAGATATTTCTGTATAATAAAAGGAAGTTCAAAGTGAGAAATTAATATTTGGAAGACAATTAATGGTGAGTCAGCTGCAGAAAAGCAGACCCACTAATGGAGCTGTGAGAGTGCTTCCATATTATCACTCACTGCTTTGAAAGTCATGGTTAGCAGTTTCATCTGAATTTAAGGTTTGGTTAATACTGGTCAAGAAGGGAGACTTTTTTCTTGTTTTCTTTTAGTCAGACTCTTCATGTACATATGAAAGTTCATGCCAAATCATAGCACCAGGTATAAAAAATTTCCCAACTTTAATAAATCTTAAGACAGTACAGAATTGTATTTTAAAACACAATCTAATTCTCTTCCACCCAAGCAAAAGGAAAGTTGGTGATAATTAGTTACATCATTTAATGGCTTCTACTTGAAGAATTTTTTCCCAGAAAAATTTAAAACCCTTAAGGACTTAACCAAAATGATTCCATCATTCTGTCACTACAAGAATTTTCTGGGAAGCGGCTGTGGCTCAATCAGTAGGGCTCCCGTTTACCATATGGGAGGCCCCGGGTTCGGTTCCTGGGGCCTCCTGGTGAAGGCAAGCCTGCCCGCACGGCGTGGTTGGCTGACCCAGCGAGCACAAGCAGCAAGGGGGGGATAAATGAATAAATAAAATCTTTAAAAAAAAAAAAAAAAGAATTTTCTGTCATTGGTTTTGTGACAGCGGATTGTTCTCCAACTTGTTTAGCCTACTTTATTATTAAAGTGAGCTTAATATGTGTGAATCAGTATAGTTAGAAAAAAATATTAAGTCAGCATGTAATTACACTAATGCAGGAAACAGAAAAGAACAAGCAGCAAACTTTCGATTGTTTTAATTTCCCTTTCTGATGTGAAAATTCGTGCTTTTATGATCAAAAGGACTTTCTAAAAGCCTCCCCTTTTGTTGTTAAAAAAAATTTTATTGTGGCAGCATATGTATCCTGTATTTACCATTTTAACCACTTTCAAGTATACAGCTCAGTGGTGTTAAATACATTAACAGTGTTGTGCTGCCATCTCCCCCATTCCTGACCAAAACTTTTCTATTACCCAAAAAGAAACTCTGCCAGTATGTTTGTCCTTTTGTGTCTGGCTCATTTCATTCAAAATATCTTCCAGGTTCATCCACTGTGTAGCACATAACAGAATTTCATTCAGTTAATGGCTGAATATTTCATACGATGCTTTTGTCACAGTTTGTTTATACATTCATTAATCATGGACATTTGGATTCCCTCCAACTTTTAGAAACTTTGAATAATGCTATAAACATTGGTGTGCAGATATCTGAGTACCTGCCTTCAGTGGGATCGCCAAGTCCTACAGTAATTCCAAATTTAACTTAAAAGGAACCGCAAACAACTACTCCACAGCGGCTGCACCATTTTACATTCTACCAACAGTGCTCAAGGATTCCTATTTCTCCACATTTCTGCCAACACTTATTTTTTAGGAGATATTGGGGACTGTACCTGAGACCTCGTACGTGGGAAGCAGGCACTCAACCACTTAGCTACATCCACTTCCCATATTTTATATGTTTTAATAGCCATTCTAGTTGAGTATGAAATGGTATCTCGTTGTAGTTTGTATTTCTCTAATGGCTAGTGATGTTGGGCATCTTTTCATGTGGTTTTTGGCCATTTGTATATAGTCTTTGGAGAAATGTCTATTCAAGACCTTTGCCCAATTTTTAATTGGATTTTTTTGTCATTTTGTTGTTGCATTATGTAAGTTATTTATATATTCTGGATATTAAACCCTTATCAGATATACGGTTTCCAAATATTTTCTCCCATTGTGTAGGTTGTCTTTTCATTTTCTTGATAATGCCCCTTTGCACTTAAGTTTTTCATTTTAAGTCCAATTTATATTTTATTTTGTTGCTTGTGTTTCTGATATAAAGCCTAAGGATCCATTGCCTGAGGTCCTGAAGATACTCACCTCTGTTTTCTTCTAGGAGTTTTATTGCTTTAGTTCTTATATTTAGGTCTTTGGTCCATTTTGAGTTAATTTTTGTTTGCAGTGTGAGGTACTGGTACACTTTCATATGTTTGCATATAGATACACAGTTTCCCCAGAACCATTTGTTGGCACCCTTGTCAACAAACAATTGGCCGTAGATGGGAGGGGTCTACAAGCCCTTTTAAGAAAACAGATTGAAATATTCTTTTGTAAGATCAAGATGTAATTCTGATTGAGAATGAAACGAAACATCCTTAAAGCATGTAGTTCAAGAATGAAAATAAACTCTAGCAGAACATGCCTCATCCTCTCCCAAGGCATATTTAAATGGGGTCTCTTGTCCCATTAATGCGGTTTACATGAAAACCTTTCAATAAGTGCCAGGAAACTATGCTAAGCACTAAGTATATTATCTCATTTAAACATCTACATCTGTAAGCAAGAGTTACCCCCCCCCCTTTTTTTTTTCAGGTAATAAGTTATAACAAAGTTACCAAGGTAGAGCTGGGACTCAAACCCATCTAATTCCAAAGCCTGTGCTTTTTTTTCTCTCCCCAAGAGGAAGATGTGCCTTAGAAATTGTCGTGAGCCATACCTTAGGTAATACTTCTGAAGCCACTGAGGCTACCAAAGACTGTGCTTTTAACCCCTAAATCCAAGTGCATGTGAGACTCGGGGCTTTTTCTAAATTTCAGGTTTCTAAGCTCCCTTTCAGACCTGGAATTTTTTTTAACACCCCCATTTTATGTTGTCAGCCTGGCACCAGTCTACTTATTGGAGTTTGAGAGTCATGGGACTGTGCTATATTACTTCAGCAACAAGACCGAATTAAAAGCAGGAACAAGAAAGGTATTGAGAGAGACTAACATTAATTACACCCATACCACACACCGATTTGGTCACTGA
Organism: Tolypeutes matacus; assembly: GCA_026826555.1. Classification (NCBI taxonomy): domain Eukaryota; kingdom Metazoa; phylum Chordata; class Mammalia; order Cingulata; family Chlamyphoridae; genus Tolypeutes; species Tolypeutes matacus. The sequence continues at coordinate 1,421,680 of JAKSZT010054263.1, forward strand.
GTAACATTACTAAGTAAGGTATTCATTTGGGCTACTTAATAGCTAATATTGGTTGTTTACTATAGGCCAGTCCGTATGGATGAGCCACTTTTTATGCATTCTCATTTCATTCTTAGGATAGCTGATCCCATTTTACAAATTAGGGAAACAGGCTTAAATTAACTGGTTTAAAGGAGCTACAGCTCAAAATGAGACGGCTCTGAGCTCAATGGTCATGTTTTTAACCCTAAACCATAGTCTTCCCTTGGATTATGCAAGCCACTTGGAATAAAAATTGACTTACATAAAACTTGTCAAAGACAGATAAAAAGTTTAAGGACCCACTTTAATGATTCTTAACTGTTTGGTTGGAACCTAATAAATGACTCAAGAGACATTAACCAAATGTCATTAACCAACCCTGTTTGGACCCTAATGTGAACAAACCAACTGGATATTTGATACTAAGGAATTACTACTTTATGTATGGCCTTGGTAGTGTGGCTATGCTGAAGGGTGGCAGGGTTTAAGAACTTTTATCTTACAAAGATACATACTAAAATGTTAACTGATGTAATGATGTCTGGGATTTGCTTCAAAACAGAATAGGGGAGGAAGTTTCTTAAATCTCCCAGATGTGATCACAAATACCATACAATGTGTTGACTTAAAACAAAGAGAATTTATTGGCTCACACTTTTGAGGTTAGAAGTCCAAAATAAAGATGTCAGCAAGGCGATGCCTTCTCCCTGAAGACTGAGACATTCTTGGGCCAGCTGCCAGAGATCCTTGGGTCCCTGGATTTTCTGTTACATGGCAATGCACATAGCAGCATCTTCCAGGTTCTGTTGACTTCCAGCTTCCACTCTTCTCTATGGCTTTTTCTCTGTATACTTAAATTTCATTCTGCTTATAATAGACTAGAGTAATTCAGATTAAAGCCCAACCTGATTAGGATGGCCACACCATAAATAAAAATAACATCTTCAAAAGGTCCTATTTACAATGGGTCCACACCAACAGGAATGGATATTAAGATTAAGAACAGGGAAGCGGCTGTGGTTCAATCAGTAGGGCTCCCGTTTACCATATGGGAGGCCCCGGGTTCGGTTCCTGGGGCCTCCTGGTGAAGGCAAGCCCGCCCGCACGGCGTGGTTAGCTGACCCAGCGAGCACAAGCAGCAAGGGGGGGATAAATGAATAAATAAATAAAAAATCTTTTAAAAAAAGATTAAGAACATGTCTTTTGTTTGTTTTGTCTTAGGAGATACCAGGGATTGAACCCAGGACCTCGTACATGGGAAGGAGGCACTCAATAACTGAGCTACATCCACTCCCCAAGAACGTGTCTTTTGATTATTGTAGCTGGTAAAACAAAATAGAAAATTAACCAAGTAACAGATTAGTCCTGTCAATCTCTTCTAAAAAGTTAGAATATTTATGTAGAGCTAAACCAAAGGATTAGCTTTACCATGCAGGTCACTATGTGATATAGTACATTTAGTGGCAGCCAAACTTAATGCTTTTAATTGAGCCATTATGCTCAATTCTCATGCAGTTTGCAACAAATCTATGAAATAGGCTGCTGACCAAGAAATTGGACATCAAAAGTCCTAGAGAAAATGTGACTCCATGTTGTATCTTCCTCTCCTTCATGGGTTATCAATTTGAATGAAATGAGCTTTAAGAATGACAAAGGAGGGATTCAAACACCTTCCATGTTCAAGTTCTAGCCTTTTGCCCCAGAAGTATATGGTTCATAGAATAGGAGATATAAGGTGAAATCAAGTCCACTGAGTCAAGAACAAAGTAGGGATTCTGAAAAAGCACAGGGCCCTTATAGGTAAACTAGGAATGAGAGAGATGGCTGGAGAGTGGTGGTGTACAGCTCAATATTACCATGGCTATGCAATATCAGACACACAAGGTATTCTATCAGAGAACAGGAATTTGTATTTGTGAAATAAAGTATTTGTTAAACTCACATTCTGACTAGGTTCCAATGTTAAATGGGAAGTGAGATAGATGAAAACAAGATTGCTCCATAGCGGATATAGCAAACCAAATGCACAGCAAAAGGAAGCCACAGTCAAACCTCTGAGTTCTCATCAGCTGATTGTGACCACAGACCACCTACTCGCTTCTCCCCACCCAGCTTCAGAAGGAAGCAATTGAAAACAAGCCGCTTTCACCAAGGAATTTATTCTAAAGAGCGACTTGAGCTCACTACCAAGTTAGCTCCCTGAACAATCCCTTTAATTGATTACTGCAGTTCAGAATGATAACCCTAAGGCTTTTATCCTCCCTCAGTCATTAGTTTGTCTTCATTTAACCAAAGGAAAAAAGTTGGCTACTATTAGATTTTCATGAAAAGTATGGTTTAAAACCAAAAGGCTTCACTAGCAAACCCCCAGACAGCCAGAATAGCTCATTCTGTGACCAGTCTTGTTAACTGAAGTTTCACAATACTAAGAGTATTTCAATCTTTGTTATCCTACATAACAAAATGGTATATCTGGTTTAAAGTACATACACTCAGATAATAAGCATAGAATTTCATACTTCTCTATCTTGCTTCCTATTTCTTATATATTAGTACAAGTTTTAGATTTTGAGGACAACTAATTATATCTAGTACATGATACTTTTCACAGCTCCTGACAAAAATATTACTTTTGAGGAAGCTGATTTCACAAGTCTCAAATGGACCAAATATAGCAGTTTCCTTTACTAGCCTTGCATGTCTAAGAACATTTCATGATGTGACTGCCTTGCAAACAGATAGTGGGGTTTGATTATGTTGTTCCATTGCTTCTTCAGCTTTTCTGATTTTAAGGACATCAGCTAGACTCCTGGCTGAAAGAGCAAGAGAACATCACAATCAGATTTACTTGTTTATCCACCAACCATTTATTGTTTCTATGTGCAAGGCACTGTCATAGGCGCCAGGAAAGACATACAAATACAAGTAAGAATGTGCTCTGCCCTCCAGGAGCGTACAATCTAGTGGGAGGGATTAAACACATAGAAATAACTACAATACCAGATAGAAAGCAGGAGGAAGTACCATGGGAAGCTTTCTTAGCTCTTAACTTCAAAGTAAGACCAGGTCAGAGAGTGCAGATTTGGACTCATTCCACCATCACCTGTGTGGCAAGAGAGGCGGCTGAGGAGCCTGCTAGGCTTTGCTGAACTGCGCTGCATTTTATATCTTGCTTCCTCGGCTCTCTCAGCTGAAATTTCACTGCTTAGCAAGGACACCTGCTACTGCTGAAAGGATGGATGGAAAAGGGCAAGGAAAAAATGACAACACATAAGATATAACATTCACACAGGAGCACCCCATGGTAGTCTGCCCTGGCTGTGCCCTGGGGACTGCCTTACAGATGAACAGGGATTACCACATTAAAAGGAGGGTTAAGGAAGAATACTGGACTAAACATCCAGATTCCAGATGCTCATAGTTAGAAGACCTCAGGCAATCTATCGAAGCCTCCATTCTCTACCTTTAAGATGAATTTAAACCAAAGGACCTAGGTGCTCTGCAACTCTCCACAATCTCTGAAAAGCATAGGAAATTAACCTCCAGCACCTTAAGCATAGTTTTTAAAGTCAGTGCTTACTCTTCTCCCTTTTCATCATTTTTAGAAGAGCCTCTAAAAAAAACAAACTAGAATTACCCCCTTTCCTGACTTGGATAGGCAAGCAATACATGAAAGAAAGGTTGTTTTATTTTTAACACTATAAACATTCAGAAATAAAGCTCCTGTCCTTTGTTATAAACAAGGCACCTTTCTGATTTGCTAAGCCACAGCAACTCACGCCTGACAACATGTAAACTGACAGCTCAATGACATGAGTTTCTATTTTGGTTATTAGGGAGTCCTGAATAAGGATTAGACATTCAGACCAAAAGTCTTCTAATACTTTTGAGCTTCCTCAAGCTTCTTTTGCTTGTAGCTCAGCTGTAATGATTTAAGTTGTCCAGCAGCTTCTCTGCTCTCAACTCTTAAGCAGAACATTAAGAATCACTGGAAGTTAGGGGGAAAGGCAGAGTGAAGGGACTGGTTTCTACACAGAGGGAAGTGAGAAAAGATAAGGAAGAGAGATGCCAGCCAAGTAACTTTTATGTTACAGCTTCTTGGCCTTTCATCTAGCAGAAATAAAAGATTACCAAAAGGGGCCATCTCTGAGAATCTGAGGTCTCCAGAACCAAGTTTACTTTACCTACCATGACACTGTTCCTTTCATCTGGTGCCAGGGTGCTGCTTCCATTCTTTTTTTTTTTTTTTTTAAAGATTTTATTTATTTATTCATTTATCCCCCCCTTGCTGCCTGCGCTCGCCGGGTCAGCCAACCACGCCGTGTGGGCGGGCCTGCCCCCACCAGGAGGCCCCGGGAATCGAACCCGGGGCCTCCCACATGGCAAACGGGAGCCCCACCAATTGAGCCACAACCGCTTCCCATGCTTCCATTCTTGAAGCGTGGGTCTATCTGTACAGGGATTTTAGCTTACTGGCTCCCTCGCTTCTGACAAGGCTAGACCTAGTCCGGGGTTGAAAGGACATGCAACATTTGATCTTTTGAAGACTACATTGTTTAACTGCCCAATTCTGTCTCACCACAGTGAATAATCATCCCTTTGAACTCTAACATAAAAAACCTTACAGTCATGTTTTGCCTAAATGCCAATGCTTAAGATAGCAACATTAATGCACAAACTAGGACTGAAGATAAACTGCCAAGTTCACTTTACCGTGACAGCTGGCAAACAGCCAAAAATGTTAACCACTGTCATCAAGAGTTTACAAATATAGCACAAGGAACAGAATTTTGTTGAATATTGCTATATCCACAAAGTGGCTTATACTGGGGCTCCCAATCCACAAAGTGGTTAGTACATAAGGACAGAAGGGTGACAGTTAATGTAGCACCAAGGAAAACACTAACAGGTTCGATTTCACTGACACTGAACAACTATTTCCTGCGCCTAACCTGATGAGCCTCTTCTACCAAGTCACCTCTCCAAACCTACTAAAAATACAGCAGAGGGAGCAGATGTGGCTCAAGGGGTTGAGTGCCTGCTTCCCACGTCCCACGTGGCAGGTCCCGGGTTCGGTTCCCGGTGCCTCCTAAAAACAAACAAAAAAATGAAAAAACCAACTCAGGGGAGCTGATGTGGCTCAGTGGTTGAGCGCTGGCTTAAAAAAAAATTATATATATATATATCAGAGAGATCAAATACTACTTAAAACAATTACAAATACAAAAACAAGACCTGGCAAGAACCAGTGGGATAGCGTCAGTTTGAGGGTGATTGTGGAGGCAGTAGCTTTTTAACGAAAGCTCTTGATAAAACTTTTGTTTCTTTTTCCTTCCTATAAACAGGAATTACATTTTACCTTGACAAATGCCTTATAAGTTTTCACAGATGCTGCAATGAAAATTTAACGTCATTTTCTATTAACATCTTTGTGAAAAGACTTTTAGCTGACAGCCCCATAAATCTTTAAACCATTGTAAACATATGAAGCTGCCGTAATATAGGCAAAAAAGGAGGCAATTAGCTTTCTTTTTTTCCTTTCTCCAGATAACAGCACTGACTTTTCAGTAGACATGAAGAGCAGCTTTGCTCATCTATTTATGTTTTTCCTTTAAGGTATATCTTCTATTTATTTGGCATACAAGGCTAGAATGGTAAGTTTCCTGTTCCTATATACAACCAACCATCTTCAATATACAGATGAGGAAAAAACACCTTCAAGTGTTTGGGTTCATGTTTGGGTTTGGGCTAAAGTTGAGAACCAGAAATCTACAAAAACTCAATTCATGTTTTTTAAATACTTTATATGGTAAAAATACAGCAAAAATAGTTTTTTGTTCAAAGAGAAAAAAAATATACTGCTATGGTCACGGTTCTAAGGATGATTTAAGTAGTCTCTGGCTCCTCAACTGTGCACTGTAGTGTAGGCTGACTTCAACCGTGGCTTCTCCAGCTTCAGTCATTTATCAAAGCTAAGATCATACTGTGGAAAGAAGAAATTAACGTTATTATCGTTGTCCTAGGAGTGTTTCTACAGTCTGATCCTTCCAGACTGGTATCCCTTAGGCCCAGCAAGAAACACTAATCTGAGTAAAAGACAATCCTTTATACTTAAATATCTTCACAAATAAAGCATAACTGGGATGGGGGTGTAATCTAAAACCCCTAAAACCAATGTTGGGCTGTAGTTTAGAAAAAAATAAACTATGTCCAGAAAAAAAACTTTCCTTCTCTAGCCAGATCTTTGCAAATGCTGTCCCTGTGTCCCCATTCCACTCCCATCAACCCAGGAAGTTCCTACTCAGGCTTCATGCTTTAGATCTAAGGCTCTTCTTTTTGGAAGCTGGTCTCTCAGCCCAGTGCAGCCATACACCCTCCTTCCACAGTCAGCCATCTTCCTGCATGCTTTGTTTTACATGTTGGTCTCTACCACTGGACTGTGAGCGCCTCTGAGATGAGAGCAGGATCCGGATGACATCAATTCCATATACCCCATGAGCTGCTATTACCAAGCCACTAGCTTTTACTATAGGGATTTTGTGCTGCTCCTTGTGTCATGTGCAGTACCTCACAGTGTCTGACACAGAGCAGTCACTCAATACTCTAATAAAACCACTACAGTTAAACAACAATAACAAAACCTCATTTCCTTTTAAATACTGGGCTCAGCCTTGCTTTGCTGAGATCAAATAACTAAAATACACAGAAATTCTCATACACTACTAGTGGTATAAATGATTAGTTGTCCAAATTTAACCAATATTATGGTTACTCTGTACAAAGCACAGATTAATGGAGGCACTTATGTTTTTGAAAGATATTTGAGAGCTTCTATAGGCCAGGACAAACCAAATGTCCTTACATGAATTATCTCATTTAGTACACATCACAATCTGATGAGGTAGGGACTATTCATATCCCACTTTCAGATGAGGAAATTGAGGCACAGAGAGATTAAGATACTTGTCCAAGGTCACACAGTATCTTAATTTGCAGAGCCCAAATTCTACTAGGATAACACCTAACCAAAAAACCCAAAGGCATAGATTCTACCGTTCTCTAAAGATAAGCATTATTTTTTTATTTATTTGGGGGTCACTGTGTTGTACAGTCCTATGTTGCATTTTTAAAATTTTTATTCTTCTAACATATATACAACCTAAAATTTCCCCTTTTAACCACATTCAAATATATAATTCAGTGCTGTTAATTATATTCACAATGTTGTGCTACCATCACCACCAGCCATTACCAAAATTTTACGATCAGCCCAAATATTAAGCATCAACTCCCAATTCCCTACCTCCACCCCATCCTCTAGTAACCTGTATTCTTGATTCTGACTCTATGAGTTTGCTTATTCTAATTATTTCATATCAGTGAGTTCAAGAACAGCATTTTTTCCTTTTGATTCCATTTAACAAATGCTGAATGCCTGCTATGTGCAAGGCATCATGTAAGGTGTGGCAGCATCATAAAATCCCTGCATTAAAACTGTTGATTTAGTAATAAAACCACTTTTAAACAATGGCAACCAAAAGCCAAGAGGAAAAGTATTACAAAGACATCTGAGACTACTCTCTCACCCTGATCCCTTCTAGCAATGAGTAAAGCCAAGGGGTAAAATAACAGAAATGTGGCTGTCAATGACAAGCTGAGCAGGGAAAGGGGAAAGGAAGATCAAGGGAAGAGAAACAAAAGTAATGGATGCAGCCAGGAAGGAATGTAGCTACTCCAGTAAACCAGTTTACAAAGGCTGCCTGTCTTCGAATTTGGTTGACCTGTGCCCAAATTGCCTCCTGATTTCTCCAATCCCCTGTCTTCAGTCCATCTTCTCCACTGACTTTTTTTTTTTTAAGATTTATTTATTTATTTATTTATCCCAGCCCTCCACCCTCGTTGTTTTGCACTCACTATCTGCTCTCTGTATGTTCTTCTGTGTCTGCTTGTCTTCTCTTTAGGCAACACCAGGAACTGATCCTGGGACCTTTAGGAGTGGGAGAGAGGTGCTCAGTCTCTTGTGCCACCTCAGCTCCCCAGTCTGCTGTGTCTCTTATTGTCTCTCCCCTGTGTCTCTTTTTGGTGCGTCATCTTGGCCAGCTGTCTGCATGGGCCAGCACTCCTGCGCAAGCCAGGTCTCCGCTCGGGACAGCTCGCCACATGGGCCAGCTTGCCTTTCACCAGGAGGCCCCAGGAATCAAACCCTGGACCTCCTATATAGTAGACAGCTCAATTGCTTGAGTCACATCAGTTTCCCCTTCCCCACTGATTTAAACTGATTCAACAACTGATAGCTAAGATACTCTTAGACATTTTTAAATCCTAAGACTTCAAGTCTACTAGGCAAGACACCACCCCCCTATCCTACACTTACTCCCCAAAATGTGACTTACATTGGCTGTACCCTCAACACTGCCCCAGAAAGCTCATCATCAAGACCCAGAGAATGCCCACTCTAGTTTACTCTCCAACAGAGTGAAACTGGGAAGGGTGGAGAGGATGAAGAAAGGATAACCTTGAGCTAAACTGATTTCAGAAAGAAACAAATATAAGAGAACATATATGAAGGTAAAAGAGACCTTCATATAGTCTAAAAGCTTTTAAAAAGAAATAATTAAAATGAGAATATATATGTTATCATATTCTTAATATTAAACATTTTGCTCTTTATTCTTCATCTTTAATACCTGGATGAGAAATTAAGCACATTAACACCAAGGTAGAGTATGAGAACCAGAAGCTGGTAACAGTGTGCTTTTTTTGCCTAGTTTTCAAAATACAGAAAAGCAAGTAAGATGAATGGTGAAAAGGAAACCAATCTAAACCAGGGGTTCTTAAACTTTTTTGTTCCACAGACCCCTCTGCCAGTCAAGTGAATACCACAGACCCCTTCTCAGAATGTAGTGGCAGGTAGTTTTATGACACTCAACTAGCATCAGGTCTAACAACTACTGTAATTTCGAAGTATGGATGAGCATAAGCGATTTCCCAAGATATGCAACTGTAATGTGATATGATATGACTACTACTGTAAAGTACTGCATAGATTCATAAGTGAAGGAAATGCTAGATTTCATTTAGAGGTCAGAGAAAATAAAGATAATAAGTTGATTTTTTTCAATTCAAGCTCACAGACCCCCTGAAATCTTAACCCCTGATCTAAACTCTTAATTTCAATCTAATCTATGCTGGTGGGTAGAATTAGCACAATAAAGGGTAAAATGACCCTGACTTCTAAGCTATTCAAACAAAAGAGCAATTTACAAAAAGCTGCTCAGTCTATACAGTTTCTACTCATCAGGAATTTTCTGAGTGGTATAAGTCCTTCCTAATAGTCCTTATGCCTATGTTGAAAAAAATAAAATTTACCTCACAGAAAGAATAGGAATATCTAATTAAGCTTTGATACAGAGAATAAGCCTCTAAAAGGCTTAATCAAGTCATATACATATGATGATTTGTTTTCTCCATTGCTCTATCTTATGAATTTATAATTTATGTTCAGTAAAACATAAGGAAATAACATAAAACATAAGGAAACAAATTTAAGTTTAAAACAGGATTGCCTAAGTCCTCCATTTGCCTGACAGCCAATCCTTCACACTACTACTTACACAATTCTACCAGAACAGACCACTCAGCGTGCTAGGGAATCAGCATCACATCCAAATTTCTTACTGCCAAGAAAGATCAGCCCAACGTAGATACAAGCTGTAGAGAGCTGCTTCCAAGTGGTCTGGTCACCTACACCCACTCAGTGGAAAGGTCTCTGGAGGTACATATATTAATGTTTATAACATTAAACAGTGAGGCAGTGAAACCTCACGGCTGAACATTAAGGCAGGAAATTAAGCCTGCTGATGGTCTCCACAGCTAAAGAATAAAACACCACAGAGTAATTCTATTGTAGGTCAGATAGAATGCTGACTCAATGACATACATGAAAAATCTACATAGCCACAAGAAATTCACATGATCCCCAAAGGCTCTGCAATGTCAATGAAGAATTTTATAGTACAGTAATTCTCATCAAAAGAAGACATGGCATACAGGAAAACATTATGAGAACTTTAAACTCACCTATAAAGATACATGAAGAAACAGAGCAAGTGAAAACCAAGCTTGATCATGGCTTCTTTCATGTGTGACTTTAGTTGCCCTCGATTATGTATTTCCGTTGGATCAAATACTCCCATGTTACCACTCGGCACCATAATGAACCTGGGAAATTAAAGGATACAAATGCATTAGTAGGAAAATCAAATCATTGGCATAAATATTTAAAAAAATAAATAGCCAATAATAATCAACCTTTAGAGGTGAACCAACCATAGCAGCTTTAAATTCAAACCAAATTTGGACAGGGTAATATGGTGATGTCATGGGCTACAACTTATTTTTTCCTTTGGAAGATACAATTCTGTTAAATTTTGATGTAATTTTCTGCCTTCTGAAACAAATACAGTTATACTCAAGAGAAGGATATTTTATGCACTGAGACCCTTCTTCCCATCTTCTGTAGAAAACTACTGAAAAGGTAATACCTATGGCCCTTTTCCATTAGACAGAGGTGAAAGAAGGTGCTAAAACCAAACCAATTTTATCAAGTCCTTAGAAATTTTATCTAAAAAGCTCTAAATTAAATTAATTCAATTTGTTTGCTTCACCATCACAACATCCTTATAAGGAACAGTAGCGTCAAACGTAATTATTCCCATCTCAGATGACAATTTAAAAAAAAGAGATTCTATGTCCAGAATAGTCATGTTTGGTGCTTCCTTTTATAAATAATGTCTCCATCTTCAAGATTCATAAATGGTACCTATCTTAAAAGAGTAATTTAAAGAAGGCAGAACAGAAATTTAGAATAGATGCTACAGTGGTAAAATTAAACTCAGTTGAGACAGTCAACAGAAGATTCAGACTCAAAGAGCAAAGTCTAACTTTATGTAACTCTTAGAAAAAGTATAGACTAAATACAAAATATTATGGGACAAATAAAAAATGGACGTTTTATAGCAGTGAGGAATAGGAATGGAGTACACATCAACACGGAGGTAAAGGGCACTGTAAGCATTTGCCTAGTTACAAATCCAGACCAATTCAACTCAGTGTTTCCAACTCAGAACAGGCTTAAATTCTTTAAAAATCTTGAAGAGAGCATGTTTAACATACTATCTCTGGATAGCCTATAACATTTCTCATCCACTTACTTAATATTACTATGTGTTCAATAGTAACACATTAGTCTTTTCCTACCCCAAATTATTCCTTTTACACATAAGGAAATTGGGTTCCTCTGAGTGGACCAATGAGTTTGAGTATCTGGGTTTCAACTGTTCCATTTGTGCAAACTATGTCTCTTAACCTAACACTGTTTATGACCTCTTCCTGCTCTCTTGCCCAAGCATCTAGTCCAACCTTGGGCTCCTCACTCTTAGCACATACTCAGTTTCTCAACTAGCACTTCTATGAAACACAAATGCCTCGCTGATGACCTGTGCTTTGTGCAAATGCCACAAATCACCAACCTTAACTTCTACACTTGATCTTAGCCAAAAGGACAAGAGGTGATTCCAACCTTATGCTAACAGCCCATCTAAAATGAATAGAGGGGATTTCCCACGTGCCTATCCAGATTACATCTTAAATCAAATAGTTTCAAAGAGGCTTATCTTCTCGACTTCTAGGTTATCTAATAAGAGCATCACCATTTCCTTGGTGATTCTAAATCTTCTTACTGGGTTCTGACTTCTTTCTTATCCTTTAGTCAGTCCATGAAAATCTTTCCCTCCTTTCACTGCTTATAAGGAACTGAGGTGGCACAGGTGGCAGAATGCCTCTCTCCCACTAATAACTCTGTCCTAGCACTATATTATCTCATTCCCACCTCTTAGTGTTTTCTATACAATCAATACTATATGATGCTTCCAGAAAAATTTTCCTAAAGCATAATTTATTTCAGGTCAATTTAGCTGCTCAAAACATGAAAAAGAAGATAAATGAATGGCTAATAAACACATTAAAACATGTTCAACATGAGCTATTAGGGAGATGCAAACTGAAACTGAAACCACAGTGATACCACTTCAGACCTATTAGGATGGCTATAATAAAAAGACAGACAATAACAAGTGTTGATGGGGATATGGAGACTTGGAACCCTCATACAGAGTGGGCAGGAAGGTAAAATAGTGCAGCCTCTTTGGAAAACACTCAAGCAATTCCTCACAAAGAGACCCAGCAATTCCACTCCTAGGTATCTACAAAACAAGAAAAATGAAAACATATGTTCACACAAAACCTTGCATATTGAGTGACATCATCAGCATGGTGACATACAGTATCTCCTGAAAAAAACCTCCCCAGAGATTCAGAGAATAAAAGGATAGATCCCACTTGCTTAAAACTCTGGAGGACAGTAGAGACTAGAGAAGGACTCCACAAATACCAAAGCTAAAAAAAAGGAAAAATACCAGGTAGGAAAATGCCATCTGGGCACACCGGTCCTACTCCTTCCCCTCACTCAGTCCCCTGAAGCTTGGAAGTCCCTTAGGGACAGTGAGGCCAGGATGCCTCCCTCCCACCACAGTCAGACTTTAGAACCACTCTCAGAAGCAGGTCAGAACCCCAATCATATCGAGACCCTGGGTCCCAAGTCTGCAGAGACAAAGGGTAGAACACAAGCCACTTGAGAGTGCCACATACAAAAGGGACCCCCAGGACTGGGGGGGTGAGCCACAGCTGGAAAGTGGTGCACTCACTCAGCCCAGCTTCTGTCAGCTGGGCTACCTAAAGGCAAAAGGCACTTTTCAGGAGTAACCCCCCTTTCTAGATTGAGTCTATTTGGCTTCCCAGGGCAGGATTCCCTAAGGGGAAGAAACCAGAGGAAGAAAAGCCTCAGGGAGAGGGAAAAAAGGGGGGGGGGGCGGGGAAAGGGGGTTAAATTGAAGTGCTGTAAGACAAGGGGTTCCCAGAACTGAAAAGTACAAAGAAAATTGGTCTCTGAATGAGGGAGAGAATTTGAACAAATCATAGGAGCTGGGAAGAAAATTCTGCACAAAAACAAACAGATTAAGATTCTCAGAGAAGGAACAGAGGAAAGGAAGTGTTCTCATGGAGGTGTAGTAACAGCACAAAAAGTGCAATCTCAAAAACTGTACCACATATCCAGGGCAAGAATCAGATAAAAAACTGAAAAAATCTGATCAATTAAATGCAAGCTATTCTATAGGTCTAGAATAAGGTAGAATAAGCATCAAAGAACAGGCTTAATATAAAGACAATTAACAATAAAACCTAGGGAAGAGAGAGAATCTGAGCTTCAAAGTAAACTCATCAAAATATTCAGATGCCTAGACATAAGCAAGAAATTACAAGCCATACTAAGAAACAGGACAATAGAAAAAATAAAGGAAAAAAAAAAAAAAACAGAAAGATATGGTCCAGTCAAGGGGACAAATTAAAACTTCAGAGGAAACACAGAATTTGGAAATAATCAAAGAAGGTCAAACAAATCTAAGCCAATTAAAGTAGATGAAGGAAAATATGGCTAAAGAGATAAAGAATATTAGTAAGACATTGTGTGAACATAAAGAAGAATCTGGGAGCTGGCGCAGCTCAATGGTTTGAGTGCCTGCTTCCCATGTACGAGGTCCCTGATTCAATCCCAGATATCTCCTAAAAAAAAAATGAATTTGAAAGAATAAAAAGAAACTTAGACATCATGGGGATGAAAGGCACAAAAGAAGAAATTAAAAATCAGAGGGAGCTGATGTGGCTCAAGCAGTTAGCACCCACCTCCCACATGGGAGATCTCGGGCTCGGTTCCCAGTGCCTCCTAAAGAGGACAAACAGATAACGAGCAGACAACGAGCAAAAACAACAAGCAGACAACAAGCAAAAACAAAAATGAGCAGGGAGTGGATGTGGCTCAAGCAGTTGGGCACCCGCTTCCCACATGGGAGGTCCCAGATTTGGTTCCAGTGCCCCCTAAAGAAAAAACAAAAAATAGACAAGAGCGCAAAAGCAATGCGCGAGCCACAGAGCAGGGGAGGGGAATATACTAGAGGCATACAACAGCAGATCTGAACAGGCAAAGAAAGAATCAACAAATAGAAGACAGAGCATTCAAAATCTCACAGACAGATGAACAGACAGAAAAATCAATAGTGGGGGCAATGTGGCTCAAATGGTTGGGTGTCCATATCATATATGGAGGGACCTGGGTTCAATCCCCGGGACCTCCCAGTAAAAATAAAGAAAAACATAGAAGGCGCGCGGGCCACCAGGCCCCATACGCGGGTGTGCTGTCAGGCCCCGCAAGTGGGTGAGCCCCCCCAGGCCCTGCACATGGGTGCGCCATCAGGCCCCACTGAGCCAAGCAGCAAGATGATGACGTAACAGGAAAGTGACACAAGGGTCAGCCAAGGTGAGACGCACCGAAAGATAAGAGGAACTAAGGTGGTGCAGGCGGTAGGATGCCTCTCTCCCACATCAGAGGTTCCCAGGATCAAATCCCAGTGAAGAAAGGAGATGGATGAGAAGAGAGGGCAGGAAAAAGACACAGAGAATTGCCAAGCGAATGGACACAAAAACAGCAAAAATGGGGGAAGAGGGAGGTTGTTAAAAAAACTAGATAAAAGTAAATAAATAAATAAATAAATCTTTATTGGAAAAAAAAAGAAGAAAAAACAATAGCAAAAAATCAAGCAGTATCTCAGGAATTTGAGTGACAGCACAAAGAGCACAAGCATACGCATCATAGGTATCCCAAAAAAAAGAAGAGAAAGGAAAACAGGTACAGAGACCATTTGAGGAAATAATGGCCAAAAATTTCCCAGTTCTTAGGAAAGATATAAATATACATATGCAAGAAGCATAATATATACCAAACAGAATAAATCCCAAAAGACATACTAGTCAGAATATCAAATGCCAAAGATAACTGAGATAATTCTAAAAGTAGCAAGAGAAAAGTGATATATATAAGGGCTGCTCAATATGACTTAGTGCAATTTCTCATCAAAAACCATGGAAATGGTGAGCAGATGTAGCTCAGGAGTTAAGCGCGTGCTTCCCATGTACAAGGTCCCAGGTTCAATCCCCAGTACTTCAAAAATAAACAAACAAACAAACATGGAGGTGAGAGGCAATGGTATATTTTCAAGATACAGAAAAAGAAAAACTGCCAACCAAGAATTCTTTATCTGGAAAAATTGTCCTTCAAAAATGAGGGAGAGTTTAAAATATTCAGATAAACAGAGAGAGCTCGTCAGCAAGAGACCTATCGTACAAGAAATACTAAAGGGAGTTCTGTATGTTGAAAGGAAAAAACAGGAGAAAGTAGCTTGGAATATTGTGAAGAAATAAAGATTATCAGTAAAGGAACTAAAAGGGTTAAAAAAAATTAAAAAAAAAAAGACAAAACATACAAATATGACAAAGAAAATCCAAAGTACAAAATGACTGAAGTAAGTATTGTCTTCACAGTAATAACATTCACTGAATGTTAATGGATTAAATTCCCCAAAGACAAAGAATGACAGAATAGATTAAAAAAAAAAAAAAAAAAAAAAAGTGACCCAACCATATGTTGCTTACAAGAGACCTTAGACACAAAACACAAAATAGGTTGAAAGGGAAAGGCTGGAAAAAGATATTCCATGCGAACAGGAAGTCAAGAAGAGCCTGGGTAACTAAACTAATATCTGACAAAATCGACTTTAAAAGCAAATGTATTAACCAGCAGAACAATCCTAAAAATTTAGGTAGAGCCAAAAGAGCAGCGGTAACTCACGGCCTCCTGCCACTAAAAGGAATCTTTGGATTTGAGTGCTCAAAAAAGACCTCAAAGAGCCCTTCTATCACAGTCTAAATTATATACAAAGAAGCCATACCAA
This sequence comes from Tolypeutes matacus, assembly GCA_026826555.1. Classification (NCBI taxonomy): domain Eukaryota; kingdom Metazoa; phylum Chordata; class Mammalia; order Cingulata; family Chlamyphoridae; genus Tolypeutes; species Tolypeutes matacus. The sequence continues at coordinate 1,437,603 of JAKSZT010054263.1, forward strand.
AGCTGTCTCTTCGTCGAGAGAATAAATGAGTGATGGTGTGGTCTGGGGTATCATTTGGATCCACAGTTTCAAGAGGTTCTAGTCCCCACTCTCTCTCAAATTTGTGTTTTACTTAGTGAGACCGCAGGGATACTTTGTTGTGCTAAAAGTCTGCATGGGATTGCACCTCACCAAAAATGTAAGGAGTCTTTTTCCAGCACTGAGCTCAGGTTAGGGTGTTGGGTCTACTAGACCGATCATGGGAGAGCACTATGAAACTTAAAAAATAAAAATAAAAAATTCTACCCCACAGTACCCACCCTCTAAAAAAGAGGAAGAGATGAGGAAATTTTTCCCTAGTTCAGGTTCTAGCCTCATGATCAGTCTCCCAAATCTACTATCATCTCTACTACCTTCCATTATCTTTTCCTGTGCTTCCTATCCTCCTCCCACCCTCCTTTATTCTTTTCTATGTCCCTCCTATTCTAACTGCACTTTGAAAAAAATCACACACACTTAAAAATCAGCTGGAGACTTCCGGGAACACGGTGGACTAGTAAGACATAGGAATCTCTTCTCCAGAAAAATACCTAGAGGACAGGCTGAAACAGCCCCAAAAAAGATCTTCTAGGGTTTAGGACAGCAGGTGAAGGCTGCACACTACCCAGAGAAGAGAGGGACAGAAGAGGGAAATCGTGACAACAGAACCATGAGTTGGAACTAGCAGCTTCTGCTGCTGCAGGCACCCTCCCTCACACTCTTTAGAATTCTCGGGCCTCTGGGCCTGCGACCACAGACAAAGGGGGCTCCAGGGATCTACCACTCTCGGAAAGGGAAGAGAGAGGGACACTGCCTTAGGCTTACTCAGGTTCACCTGCAAATTTGGGCTCCGGGGACCCTTCCAAGCGGCAGTTTTCCCTGGGAGCCTAGGAAGGACTGGAGAAATCCTACCCTCATAAATTAGCCTGGACTAATTGTTGAGGACTCCACAGGAATGGGGGGAGAGAGCCTGGGGCTGACCCTACTTTTGACTTGCAGGTTTGGTCTGCCCTGTCCCGAGAGCCCTTCCAGGCCAGGTAGGGCTGCGCCATTGTTTGCCTTGGAGCCCGCAAGGGGTTAAAGATATACAAACCTCCCAATCTCCTCCTCTACTAACAGGGACTGATTGTTGATGATTCAGAAGGGAGTGGAAATATTTTCTAGCTGGGAAAAGAGGGGTGCTACAAGAGAAGTCTGGAGAACTGTCTCAGAAAGTTTGAACACAGGGCTCTTAGCCCCGAGACAGGAAGCTCTATCACATTATCTGGTCTGTGTCACAACAAATACACTCTGACCAGGCACTGAATTGAGAGCTGTCAAGAGCGCCATCTCCTGGCAGACCAAGGAAGTGCACATAAGAAAATTAATAAGTAGGAGAGGCTTTTCCTGGCCTCTATACCCTCCCTGCCCAAGGCCCTAGGAAGCGATTCTACAACCAATTACTAGGTCCAGTGCCCAGTTTTGAGCAACTAGCAGAAGAATCCTAACAATCTAGGTTGAGCCAAAAATCAAAGAGCTGTGGTAACTCACAGCCTCCTGCCACTAAAACCCTATAAAAAAGAGATAGAGCATCTAAGGAAAATACAACCTAACCAGATGCCTAAGCACCAGCAAAAAATTACGAGCCATACTAAGAAAATAGAAGACATGGCCCAAGAAAAGGAATACAGCAAAGTCCCAGAAGAGATGCAGAATTTGAGAGAACTAATCAGTGAGATGAGCACACATTTCCAAAATCAAATTAATGAAAGACAATATAGTTAGAGATAAATGACATCAAGAAGACACTGAGCTCTAGCTGCCATCTTGCGTCCCCGCGTGTGAGCACCTGGTCTCAGCTGGTCTACCTGAGACCCCCTGAGCACCAACCCTAGTTCCCCGCGCGGCCCCATTTCCGCTCCGATAAGATGAAAGAAACTATCATGAACCAGGAGAAACTTGCCAAACTGCAAGCACAAGTGCACATTGGTGGGAAAGGAACTGCTCGCAGAAAGAAGAAGGTGGTTCAGAGAACAGCTACAGCAGATGATAAAAAACTTCAGTTCTCCTTAAAGAAATTAGGGGTAAATAATATCTCTGGTATTGAAGAGGTTAACATGTTTACAAACCTAGGAACAGTGATCCACTTTAATAACCCTAAAGTTCAGGCATCTCTGGCAGCGAACACATTCACCATTACAGGCCATGCTGAGACCAAGCAGCTGACAGAAATGCTACCCAGCATCTTAAACCAGCTTGGTGCAGACAGTCTGACTAGTTTGAGGACACTGGCCAAAGCTCTGCCCAAACAATCCGTGGATGGAAAAGCACCACTTGCTACTGGAGAGGAGGATGATGATGAAGTTCCAGATCTTGTGGAGAATTTTGATGAGGCTTCCAAGAATGAGGCAAACTGAATTGAGTCAACTTTTGAAGAAGACAGAATTTGAAGTTACTTGGAGCTGCTATTTTATATTATGACTGCTTTTTAAATTGTTTTGTTTATGGATCTAATAAAATCTAGATCACTAATATTTTTAAGCTCAAGCCCCTTGGACACTGCAGCTCTTTTCAGTTTTTGCTTTTCCAAAATTTCATTCTTTGCAGCTAAATAAGCTGAAGAAGCCTGGGAGTAAAGTTTGAAAACAAATATTAATAAAGTTCTTTGCCTAGATTAAAAAAAAAAAAAAAAGAAGACACTGAGTGAATGCAAAGAAGAATGTGAAATCCTTAACAGAAAAGTAACGGAGTTCATGGGAATGAAAGACACAATAGGTGAAGTCAAAAGTAAATTTGAGGGGGGCGGATGTGGCTCAAATGGTTGGGCGTCCGTCTGCCATATGGAGGGACCTGGGTTCGATCCCCGGGACCTCCCGGTAAAATGAAAAATATATATATAGAAGGCGCATGGGCTGCCAGGTTCTGTGTGCCCCTGAGCTGTTGGGCCCCGGGAGCCATGCAGCAGGATGATGACGTAACAGGGGAGAGACAAGACGAGATGCTCCGAAAGCTCCAGAAGCCAGGAGCTGAGGCGGCGCAGGCAGCAGAATACCTCTTTCCTACATCGGAGGTCTCCAGGATCGAATCCTGGTGAAGACTGGAGGAGGAGGATGAGAAGAGATGGCAGGAAACACACACAGAGAATTGCCCAGCAAATGGACACAAAACAGCAAAATGGGGAAGGGGGGGTTTAAAATGGATAAAGTAAATAAATAAAATCTTTAAAAAAAAAAAAAAAGTAAATTTGAGGCATACAACAGGAAACTCAAAATGATAGAAGAAAGAATAAGTGATACCGAAGACAGAGCAGCTAAAATTGAAGAGAGAAAAGAACAGAGAGAGGAAAGAATGGAAAAAATTGAGCAGGGGCTCAGAGAGTTGAATGACAAAACAAAACGCAACAACATACGTGTCATGGGAGTTCCAGAAGGGGAAGAGAAAGGAAAAGGGGCAGAAAGAGTATTTGAGGAAATAATAGCTAAAAATTTCTCAACTCTCACGAAAGAAATGAACTTACATGTCCAAGAAGCACATCATACCCCAATGAGAATAAATCCAAACAGACCTATGCCAAGACATACTATTCAGAATATCAAATGTAAAAGATAAAGAGAAAATTCTCAGAGAAGCAAGAGAGAAGCAAACGATCACATACAAAGGACGTCCGGTAAGACTTAGTGCAGATTTCTCTTCAGAAACCATGGAGGCTAGAAGACAGTGGTATGATATAATTACGTAACTGAAAGAGAAAACCTGCCAGCCGAGAATTCTTTATCCAGCAAAACTGTCCTTCAAATATGAAGGTGAATATAAAGTATTCACAAACAAACAGAAACTAAGAAAATTTGCAAAAAAGAATCCAACTTTGCATGAAATATTGAAGGAAGCCTTAGAACCTGAAAGAAAAAGACAGGAGAGAGACGCTTGGAGGAGAGTATAGAAGAAAGAAAAGCAGAAAGGATAACCAAAAGAGTAAAAAGAGAGACAAAAACAAGATAACATATGAAAACCAAAGAATAAAATGGAAGAAATAAATAGTGCATTTTCAGTAATATCATTGAATGTGAATGGATTAAATTCCCCAATCAAAAGATACAGGCTGACAGAATGGATAAAAAAACATGAGCCATCCATATGCTCCTTACAAGAAACTCACCTCAGACCCGGGGATACAAACCGGCTGATAGTAAAAGGTTGGAAAAAGATACTCCACGCGAATAGTAAACAGAAAACAGCAGGGGTAGCTATACAAATATCAGACAAAACAGACTTCAAATGAAAAAAGTGGTAAGAGATGCGGAAGGCCATTACATATTAATATAAGGGACGATCCTCCAGGAAGATATAACAGTCATAAATATCTACTCACCTAACCAGGGTGCCCCAAAATACATGAGACAAACTCTGGCAAAACTGAAGGGAGAAATAGACATTTCTACAATAATCGTTGGAGACTTCAACACCCCTCTCACATCATTAGACAGAACAACTAGACAGAAGATCAACAAGGAAACAGAGAACTTGAACAAGATGAGAAACAAGTTAGACCTAACAGACATATACAGAACAATGCATCCAAACTCAGCGGGTTATACATTCTTCTCAAGTGCCCATGGATCTTTCTCCAGGATAGACCACATGTTAGGTCACAATACAGCTCTCAATAAAGATAAAAAGATTGAAATTATACAAAACACCTTCTCAGATCATAATGGAATGAAACTAGAAATCATTAACAGACAGGAAAAAAGTAAATTTGCAAATTTGTGAAGACTGAACAACACACTCCTAAATATTCAGTGGGTCAAAGAAGAAATTGCAAGTGAAATCAGTAAATATATTGAGACAATTGAAAATGAGAACACAACATATCAAAACTTATGGGATACAGAGAAGGCAGTCTTGAGAGGGAAATTTATAGTCCTAAATGCCTATATTAAAAAACAAGAAAGAGCTAAACTCAAAGATTTAACTGAACAACTTGAGAAACTAGAAAAAGAACAGCAAACCAATCCCAAAGCAAAAAGAAGGAAAGAAATAATAAAGATTAGAGCAGAAATAAATGAAAATGAGAACAGAAAAACAATAGGGAAAATCAACAAAACCAAAAGCTGGTTCTATGAGAAGATCAATAAAATTGACAAACCCTTCACTAGACTAACAAAGAAAAAAAGAGAGAAGATGCAAATAAATACAATCAGAAATGAAAGGGGGGAAATTACAAATGACCTCACAGAAATAAAAAGAATCATAAGAGGATATTATGAGAAACTATATGCCAACAAACTAGACAACCTAGATGAAATGGACAAATTTCTAGAAACGCACAACCAACCTACATTGACGCTACAAGAAATACAAGAACTTAACAAACCAATCACAATTAAGGAGATTGAATCCGTCATCAAAAATCTCCCAGCAAAGAAAAGTCCAGGACCAGATGGCTTCACAGGTGAATTCTACCAAGCGTTTCAAAAAGAATTAACACCAATCCTGTTTAAACTCTTCCAAAAAAGTGAAGAGGAGGGAAAATTACCCAACACATTTTATGAAGCCAACATCACCCTAGTACCAAAGCCAGACAAAGATCCCACAAGAAAAGAAAATTACAGACCAATCTCTCTAATGAATATAGATGCAAAAATTCTCAACAAAATACTTGCAAATCGAATCCAACAGCATATCAAAAGATTTATACATCACGACCAAGTGGGATTTATTCCTGGGATGCAAGTCTGGTTCAACATAAGAAAATCAATCAATGTAATACATCACATTAACAAATTGAAGGGAAAAAACCACACGATCATCTCAATAGATGCAGAAAAGGCATTCGACAAAATCCAACATCCTTTTTTGATAAAAATACTTCAAAAGATAGGAATAAAAGGAAAATTCCTCAATATGATAAAAGGCATATATGAAAAACCCACAGCCAACATCATACTCAATGGCGAAAGGTTGAAAGCTTTCCCCCTAAGATCAGGAACAAGACAAGGATGCCCACTGTCAACATTGTTATTCAACATTGTACTAGAAATTCTAGCTGGGGCAATTAGACAAGACAAAAAAATTAAAGGCATCCAAATAGGAAAAGAGGAAGTAAAACTCTCACTGTTTGCAGATGACATGATCCTGTATTTAGAAAATCCTGAAGTATCCACAACAAACTTACTTGAACTAATAAATGAGTTCAGCGAAGTGGCAGGATACAAGATCAACACTCAAAAATCAGTAATGTTTTTGTACACTAGTACTGAACAATCTGAGGAGGAAATGAGAAGGAAAATTCCATTTTCAATAGCAACAAAAAGACTCAAATACCTAGGAGTTAACCAAAGAAGTACAGGACCTATATGCAGAAAACTACAAAACAATGTTAAAAGAAATTTTAAAAGACCTAAACAAATGGAAAGACATTCCATGTTCATGGATTGGAAGAATAAGTATCGTGAAGATGTCAATCTTGCCCAAACTGATTTATAGATTCAATGCAATACCAATCAAAATCCTAACAGCTTACTTTACAGAATTAGAGAAGGCAATTACCAAATTCATCTGGAAGGGTAAGTGCACCCGAATAGCCAAAAGCATTCTAAAAAAGAAGAGCAATGTGGGAGGAACTTCACTGCCTGACCATGAAACATATTACGAAGCCACAGTGGTCAAAACAGCATGGAACTGGCATAAAGATAGACACATCCATCAGTGGAATAGAATTGAGAATCCAGAAATATACCCTCACCTATACAGTCAACTGGTTTTTGACAAACCTACCAAGCCCACACTAATGGGAAAAAAACAGTCTCTTCAACAAATGGTGTTGGGAGAACTGGATATCTATAACCAAAAGAATGAAAGAGGACCCCTATCACACCCCCTATACAAGAATCTACTCAAAATGGATCAAAGATCTAAATATAAAAGCCAGGACCACAAAACTACTAGAAGAAAATGTAGGGAAACATCTTCAAGACCTTGTAGTAGGCGGTGACTTCTTGGACCTTACACCCAAAGCACATGCAACAAAAGAAAAAGTAGATAAATGGGACCTCCTCAAAATTCAACACTTTTGCACCTCACAGGACTTTGTCAGAAGGGTGAAAAGGCAGCCAACTCCATGGGAAAAAATATTTGGAAATCACATATCTGATAAGGGTTTAATATCCAGGATATATAAAGAGATGTTACAACTCAACAATAAAAAGACAAATGACTCAATTAAAAAATGGGCCAAAGACTTGAATAGACATTTCTCCAAATACAAATGGCAAAAAAACACATGAAGAAATGCTCAACATCACTCATGATTAGGGAAATGCAAATCAAAACTACAATGAGGTATCATTTCACACCTATCAGAATGGACACTATTAAAAAGACAGAGAACTACAAGTGTTGGAGAGGACGTGGAGAGATAGGAACACTTCTTCACTATTGGTGGGACTACAGGATGGTACAACCACTATGGAGGACTGTTTGGCAGTTCCTAAAGAAGTTGAATATAGACTTGCCACGTGACCCTGCAATACCACTACTGGGTATATACCCAGAAGAACTGAGAGCAGTGACACGAACAGACATCTGCACACCGATGTTCATAGTAACATTATTCATCATTGCCAAAAGTTGGAAACAACCCAGGTGTCCATCAACAGATGAATGGATAAACAAACTGAACTATTCACACGATGGAATATTATGCAGCTGTAAGAAGAAATGAAGTCATAAAGCATATGGCAACATGGATGAACCTGGAGGACATTATGTTGAGTGAAGCAAGCCAGACACAAAAGGACAAATACTTTATGAATGTGTTACTATGAACCAAATACATTGTGCAATATATTGTTTGATTCAAAAAAAAAAAAAACTTATATGTATCCATTTCATTTAATTGAGAAATGTATTTATTCATCTGTGTTTACGTTTTAGTTTTTAATTGTTTATATTTTCAATTATTAAATGTACAAAATAAAGTTAAAAAATTCCTCAATATGATAAAAAAAATTAAAAACAGAAAAAAAAATCAGCTAATGGCAATGACAAAGAATTATATCAATTCTAAGGGACAACAATTGGGGGATATAAGGGGTATGGGATTTTTCCCTTGGGAATAATGAAAACATTCTTAAATTGACTGGGGTAATGACAGCACAACTCTGATGAAAATGAGAACCACTAAGCGTACACTTTGAATGGATTGTACAAAGCATAGGACTGTATAACACAGTGAATCCTGAGGTGGAAGATGGACTATGGTTAACAGGACAAGTTTGAGAACATTCTCTCATAAACAAATATATATTTCTAATACATGGTTGTTAATAGTCAGGTGGATTGGGGGAATAAGACATCAAATGTAAGATAAGGGCTATAGTTAGTATACTTTGAGGATGTTCCTTCATAGTTTGTAACAAATGTTCCACAACAATACAAAGTGTTGGTGGTGGGGTGATGTATGGGAGTCCTGTATGATGATATGCATGTCTGTTTTATAAGTTCATAACCTTTACTATAAACTTATTGTTATGTAGGTTCATGTATGAATGATATATTTCAATAATTTTTAAATGAAAAAAAAAAATCAGCTGATGAATGATTTTACCCTAAAAACCTAGATACAAATAAATTTTAAAATAAAACCTAAAAATTTAGTAGGGAACAGCCCACTTACATAAAAATAACTCCAGGTTGTCAAGATTATTCCACAGTTCTTCCCATAAAAATATGCTATGCCCAACTACCCAACTATAAAATTATGTCCAATTAGTGCTTCCATTGAGCTATGTTTGAACAAACTTCCTAAGTTTAGGTCAAAACTTTGATAATTTGTAGGCCTTAAAATGTATTTTCTTTGGAGCAATCCAAGCACACTCTAATTAAAAATCGCAGATATAAATAAGGACCTTTTATTATATTTTCACGCTTTTTTTTTTTTTTTTTTTTTTACCGGGAGGTCCCGGGGATCGAACCCGGGTCTCTCCATATGGGAGACGGATGCCCAATCAGTTGAGCTACATCCGACTCCCTATTTTCACGCTTTTGATCACTATTTAAGGGAAAAGATATTCAAAATCTGAAAAAAAAAATCTTTCAAGTTTTCAGACCTCACAACAAAACATTATTTTTCAAATTTACACATGTAAATTCATGTTTTCATTACAAGACTGAGACATGCAAATTGCCACTTGGCCCAGTACTCCAGAGTGAACAAATGCTGATTTAATGAAGCATTCTGCTGACATTTATTTTATTATTGCCAAATATTTTAGTGGAGAAGAGAAGGCTGTTTAACAAAAACATAAAACTGCCCTGACATGAAACAGTAAACAAACTATACTTACCGATATATATTCCAAGTGGCAACAGGCAAGTTGAGAAGAAAGATAAACCAGTGCAATGAAACGAGCATTAATACAGTGACAATGGTATGGCCAATCAATTCTGGAATTACCCACTGCAAGGAAGAACATATTATTACATCTCCATTACTCTGTCCTTCCTGACTGTACACATTTTTAAAGCTAAATCAATCAAAGTACAGAGAACTTACAAGCTACTGTTACAAGATTATTTTTAGAGTCACATGTCCTATATTTGCATACTGCTGTAACAGCTTACCCCATGCATATACATCTGGGTACAACTTAAAAATAAAGCACTTAAATTTTAATTAAATTTTATCCCAGGCAAAGGTTTAATTTCATTCACTAAACAGGTTTTGAATAATGACTAGGGAAATATAAGAGTATTATTTATTTTCTATTCTAACACCTGTGCTAAAGCCTTTTACTCTAATTTGGGATGGTTGATATCTACCTATTCAAGTCAGAATATCAACCTTAACCATTTCTAATTTCCAGAATCCTTAAGAGGAAAACTGCTTCACACACAGAAAAAATAATAAAGGGTTTTAAAGGATTACAATAAGCTTGAAATTGACCAAGTATGATAATGAACCAGGATGCTAGAATCCCAACATTGGCATTATAGTGCCTCATGCATTTATCTATGCTCCTTTCTTTTACTATGTAACGTCCTAGTTCTCATGAATCAACAGCTACTGTGTCAGGATTCTCAAGTCACCAATAGCCTTCCTCTCCTATTTAGTACATAATTTTCTTTTAATGGATGCTACTAGCTAGTATTTATTGAGACAGAAATTGGCACACCCCATTTTCAGAAATAAAGAAGAAAAAAAAAAATGAACTCAGAGAGGTTAAAGTAACATGTCCAAGGTCACATAGCTACTTAGTGGCAGAGCAATATAGTATAAACCAGACATACTGGTCCCAGATCTCTTGCATTTAGATTTCAGATACTTTTTTTTTTTTTTTTTTTTAAGGAGGTACCAGGGATTGAACCCAGGACCTCTTACATGCAAACGCGGCACTCAACAAATGAGCTACATCCACTCCCCTCAGATACTTTTTTGTAAACAAATAAGTAGTGATTGGGGGGGGAGGGCTTAAACTTAATTTGCAATCAACTGGAACTGTGCATTTTAAAAAGTATAACCAATTGACCATAATGTGTACAAGTGTGAGCAGCAAAGTCAAACAAACCTGGAATGGATTCCATGCTGTGTCTTTATTACCTATGCAATCTTGGAAAAAAGTTACTTATCCCCTCTACATTTTCTCCCATGTAAAATGAAAATAATAATACCTACCTCACAAAGTTGTTGTAGAGAATTAGATGACATAACATGCATAAGGCACATGCAGAGTAAGAAACCTAAATGTTAGCCAATGCCACTACTACTCTCCATGCCATCGGACCCCACCCCTACAGCAATAGCTTCCAAGCTTGGATTTCTGACAGTAGATTGCAGTCATTTTTGTTTCACACAGAAACATACCTGAAACAACAGTTTCAGGAAGCAATACTTAACCTTACTATGCTTGGCTTACTGAACTTTAACCAAGTCCTCATTTTCAGTCTCTTTCCTCCAAAACCATGCTCCCTTCCCCTAACTTGTTCTCAGAACCACTGGCACTAGGCTTATATGCCCCATGCAGGTTGGAAGATTCTCCTCTAAAGTAATTTAGTGAGCAAGAGACAACACCTACCGAAAAAATGCCATTTCAGGTACTCCAATAAAAGTCCTAGTAGATAGCAATTACCCTAAAGTGAAGTCCACTAGTCAGTCAGAAGACATGAATCACCCATTCAGAGTCTCCAAATGAGCATTATAATGCTTCCCCTTTGTATGAATAGACAACCATGTATTAGACATTTGAGGAAAGCCTCCAACATGAAAGCAAGATGTGGCGGAGGTGAGGGGGAAAGGAACTTGGAAAAAACAGAGATAATGCAGATAGCAGAAGAAAAATTCAAAAATTCTATAATCAGTATTCTCAGAGAGCTAAAAGAAGGGAGTCAAACATGAACCAAGAGAGAAAAAAAAGCTCTTAGAAATTAAAAATGTAGCATAAATGATATATTTACTAGAAAATTCAGAAGACAATGCAGAGGAAATCTTTAAAAAGTTAGGAAAAAAAACAAAGGAACAAAAATAAGGAAAAGATGAATTGGCAGATCAATCCAGCAAATCAATTATCCAGACAATGGAATTTGTAGAAAGAGAAAAGTGAAAACAGAGGGGCAAGAAAGGATACAAAAAAATTTCCCAGATTGAAAGAACCTATCAGATGTCCAAAACAATTAATGAAAAAGGCCTAGACCAAATCACACCAGTGCAAAATTCCAAAACTCCAAGGATGAGGAAAGATTCTAAAACATTCTACAATCTAAAAGATTCTAAAATTCTCTGTAGAGAAGACTGGGGGGTGGAATACAAACAACAAAAAACAACAAAGAGATCCCTTTTTCAAAAAAGGATAAGAAATCAAAACAACATCAGACTTCCTGACTTAAATCACACCAAGTGAGAAGACCACCAAACAATGCCTAAAATTCTGAAGGAGGAGGGCAGGTGTAGCTCAGTGGTTGAGCATCTGCTCTCCACGTACCAGGTCAAATCCCCAGTACTTCCTAAAAAAATAAAATAAAATAAAATTCTCAAAGAAAACTCTCTTCCAATCTAGAATTCTGTACTCAAACTATGAACCAAGGGTAAGAGTAAGACATTTTCCAATAAGCAATGCCTAAAAATTTAATTCCAGCAAAATGAGGTAGTAAGCCAAGAAAAAGAAAAACATGAGATCCAAGAATCAAGGGATCTACAACAGGAGTCCCAGGACGACAGCTGCAAAACAGGTCTATAGAGCAATCAGTTCAGAGAACAGAAAGAGGATGGAGGTCTCTAGGGGAAAGATCACTTGGAGAAAAACTTAACTAAGATTATTTTAATATGTTTGATGAAGTAGAAAATAGTACTGAAGGGTGTTACAGATGTATTTAAAAAGACTTAGTAACAGGTATATAGAAAACTAAGAAATAAAGCAATGTGGCAATTATTAATGCTGGAAGAGACAAAGCTACCCAAAAATAAATATATAAATAAAAGTAAGTTATGATCACTGTTTATTATGAGGATTAGCAATAAAAAAATTTACATTATGATACTATATCATAATGGTGTAAACACTGAATATTAATTTAGCTGAAAAAAAAAAAAGAGATGGAGAGGAGATGTTTAGGGGAGGGGGGGTACATAAGAACTACATCTTTATCACACTGGGAAGTCAACAGGTAATATTTAAAATTGTTGAATCAAAAGAAATAGCAATTTGTACACTGATGTTCATAGCGGCATTATTCTCAATTGCCAAAAGATGGAAACAACCCAGGTATCCATTAACCAATAAATGAGAAACATAATATGGTATATACATATGATAGAATATTATGCAGTAGTAAGAAGAAATGAAGTCATCAAGCATATGACAACATGGATGAACCTTGAGGACGTTATATTGAGTTAAGCAAGCCAGACACCAAAGGTCAAATATTGTAGGGTTTCACTAATATGAAGTAAAAATAATGAACAAACTCATGGAGTTAATAGCTAGAATAGGTCACCAGAAGATAGAATGAGGATAGAGAATGGGGAGCTGAGGCTTAGTTTGTGCAAAATGTGTAATAAGGTCGATTGTAAAAGGATAGTGGTGATAGCACATTATAGTGATTGTAATTAGCAGTGCTAATACATGGGTATGATAGTGACTGAAAGGGAAAGTTTAAGGTCACATGTGTCACTAGAAGGAAAGCTATAAAGAATGAAACATGGGACTGTATAACATAATGAACCCTCTTATGGACAATGAGCGTAGTAAATAGTACAAATATAAAAATGTTTTTCCATGAAACAGAACAAATGTATGTTAATATGACAAGATGCTAATAATAGGGTGGTACATGGGCAAAAATACACCTAAAGCAAACTAAGGACTGTAGGGAAGAGTAACATATTAATATTTTTTCATTTGTTAAGAATTATGGAAAGTGAAAGAAACCAGACACAAAGTACTAAATATTGTTTGACTCCATCTATGCAAAATGTAAATATAAATAAATCTATAGAGATGAAATTAGATTAGCAGCTGTGTATGGCAAGGGATAAAGAGACTGAGAGGTGACTGTTAAGAGGCACAGGGTTTTTCTTTTTGGAGTAATGAAAACGCTCTAATATTGATTGCAGCGATGAATATACAACTCTATACCAAAAGCCACTGAATGTATACTTTAGATGGACTGATAGATTGTATGATTTGTGTTATGTTTCAATAAAATTGCTTTAAAAAAAAAAAAAAAGAACGAAAGAAAGAAATGGCTGTGCAAGCTTGTAAGAGAAAAAAATAAATACCAGAAAAAAAAAATATTAACAGCTCAAGTGCTGAAATCAGTTGACCCCAAGAGCAAGACAGGTAGGATTTAAAGGAGTCAAGAAGAGACAGCTGCTTTTCACTATTTAAGCTTTGTAGTAGCTTTGACTTCAGCTGTATGCAAGTATAACTTCTAAATAAATAATTAACAAAAAAAACTACTTAACTTCAAATCCACAGAGTAACTTTCTGAATAGAAGAATATAGGCATTCCATTCTTTTTTCATAAATTTTCATTTTTATAAAAGAAAACCCACAAATCACCTAAAATATGAGTAAACAAGAAATATAAAGAGAAATGCAATCCAACTGATTAAAAAAAAAAAAAAACTATTAGTCTCCTAAAGATGAAGAATATAGTTTACTAGAAATTTTAACTTCTAAATGTAATTTTATTTCCCTCACAGGTCAGAGAAACTGAAGTAGACTTAAGATGTGAAAAGAATCTTTTTTAGGTCAGAAATCGTTTTAGGTCAAGACAAAACCACTTCTTAGTATTGTATTTTTCTATGAACTTTTATCCAGAAAGCTTTTCTGTCTATTCATCTCAAAAAATATATCAGGACCAAGTGGTTCCCATGTATGTACATAATCTCTGCAATTCAGAGTATTCTTGCCAATATAGAATTCTGACTATACTAAAGGTAAAATAGCCTTAAAATAAATTCCATTTCTCAGCCAGCCACACAGGAAGGTCTTCTTTATGCAACAAGACAGGCTGAGATTTTTTACTATGGGGCAGGAGGTAGGAGGTTAGACACAGAAGGCAAAAACAATTACACTCATAATGAACCTTTGCCTACTCTGATTAATGTAGTAGTCCATTTGGACAAGGGGACAAAGAAAAAGCAGAGTAAAGAAACAAAATTTCTACCTCAGGTCTTCCTAGTATGATTTCATGAGCTAAAGCATAGTAAAACACAGTAGCTCTTACCAACATTCCAACAAGGGGCAGCATGCACTCTAGAATCAAATATATTTATATATATATATATGTTGGTTTTAATAATCTTTAATACAGAAAATGAAGGACTTGAATATCAGAAAATGAACAAAAAAATGTCTTACCTTGTTTAATTTCGAGCAACATGATCTAGCATTAATGTAATCACATTCTAAATCAGACAGTGTAATTATCTGATGTCAAGATAAGGAATTATAAGTGTTTCATAACAACTAAGTAGTAAAGTTCATTCATTAGACAACTCAATTTTTAAATTTATGGTCCTTACAACAAATGATTTCCACAAAGTAATCCCTTCATTAAGTTCAATTCCAATCTGACCCATACCAGAACATTCATTCTGAGTTCCTCAAATGTGGAACAATGGCTATTAGAAAAAGAAAATAAGACCTATAAAACAGTTTAAATGTTTAAAGCCTGAGTTCCCAGTGTAGAAAAATGTTTATGATATGTCCATAAAATGTCTTTGAAGACTTAAGATATGAATAAAAAAACAGGATATAAAACTGTAAATACAGATCGTTTACATGTTGGCAGTGGTTATGACTCGAAAGTTGGACTAGAGATGATTCTTTTTTCTTAATACTTTTCTTTATTTTCCAAACCTTTCACAGTAAACGTGTATTATATCGCATTTAGGCAAAAAATATTTTTAATATAAAATCACAAATAAAAATTTAAGAAGGACAAATGGACATAAAAATTAAAAGTCCTCAAATAAATGATACAATGTGTGGGATTTACTTTAAAATGCTCTACCACTCCCCTAAATAGTTGGGGGAGAGATGAAAAAGAATGGCAAAATGCTGAAAATCACTGAAGTTGGTTAATGGAAATAGGAATTTATTACACTACTCTCTTTACTTATGGTAATGTCTGAAAATGTCCATTCAAAAAAGTAAAAATAAATGCTCTCAGCTAAATACTAAACATTTCTATATGGATAGCCCCCATCTCCTCATCATGTATAAAATCAAATTCATCACTTTCCCCACAAAATTGCTCTTCCTCCAATTTACTTTATTTCTGCCAATAGCCATTTGCTCAATCATCCAGTCTCAAAATATGGAAAGCTGTCACCACATTGTTTCTCATCATTAATCATTACCAAGTCATATCAGTCAATTCCTCCTGTCATCACGCATATTAATCTTTCACTGTCTACAATTAGTGCACTCTTTCAAATCCAGACAAGCCTATTCCCTAAACAGTTTCTTCCAGTCTTTCCTGTTTTTTCCAACCCACCCTGTAGATTCATCTTCCTAATACATCTGTTTATATCCTGCCTAGAGGATGAAAGTGAAAGTCCTCATTTAACACTCAAGCCCTCCAAAATCTGACCTAATCTTGCCTTTAACCCTGCCTCTCCAATCTGACTTTATACTACTGTCAAAATAACCATGTGCTCCAGATGGCCTAGTCCTTTATCCCATAAAAGCCATGAGCATACCTGTCTCTGCCCCTTTGCTCTTTTGAGTGTATTCTGAGTACCCATTTCCGCCTCTGTAGATTTTGTTCATGGTTCAGAGTCCAGAAAAACTGATATACTACATAAAGTCTACCCTGACCATTGTCCACTCTTATCTTTAATACTAAACTAGTGCAACTATCCTAAAATCCATGAATACAGTATACTGGATTTCATCAAAACACCCTGAATGTATACCTTAATGTCAACCTACATCACTTATACCATTTTTCTGCCAATATAAATTGGTGTAAACCAAGGCTATTTTAAATTATCAAGCCTAGTTTTCCTAACTGCAAGAAAAGAGAAATGCAATTTCATATCTCTGAGTTTAAGAGTTGATATTTCTTATGCCACAAGAGGGACATGAGTCATCAAAACTTAGGCAAGTGCGTTGCTGCATCAACCACGAGAATGAAGACCATTCTCAGCAAACCAGACTGTCAGCATTCCAGAAAAGGTCGACATCATGCTGAAGGGATGCAGTTATTGTGATGGGCCCCAGAGGAGCCCTGTGGAGGGACTTCAATCACATCAGTGTAGAACTCAGTCTCCTGGGAAGAAAAAGAAGAGGCCTTGGGTTGACCGATAGTGGGGAAATAGGAAGTGGCTACAGCTGGCACTCTGTGCGTATGTACAGAACACAGTCAAGGGTGTCACATGGAGTTTCCATTACAAGATGAAGTCTGTGTGTGCTCACTTGCCCATCAATGTTGTTACTCAGGAGAGAGGGTCTCTGGTTGAAATCCAAATTTCTTGGGTGAAAAAGACATGTGCAGGATTCAGATGAAGGCAGGTGTTGCTTGTTTTCTCAAGCCCAGAAAGATGAGCTAATTCTTGAAGGAAATGATATTGAACTTGTATCAAATTCCGCTGCTTTGATTCAACAACCCACAACAGTTAAAAACAAGGATACAAGAAAAATTTTGGATGGTATCTATGTCTCTGAAAAAGGAACATTTCAGTAGGCTGATGAATAAGATCTAAGAGTTGTGGAGCAGTGGAAAGGACAAGATGCCAGACCTATTTTAAAGATGTAATAAAATTCATGTGTAACTTGAGGGGAAAAAAACAAACAAACGTAGGCACAAATGATACCACCTTTTCAGTCAGTTCCCCAAACTTTATTACTAAAACTCAGGGTTCTCATTAGATATCATCAGGTGAAGTAAAAACTGCTGCTTAATTGGGGGGGGGGGAGCAAGGCAGGGGGCACTATCTAATGAGCATTTGCTATGAGCCAGGAGGCACTGTGCCAGTTGCTATTAAAAATATATATTAAAAAATTAAATAACTGAGGCTTAGAGAGGTGAGGTAATGTGCACAGCAAATAACGAGCTGAGCAGGGATTTCTGATTCCAAATTTTGCCCCTTTCCACAAATGGCTGCCTGTCTACACCAAAGTATGAAGCCACACTGGAAAAATACTTTGGACCATTATGTTTCAGGAATACGAGAAGATTCGGTAGCCTATAAGCACCCACACGGAATATTTTTACGAAAAGGTGCGTTTTAAAGGCTATTATCGTGTTTCTGTCCTCAGCTGAAGGGTTCTGAAGGTCATGAACATTTGTTAAGTAAAGCAAATATGGTTTATTCCTAAAAAGTAGTCCCCAAAGTGTAAAAGAGGATTAAATCCTATTAAAGAGAGAGAAATTTAAAAAAAAAATACTTTGTACAACTATCCTATAAAACCAACATGCTCAGGCAAACAAAAAGTTCAATTTGGTCAGAAAGGGGTATTTGCTATTTCCAAAGAAAGAAGATAACACGCAGGTTCTCATGCTTTCTTCCTAGCTCATATTTAATTATTAAAAACTGGATTGTGCATTAAAACACTGGGCAAGAACCAAAACTAGTCGCTCGCTCAGGGCAGGGAAGAATTGTAGTAGCCAAACGGCTACAGCAGTGCTAGGTTCAACAACCATTTATAGGGCTGGAAAAAATGCAATCTGAATCCTGTAACATGAATAGCTACGTAAAAGACCGACACAGAAAATAATAAAAGTTAAGAAGCGACTGGGAACTAAAGCACGTGTAGCTACTGAACTTAGGGATCTGCAACCGCCAGGGGCAACCAAAATAATCACTTGCAGACGGTCTTTTAAAATAAACCCTTCCCAAAACTCCCTACAAAATGGTACCACGAAGGAACCACTTCTCCCGTTTCGAAATGTGTGGACTCCGGGGATGTGAAAGGTCCCGCCAAGTACCAGTACCCGCGAGAACAAAGGCGTGGACCGCGGGGGTTGTGCCGGGAGAATAACAAGAGGCGGCAGATCGCCTCCGCTGGTCCCCGGGGCTTGGGCGGGCGTTCCCAAGACCCCCGGCATCCTACCAAGGGTCCGACGCGGGGCATGTACAAGGAAAACTGCGACCCTTCTCTCCTGAAGGCCCAAAGGGAGGCCAAGAGCTGGCCCTCACTGGAGGCCGGGATGCGCCCGGGTATTCTGGAAGCCAGGACAGCAGGCCAGGGCGTCTGGAGGAAGACCGGCCAGGACCCACGGGTGAAGGGCGGCGCAATGCTAGGGAAGCGCGACCACACCCGCCCCAGCGGCCCGGCCCGCCACCGCCGCAGGGCCGGCGCCCGGGGGAGCCGCCCGCAGCTGCCCGCGTCCCCGCCCGAGTCCACTCTCGGCCCGCACCTCCGGCAAGGATACGAAGTAGACGGAAAGAAAGATGAGCGCGCAGCAATCGAGGAGAGAGAAGATGAACACCACCGCCTCCATCCTCCGCCGCCGCTCCTTCCGTCAGACCCGTGAGGCGCCCCAATACAACCCTGATAGGTCCTCGCGACCGCCTGCTGGGCGTGGGGTCACCCCGCCAAGGCGCGGCATGCTGGGAGTTGGAGTCGATTTCCGAAAAAAAAAAAAAAAAAAAAAAAAAACTCTAGGGTCATAGTCCTGGTGCATGCTGGGAAACGTAGTTTATTAATATCAACCCTCTCAAAGAGGTGGGCGGGACCTCTGCTCTAAATCTGATTCATCATTTCCAGAAATCGTTAATGACTTGCTTGTAATTCACTGAACGCTGTAATATTCTGGATACCCTGCAGCACGTATTTCCCCTGTGTGAAAGTATTAGTGTCTGTGCTAGACCCTCTCCATCTCCTGAGTTGGGAGTGGTAACAGTGGTAATTAATGCCTCAACGCATTAATCTAACCTCAACTCCTGGCTTGACCCTTGAGATTTCCCCTTCCTGATCTCATTATCTCCAGAGTTCTCACAGTCTCTTGCTTATCCTACAGCAGTGTCTCTCTCACTCTAGATTTTAAGATCTTTGAAGACTGAATAAGTTGTCTTATTCATCCATTCATTCATTTGACAAATATTTAATGACCCTGCCTCTACTATATATCAAGAATTGCTCTAGACTCTAGAGATACAGAAATGAACAAAGCAGACAAGATCTTTGCCCTCATGGGGGTACAGGCAAAGAAGTAACAAATAAATATAGGAAAATAGCATTTCAAAGGGTGATAAAAGCTATAAGGAAATTACATCATTCATTCAACCAATAGTTTTTGAGCAGCTAGTAGATGCCAGGTAGTGTGGAGTGAGTTGCTACATGGTGTATTGTAGGAACACAGACTCAGGCACAACAGAAACTTTCAACAAATGATCGCTTTACTACTTACACAGCACAAAGTGTCCAAAAGAGCAGGAGAAGAGATCCCATTGTGGCCTGTTACCCCAGGTGGCCAAAACTGCTCGGGTTGGAGTCAGTAGACCGCAGCTCTTCATGCCCCACTTCACAACAGCCAGCATGCTCTTTGAGAGTGGTATTTATCCACTCTGGGGAAAGGGGCTCTGCCACTGAAAACTACTGACTCGATAAGCATCTGGGACTGCTTATTTCCCGTTTTGGCTTAAGGTCTGGTTGGGCCTTTTCATTAGACTTAACATCTGCTCCAGGTTGTGGAATGGAAGCAACACACAATAGATGAAGGGTAGGGGAGTGGGGGCATAGGCAAGGCTGGGCAATGGCCATTGAATGTGCGTTGGTGACTTCCCTGGCAGGTACTGTTATAGTCCTTGGGAATACAGGGTGAACAAGAGAGAAAAAAATCCCTACATTGGTGTAACTTAAATTACTGCAGGGAAGACAGACAATGAACAAACAAATCTACAATGGCAGTCAGTTTTAAGTACTTTGAAGGGGATGGGGAAAAATTTGTAGACTGAGAGATCAGAGAAGGCCAGGTTGAAGAAGTGGCATTTAGTTGAAATATGAACAACAGCTGTGTGAAGATTTGCAGGGAGAACGCCCCAAACATTGGGAGGAGTGACTGCAAAGACCCTACTGCACAAACAGACTTGGTGTCTTTAAGGACAGGAAAAAAGGCCAGTGTGGCTGAAGCACAGTGAGAGGAAGTTAGATGTGGGCAGGCAAGGCCATATGGAATTTACAGGCCCCTAACAAATATAGCTTTTTTTTTTTTTTTTTTTAAGATTTAGGAGTCACTGGGAACCAAACCTGCAACCTCCCGTGTAGGAGAGAGGTGCTCAATCACTTGAGCCACCTCAGCTCCCTGATTTGTTGTGACTCTCATTGTCTTTCCTTTTTGTGTCTCTTTGTTGTGTCATCTTGTTGTGCCTGCCTGTCGCGTCAGCTCACCTTCGCCATGAGGCCCCCGGAAACTGAACCCAGGACCTCCCATGTGGTAGGCAGGAGCTCAATCGCTTGAGCCACATCCGCTTCCCACAAATTTAGCTTTTATTCTAATATGATGAGGAACCACTGGAGAGTTTTAAGTGTGGAAGTGCTTTGCTTTTGTTTACATTTTTAAAATATCCTTCTAGTTTTTCGGTATATTGAATGTATGAAAGAGAAACAGGTTTGTCAGCAGGGAGACAACTTAGGATAGGAAAGGATGGATAGGGGAATTAGTATGAAGGCAAAACCAGCTGGATTTACTTGAGACAGCATAGATTACTAGCTTCATAAGGGGTTCATAGGTTAAAGCTAGACATTCTGTTGACAAATTATTTATAAACCAGCTATCACTGCATTGCTGCTGCACTTTGCACATGCCTCTATTAGAGAAGTCATCACAGTAACTGTCTTTCCTTCCATACCTAGCCAGCCATGCTTTAAACTATGATCTGGGTAACAGATTTTATTAACGTGTATTTCCCCAGTAACTTCTATCCTGTAAATATATGATGCTTAATAAATAGTTGCTGAATGAATGATCCATACTATCAGGAGAGTAGTTTCCAGAGTTAAAAACAAACCTCATCTCACACACAGTCCCTGAGTTGGAACTGAAAACACAGACTATTCCATATTCTTTGTCTGCAGTTTCATCCTTCGTAAATAAAAAAGTCAGCAGCATCATAAGTGGTAATTATTAAATTACCAACTAGTTAAGATAGCCTTCATCTCTTCAAACTCAAAACATGTTTGCAATATAAAAACTATAGGGGGAAGCAGATGTGGCTCAAGCAATTGAGCCCCTGCCTACAACATGGGAGGGCCCAGGTTTGGTTCCAGTGCCTCCTAAAGAAAAAAAAAAGAAGATAAGCACACAATGAACAGACACAGCAAGTGCAAACACAACATGGTGGGGAATAAATAAATAAATAAATATGCAAATATTCTCACTGTCCTGATTTTGTGATAATCAGGGTAGGCTAAACATTTGCTATATTAGAAACCATGCATGTGTCCCCAGACCTAGTTTTTCTCCCTAGGTCTGGATTTTTAGAATGCTGGTGATAAATTAAGCCTGCTTTATTATAAGACCATCCTGTATGGGCAAAGACTGTAACTTTGGGTATCTTTGATCAGCCTTAAGAGATATAGCAGGGGGATGGCTGTGGCTCGGGCGGTTGGGCATCCGTCTCCTATATGGAGGGACCTGGGTTCAATCCCCGGATCTCCCAGTAAAAATAAAAAAAAGAAAAATATAGAAGGCGCTTGGGCCACCAGGACCCGCGTGCGGGTGTGACATCAGACCCGTAAGCCACGCAGCAAGATGATGACTTAACAGAAGAGCGACACAAGGGAGAGCCAAGACGAGACACACGGAAAAACCAGGAACTATGGTGGTGCAGGTGGTAGGATGCCTCTCTCCCACATCGGAGGTTCTGAGGATCAGATCCCAGTGAAGACAGGAAGAGAAGGATGAAAAGAGAGGACAGGAAATGGACACAGAGAGTTGCCCAGCGAATGAACACAGAAACAGCAAAAACGGGGGGGGGGGGGGAGTTAAAAATGGATAAAAGCACATAAATAAATAAATCCTTTAAAAAAATGTATGGGTAGGAAGATACAGGCTGTAGTTAGTAGTAATACTTTGACAGTGCTCTTTCATGATTTGTTAACAAATGTTTCACAACAATCCAGGGTGTTTGTGGGAGAGCGTGATGTGTGGGAGTACTGTATGATGTTATGCATGTTTGTTTCGTAAATTCATGATGTTTACTGAACACTTATAGTTTATGTATGTTCATGTGTGAATGATATACTTCAATAAACTGTTAAATAAATAAATAAACAAACAAACAAACTATAGGGAGGGGAACGGATGTAGCTAACTGGTTGAGCACCTGCTTCCCATGTATGAGGTCCTGGGTTCAATCCTCCTCCTTGAAAAAAGGAGTACCTCCTTGAAAAAAAAAAGCTAAAGGGAATGCAAAATTTGAGAGAAGGAAAGAGTGGTGTGTGTGTGTTATATACATTATGCATTTTATATATATATACATTATTCATTATATTCTTATGTATTTTTCTTATTTGTATTATATATTTATTGTATTGTGTGCATTTTATGTATATTATATTTTTAAAGTACAAATTGAACTGGTTCTTCACCTGGTTGGAGGACCTTCTTCATTAGATTCCACAGAAAAGACACATGGATGTAATTTTTTCAGATGTAGCATGTCTGAGATTAGCTTCATTCTACTCCTACCTTGAGTGATGTTTTTGAATTAGTATAGAACTGTAGGTTGAAAACTGTTTTCCAGTAGAATTTTGACAACATTACTCCACTGTCTTCAAGATTCTAGAAGCAAGTTGATAAGTACATGCCATTCTAAAATTCTTGATCCTATGTTTGTGTCCTACCTGTTCTCCCTGAAAGATTTAGGACCTTCTCTTTATCCTTGTCATTCTTAAATGTCATGATAACATGCTTTGGGGTGTTTCTTCTTTCCTTCATTTTGCTAATCACTCAGTGGACTCTTTAAATATGGAATTGCTTTTAAATGTTCTAGTGTCATTTCTCTGGTCATTTTTTTTTTTTTTTTCTGTTTTCTCCCTTCCTAAAATTTCTTTTTTTTTTTAAAGATTTATTTATTTATTCCCCGCCCTCGTTGTTTTGCACTCACTGTCTGCTCTCTGTGTCTTCTTCTGTGTCTGTTTGTCTTCTCTTTGGGCAGCACTGGGAACCAATCCTGGGTCCTTCCAGAGTGGAGGAGAGACTGCTTAATCTCTTGCACTACCTCAGTTCCCTGGTCTGCTGCATCTCTTATTGTCTCTCTTCTGTGTCTCTTTTTGTTGTGTCATCTTGCTGCACCAGCTCTCTGCATAGGCCAGCACTCCATGCGGGCCAGCACTCCACGTGGGCCAGCTTGCTTTTCACCAGGAGGCCCCGGGAATCAAACTCTGGACCTCCTATATGGTAGACGAGAGCCCAATCGCTTGAGCCATATCTACTTCCCACCTAAAACTTCTTTTAGTTGTACATTGAAACTCCTAAACTGAGAAATTTTTATCTCCTATTTCCATCCCTGTATATTTTTTGGTTATACTTTCTATGGGAATTCCTCAACTTTACCTTCCAACACTTCTAATGAAATTGACTTCTGTATTAGTCAGCCAACGGGGTGCTAATGTGATATACCAAAAATGGGTTGGTCCTCATAAAGGGTATTTATTTGGGGTAGAAGTCCACAGATACCAGGCCATAAAGCTTTAAGTTTCTTCTCTCACCACAGTCCATCGCCACTTGTTAGAGCAAGACAGCTGCTGGCATTTGCCAGAGTTCAGGCTTCTGGGGTTCCTCTCTTCCCGGGGCTGCGTTTCTCTCCGGGCTTAGCTCCTGTTTCCTCCACAAGGTCAGCTGTAGATGATCAGGTAAATTGCTTGCTTCTCTTCTCCTGGGGCCCTTTTTCCAACATCAAAACTGCTTCTCATGGGGTCGGATGTGGCTCAACTGGTTGGGCGTCTGTCTCCCATATGGAGGGACCTGGGTTCGATCCCCGGGACCTCCCGGTAAAAAAAAAAAAAAAAAAAAAAATGCTTCTCAAAAGACTACTTCAACTGTCCTTTGCCTTGCCTTTTATATTCAATTCCCCACCCACCAAGGGGTGGGGCTCAACGCCCTAATCCTAACCTAATCATGCCCAGATTAACAGATCAGTTTACAAGCATGATTCAATTATATTTTTGGAATTCATAATTACATCAAACTGCCACAACTTCCTAACATCTTTTTAATTTATAAGAGCTCTTTTTTGTCTTCTGAGTGTTCTTTTTTACAGCATCCTCTTCTTTTTTCAGTGATGCAGGATCTTCTCATCTCTATGAGGATATAAATTTTGCTATGCTTAAAATATTCCTCTGTTCCACGCATTGTCTCTGTTTCCTCCAATTTCGTCGCCTGCCCCCCCCCCCCCCATTTCTTTGATTTCATGATGGGAATTTTTTACAAGTGAACTTTGATACTTGGCAGTCTGTTCATATGTGAAAAAGAAGCCCAAGAAGAGGATTGGTTGCTCAGTGTTGGTGGGCAGGGCTGGTTGATTACTCGATTCCATTGTTGATCAATAATGTCCTTAATGGCGACCTAGACATTGGCCACCCATGCTTTCCTCTGCCCCCCTCAAATGTAGATATTTTCTTTGGAGCCCTTCAATTACCTCAGGAAAGCATCTAAGCTTTTACCTGGAACTATTCTGATAGCCACATGAGGAAATAGGCTGAGGTTTCATGTTTGAAAACTTTCACTTCATCTTCCTGTTTTCAGTGTTGTGCCTTGTTTCTGTTCTCCGTTGTGATATTTTAAATAATACTGCTATAGGCATTATTGTGCATGTCTTTTAGTGAATAAATATATATATATATTTCTTTGGGGTATACATTAGAAGTGCAATTGCTGGGTTACAGTTTCTCAAAGTGGATATAAGAACTCTTTTCAATTTTCTTTAATAGAAACACAAATCTATTAGCACATATGAAAAAAGTAATATTCAATGATATCATGATATAGCTAAGTATTCAAATTTCACCATTTGTTGTCAAAAGTTTTAATTTTTGCTAACCTTGAGGCGATAATAGTATCCCATTGCACTTTTTTTTTTCCTCATTGTGCTTTTAATTTGCACTTCCTAAATTACTAAAGAGACTAAGCATCTTTTCATAGACCACATTTCCCACGGACAGTTTGTAATTAAGTTGTAAGAGTTCTTTATATGTTACAGGTAATATATGATTAAATATCTTCTCACAGTTGGCAATTTGTATTTTCACTTCTTTTATTTCAAAACTTTTTATTGTAGTGACATATATACAACTCGAAATTTCCCTTTTTTTAAAGGAAGTACCGGGGACCTCGTACATGGGAAGGAGGTACTCAAACCACTGAGCTACATGCGCTCCCCTCAAAATTTCCCATTTTAACCACTTTAAAATATACAATGCAGTGGTATTAATTATTCACAATATTGTGCTACCATCACCAACATCCATTACCCCAGCTTTTTCATTACCTCAACCACAAACTCTGGCCCCATTAAGCAATAATTCCCCCTTTCCCTCCCTGCTCCACCCACCCACCCCACCCCCAGCCCCTGGTAACCTATAATCTACTATCTGTCTCTATTAAATTTGCTTATTGGGGGCAGATGTGGCTTAAATGGTTGGGCGTCTATCTCCCATATGGAGGGACCTGGGTTCAACCCCCAGGATCTTCTGGTAAAAATTTAAAGAATTAAAAAAATAAAAGTATAGAAGGCACGCGGGCCGCCAGCCCCTATGCACAGATGCGCTGTCAGGCCACACCAAGCCATGCAGCAAGATGATGATGTAACAGGAGAGTGACACAAGGGAGAGCCAAGATGAGATGCACCAAAAAACCAGGACCCAAGGTGGCACAGGTGGTAGGATGCCTCTCTCCCACATCAGAGGTTCCCAAGATTGAATCCCAGTGAAGGCAGGAGAAGATTGAGAAGAGAGGGCAGGAAACAGACACAGAGAATTGCCCGGTGAGTGGACACAAAACAGCAAATGGGGGGAGGGGGAGTTAAAAATGGATAAAAGTAAATAAATAAATCTTTTTTAAAAATTTGCTTATTATAGGCATTTCATATAAGCTACATCATATAATATTTTTGCATATGTGTGTCTCATTTCACTCGACAGGATGTCTTCAATGTTGTTGCATGTATCAGAACTTCATAGTTCTGTTGCATCAATCAGAACATTCCTTTTTACAGCTGAATAATATTCCATGGCATGTATATACCGCATTTCGTTTATCCGTTCATCTGTTGATGGACACTTGGGTTGCCTCCTTCCTTTGGCTATTGTGAATAATGCTGCTCTGGGCATTGGTATGCAAGTTTGTGTTTTGAGTCTCTGCTCTCAATTCATTTGGGTATACGTCAAGAAGTAGGTATCTTTTCACTTTTTTTTAACATTTCATATATTGTTTATTAATATTGCATACATTAGATCCAAAATCTGCAATTTCTAAGCACATCACATTTAGAACTTTCAGATCCTACTGCAGTTTTAGGTTAATACCTACAGAGGTACCTTTAAGTGAATGAACAAGATTCTATATTATTGAAAATATAGTACAGAGTAAAATGATTTAAATATAATTTAGGCACATATTGATTATGAAAATAGATATCTCTCAATACAATACTTCTCTGTCTTGGTAAAAATAATAAAGCAAAGAAAATAATTTATTTCTGAAGTTGCTTTCCTTCACTCGTACAGGTCCAACCTCTTCCCACTTATGCATATATACTCTTTACTGTTAAGGAAAGCTTTGCATATTTATGTATAGAAGAAACTACATAAATATTGAAGACATGTCATTCTCCCAAAGGAGGCAAAGTAGTTTTTAATGATTCACTGCCTCAAATTTATGAGTCAATAGAATTCAGAACCCATTTGGACTCAGCTTATATCCCTGTTCTTGGGGTCGATATAAAGACACCGGGTTATTGGTGAGGAAGTATAGGCCCTATCTCTCCTGCTGCAGGAAGATAACAACTCAAGAAAATCAGGCTAAAACTTGTTTTAAAAAAAAAAGAGAAAATGTATGTAAAAGAACCATAGGTACTAACTGATTGGTATTATATCTTGGACCAGCCAATTGCCTTTATCTTTATTTACTTTTTTAGTGGCTATAATAAAATTGTCAGTTTAAATCAATTATTCCCCATTGTAGGATTTAGCTGCACTTATTTTGAGTTAACCTTTAAAAGATAACTTTGCCATTTTCACTTATATTTTATAGCTTTGATTGCAGTAGATTAGGATTAAATACCTATTTCCAAAGCTGGCCCTGTTTAAACTATTTGGCATTTGCATTAAATGAATATTAATGATGCGCCTTGGTTTTTTGGTATTGAAGTATCTTCATATGGTTGTATATGAGATAACTGGGCTAGTAGTGTAATTAGATAAAATTGCCTGGTCTGGTGTTGAGTGGAACTTGTTCAGAATGAATTTTTTTCCAATTAGGAATGCTCATTTAAAAACTGTAATTATAGGTAAATTCTTGCTCCACCTGGAGAGTGTCACTGTGCTTTCAGCATGACAGTGTAATATGATGTCTTTCTTTCCACTGTCTCAATCAATTAGAATGGGGGATTTCTTTAATTTAGCTATTGTTTTTTCTAAAGCATAAACATTATAAAAATAAATCTGAAAAGAAAGGCTTGGAGAGTCTAGTCTTACCATATTCATATGGTGTGAAAGGTATTTAAAGTATGGGAGGCATCATTAAGCTATTTATAAACCTGAACAATCTTTTCAATATTTTCATAAAGCTTAACAACTTAAATATCCATACTGCATCAAGAGATTTAATAAATATAATTGCATATGTTGTACTTTGCATAAATTAAAATCCTCAAATGCATTTCAAACCACGATGGTGTTTTCACATCATGCCTACTTAAAAGCAAATAAAATAGACACTATTCCTGGTCAAAAAGCCAGGCAAATCCATTAACCCATTCAAAAGGCAGCAATATAATCCAGTTTCCCTACATCTATTAAATGAGTGCTTCTCCTTTATAATCAGACTGTGGGGAAAAAGTCATTTTTTTTTCCTTATGCACTGCTGAGAACAAGCATAATCCTCTAAATGTTTTTTAATTCCCTTACAATTATTTCTTCTAGACAACTGAGTGGATGTAGAAGGAAAAGTGATAAGGAAAATATTTCTCATCGTGAAACCTTCCTCTTGCCCCTAAAATCCTCATCTGACACTTTGTGACGTATGTAGTTGGGTGTCAGCATCTCTTCAAATATAGCTCCTTTCACATTGGAACCTCTCAGGTTGGCTTCCTGAAGGTCACACCCAGACAGATCACAATTCTCTAAATCAGTTCCTGCCAGAGTTGCTCCTCTAAGATTACATTCTTTTTTTTTTTTTTTTTTTTTTTAAAAGATTTTATTTATTCATTCATTTATCCCCCCCTTGCTGCCTGTGCTCGCTGGGTCAGCCAACCACGCCGTGCGGGCGGGCCTGCCTTCACCAGGAGGCCCCGGGAACCGAACCCGGGGCCTCCCACATGGTAAACGGGAGCCCTACTGATTGAGCCACAGCCGCTTCCCATGATTACATTCTTTATGTAGCAACTCTCAGGTTAATTCCTGTCATTTGACTTCCTTCCACAGCCACACCTTTCAGATTAGCACCTTCTAAGTTGGCTTTAAGACCAGAGGGATCTTCAAAATCACACAGTTTCAAGGATGCACCTTCTGCATTAGAACATAGAATCTTTTTTTTTTTTTTTTTAAGATTTTATTTATTTATTCATTTATCCCCCCCTTGCTGCTTGTGCTCGCTGGGTCAGCCAACCACGCCGAGCGGGCGGCCCGCCCTCACCAGGAGGCCCCGGGAATTGAACCCGGGGCCTCCCATATGGTAAACGGGAGCCCTACTGATTGAGCCACAGCCGCTTCCCTAGAACATAGCATCTTAACCCCTTGGAGATTTGCACAATCAAGCACTGATCCAGAGAGATCAGCTTTTTCAAGATTTGCACAGCAAAGTTTAGCATGTGCAAGATTGCAGCGGCTTAAATTGGCCATTTTGAAGTTAATGTATCGAAGATCTAAACGAGAAAGATCAGCACCACTGAAGTTTAAACCCTGACAACGCAATTCTGACTTAGTTGGAGTGGCTAGCAGAAATCGGACAAATTCCTTTCGGGATATTGGTGAATGATCCTCTGGTGGTTGGGAATTCTTTATTGCCACTTCAAGATGTTCAATCAATGAGTCAATACCACAAAATCTGGCTTCTTCTAACACACCTAATAAATTAATGCCATCATTTACAATGAGCTGCCCGTGACGCAAATAGTTCAAAATGGGTTCAAAGTACTCAGGACTTCGGTCAATTAAGTAAGCTCCTCTGTGGTCTCGGTTACTTCCCCAGACATCTTTATCTTTAAACATATGGGCCAGCATACTGTCAGGTTCTTTATTCACTAAAGTGCTCCGTGTAGTTGTAAAGTACCGCCCTCCAATATTTAATGTTAGCCAGTCTGTGTGGGATCCTGTCGGTCCTTCAGGTAGTTTAGAATCTGTCTGAGGATCAATAAATGGTTCTCCTTCACACACAAACAAAACATCATCATCCCTGATCAAACCAATATCATCAAACAGTCCACCTTTCCCATTATACACACTGGTGGTTTTATGCCGAGTTTACTGCTGGCCACAGAAAGCAAATCAGATAAAGTTCCATACACAGCAACCACCTTTCCATTCTTGGGCTGCCGTTAAGGAACAGGGTCACCCGCCTCATCGCGCTGCCCCCACTGGGTCCTGAGGGAGCCGCCACCCTCCCACCTTTTCCTTCTCCCACCTTTTCCTCCTCCCACCTTTTTCTCCTCCCGCCCTTCCCCGTTTCCACCCACTCGGACTCTCCTCCCTTCCCCACCTTCCTTCTCTTACTCACAGACACACACACACACCGGTATCTTCTCACTTTTAATGGGATTTTTTTTAATGGGATTTCTTATTTTAATGTAATCAAATCACTCAATCATTTCCTTTATGGTTGTACATTAGTGTCTTATTTAAGAAACTCTTCCTTTTATCCCAAAATTTCTTCTAAATTACCTTTCATATTTAAGTCTTTAATATATCTAGCATTATCCCTGCACCAATACCATTGTCTTAACTACAATGATGTATAAGTTTTGAATGGGAGAGAATAAGGACCTATATGGTTGTGAGACATCTATATTTTACTTAAAGTGGTTAAATATTGACACCAAGTAGAGTCTGAAAGATGAGGCTTATATATTGTAACCTCTAAAGTAACCACTGTGTAAAAACAAGAACAAAGTTATATAGCAAAAAAAACTAATAATATAAATTAAAATGGAATACTTAAAAACATTCATACAGAAAGAAAACAAAAAGAAAATAAAGAGAAAAAGAAAAAGAAGAAGAAGAAGAACAACAACAAAAACATTCAAATAATCCAAAAGAATGCAGGCAAGGGGGATCAGAGGAACTTTACACAATGATAAAAGGGTCAGTTTAGGGAGCAGATATGGCTCAAGCAGTTGGGTGCCCACCTCCCACATGGGAGGTCCCAGGTGCAGTTCCTGGTGCCTACTAAAGAAGACAAACAATGAGCAGACATCAAGCAAAAACAACGAGCAAGACAACAAGCAAACAACGAGCAGAGAATGAGCAAAAAAAAAGTATCAATTCATAAAGAAGTCATTGTAATTCCAAATATGTATGCACATAACCCAAAAAGCTCAAAATACATGAAGCAAAAATGGATAGAACTGAAAGGAGAAATAGAGAAATCCAAAATTATGGTTGGAAGTTTCAACATCCATCTCTCAATAAACAATAGAACAAATAGATGGAAAATCAGTAAGAACAGTAACTCTGAAAACACTTCGATGGACTTGTATTTCTTGACATTTATAGACTAATCCACTCTACAACAGTAGGACACACATTCTTTTCAAGTGCACATGAACCACTTACCAAGACAGACCATATACTGGGTGTTTTACTTTGCTAAAGGCTGAGCGGAGCACTGTACCAGAAATGGGTTGGCTTTTTTTTTTTTTTTTTTTAAGATTTATTTTATTTATGTATTTATCCCTCCCTTGCTACTTGTGCTCTCTGTGTCCATTTGCTGTACATTTTTCTGTGTCTGCTTGTCTCCTTTTGTTGCGTCATCTTGTTGCGCCAGCTAACCACACCACATGGGCCAGCTTGCCTTTACCAGGAGGCACTGGGAACCCAGGGCCTCCCATATGGTAAATGGAAGCCCAACCAATTGAGCCACAGCCGCTTCCCTGGGTTGGCTTTTATAATGGAAATTTACTAGGTTAAAAGTGCATAGTTCTGAGGTTGTGAAAATGTCCAAATCAAGGCATCATCAGAGAGGGTGTCTCACCAAAAGTCGATTGCTGGTGATCCTGGACTCCTGCCACATGGGAAGACACATGGACACATCTGTTTCTCTTCCAGGTCTCAACCAGTTCCTGGTTGCTCTGTCTGTGGCTTGCTCTCTCCTGAGTTCCTCTCAGAGCTCCTACATTCCTTCTTTCCATCTCTGTGGCTTTTTCTCTGTGTGTTCTTGCTTTCAGTCCTCCATTTATAAAGGACCCAGCAAGAGGACCAAGATCCACCCTGGGTCATGCCTCACTGATATAATCCAATGAAGGGCCCCCCATTTGAATCCAATCCAATCAAAAGGCTGCACACAGGAATGGATTAGCTTCAAGAACATGATATTTTCTGTGATCCACAAAAAACTTCAAACTGTCAACACTAGGGCATATAAACACTTAGCATATGTAAAATAACAAATCATGTGAAGTAGGATTTCATGTAATTATGGTCAGAGAATATTATTAACCTAGAGGTCCACAAAGGAAAGATATCTGAAAAATCCCCAAATAGTTGGAAATTTAACAACACACTTCTAAATAACTGATAGGTCAAAAGGAAATCACAAGAGAAATTAGAAAATATTTTGAATTGAATGTATATGAAACCACAAGATATCGAAATTGCCCCTGATTGAAATTTGCTTACTAATAATGTTCTGCATCAGATTAGAAAAAAAAAGGTGTAAAAAAGGGGGCGGGGGATGCCAGCTGAGGTACTGCTTAGATGGAAATTTATAGAATTAAATGCTTGCATTAGAAAGGAGGAAATGTCTCAAATCAATGATCTAAGTTTCTAGCTTTGGGAACTAGAAAAGAAGATCAAATTCTAGCCAGAGCAAATAGAAAGAAGTTAAATAGTAAAGATAAAGGTGGAAATCAATGAAACTTGCAAGTAGAAAAACAACAGGGAAAATCAATAAAACCAAAAGCTAGTTCTTTGAAAAGATCAATAAAATTGATAAACCTTTATCCAGACTGACCAATAAAAAAAGAGAGAAGATACAAATTATTAATATAATATAATAATATTATATTATATAAAGTATTAATATAATTAATATAATATAAAAGAATACTATTAAAAATTTTTAAATAAAATAGAAACAGTGGGGCTCCTGAGGGCTCTAGAGATATCTAGACTCTATAAGCAGGGCAGACAATTTCAGGAATTCGGACCCTATCATTGGGTCTTGATTTGAAATATATGTTTGGAATATATCCTCCCAATGCAACAGAGTTAGACTCATTTATAATTTCCCTACACGTGGCTCTTCTGCCCCTTTTATTTGACCTTTAGTTAGCCTATACTTGTTAAGTATATGTCCCAGAGATTTAAGTTTTTGGTCTGTTCAACTATGATGGTTGAGCCCTGAATCTCAGCAGAGTTGCAACACCAAATCTCCAGTTCACTGGACTCGCCCAGGACAACTAACAAAAGGATAATGATGTACAACACCCAAACCGAAAAACAGAGAGTATCTATAACTGCAAGCAAGACAGTTCCATTCATCTACCCCATGGGATCTAAGCACCCTCTCAATCAGAAACAGAGTGGGCATCACCATCCCCAAACCCTCAAGATTGGGGAATGAGCAATGGACTAAAATAGACTTATTATTCTATGATTCTACTATAAACTTATTATTATTCTAGCAATGGGAGAACTTGTATCATTAATGTGAAGGCAGTGGCCACTGGAGGTTCTAAGGGGAGGGAGAGGAAAGAATAGGTATAATATAGAGTACTTTGGGGGCATTGGAATTGTCCTGCATGACATTGCAATGACGGATACAGGCCATTATACGTTTTGTCAAAACCTAAAAAAGTGTGTGAGCCAAAGTGTAAACTATAATGTAAACTATAGTCTGTGGTTAGTAGCAATGCTTCAATATGTGTTCATCAATTGTAACAAATGTACCATACTAATGAAAGATGTTGTTAATGTGAGAAAGTGTGGGAGGGGGTGGGGGTGGATGTATGGGAATCCCCTATATTTTTAATTTAACATTTGTGTAATCTAAATCTTTTTTAAAATCTTTTAAAAAAATAAATAATAAATAATTTTTAAAATTTAAAATTATAATTTACTTCATGTCCATCAATTAGACAACTTAGATGAAATGAACCAATTCCTTAAAAGACAAAAACTATGAAAGCTTACTCAAGAAGACATAGATAATCTGAATAGTCCAAAAAAATATCTGAATAGTCCTATATCAAGTAAAGAAATTGAATTCGTAATTTAAAACTTTCAACAACAAAAATCAAACTCCAGGTCCATATAAATACTACGAATTACACCAATGTTACACAATCTCTTTCAGAAAATAAAAGAGAGAGTACTTTCCAATTCACATTATGAATCCAAGTCTACTCTGACACTAAAACCAGTCATAAACATTACAAGAAACAAATATTCCTCATGAACATGAATACAAAATCCACAGCAAAATATTAGCTATCAAATTCAGCAACACATAAACAGGATAACATATCATGACCATGTGAAGTTTATCACAAGAATGCAAAACTGATTTAGTTTCTGAAAAATCAATCAAAAAGCCATGATCATATCAATTTTTTCAGAAAAGGCATTTGACAAAATTTAACATCCACTCCTGATAAAAACTCAACAAACCTTCCTTAACCTAATAAAGGTCATCTACAGCTAACATCATACTTAATAGTGAAAGATGAATGCTTTCCCCCTAAGATCAGGAACAAGGCAATTTTGTCTGCATTTACCACTCCTATTCAACATTGTAGTGGAGGTCCTAGTCAGTGCAATAAGGCACACACCTGTGTCACTGCTTGCAGAAGACATGATTATCTATGTAGAAAACCCCAATGAATCTACGGAAAAGCTACTAGAATAAATGAATTTAGCGAGGTTTTTGTAGGAACAAGGGTGACACAAAAAACTCAATTAGATTTCTATATACTAGCAATTAACAGATCAAAATAAAAATTTAAAAACAATAATCCCACCTACAATAGCACCAAAAATGTTAAAATACTGAAAAGTATAAGTCTAACAAAATATTTGTAGGGTCTGTTTGCTGAAAATTATAAAACACTGAGGAAAGAAATCAAAGAAGGCCTAAATAAATAGAGATATATGTTCATGGATTGGAAGACTTCACATTGTTAAGATGGCAATTCTTCCCAAACTGATTATAGATTCACTGCAATCCCAATCAAAATCCCAGCAGGGTTTTTGGTAGAAATCTCAAGTTTATTCTAAAACTTATATGAAATGCAAAGGAACGAGAATAGCTAGAACAATTTTGAAAAATTAGAACAAAGTGGAAGGGCTCACATTATCTGATTTCAAGATTTTCTAAAAGCTACAGTGATTAATACAGTATAGTATTCATAAAAGGATAGACATATAGATAAATGGAATAATTATAGAGTCCAGAAGTAGACCTACACATACATGGTCAATTCATTTTTTTGACAAAAATGCAAAGGCAATTCAATAATTTCAACAAAGTGTTCTGGAACTATTGCACATCCCTATGCAAAAAATGGCAGCTCTCACCTTATTAAAAAACTAACTCAAAATTAAATCACAGATGGGAAATGGATGTGGCTCAGATGAGTGGGCTCCTGCATACCACATGGGAGGTCGCTGGTTTGGATCCTGGTGCCTTTTAAAGATGACAGCCAACTCGTGTGACAGGTAGGTGCGGCGAGCTGACACAACAAGATACACAAGAAGAAAAAACATAATGAAAGACACTACAAAGAAGGGAGCGGAAAAAAGAAGGGACCAGAGGTGGCTCAAGCGATTAGGCACCTCCCTCCCACATCAGAGATCCTGGGTTCGGCTCCCAGTGCCTCCTAAAGAAACAAGGAAGACGAACAGACACAGCAAGTGCAAACAACAAGGGGGTGGGGAGAAATAAATAAATGAAATAAATCTTTTTAAAACATTAAATCACGGAAGGGAACAGATGTGGCTCAAGAGATTGAACACCTGCTTCCCACAGGGGAGGTCCTGGGTTTGATCTCCAATGCCTGCTAAAAACAAAAGCAAACAAATGAAACAACCAGCTCAGGAGAACCAAAGTGACTTAGTGGTTGAGTGCCAGCTTCCCACCTAAGAAGTCCAAGGTTCAAAGGGTTCAATCCCTGGCTCTGGTACCTAAAAAGGAAGGAAGGAAGGAAGGAAGGGAGGAAGGGAGGAAGGGAGGAAGGGAGGAAGGGAGGAAGGGAGGAAGGAAAAGAAAATAAATTAAATCATAGACCTAAAAGTAAAACCTAAAACTATAAAGGAAAGAAACTGAGGTCAAACCTTTTATTGGTAATATATGTGGAATATGTAGAAAGTAGGAAAGCAATATTTACACTCACTTGCCATTTTCTTAACTTTTCAATATACTTATATGATAATTTTGACTAGATAAATATTAAAATTTTATATTATTGTGACTATGTGTTATTCACAGATAAGCAAAGTAGTATGCTATGATTACTTCTCCTTTTCAATATAATAGTATTCTTTTTTTTAGTTGTGTAAATATACTCTCAATATGCTCACATACATTCTGTATTCCATAAATATCATTTTGAAGAAGTCTCACCCAGCATCTCCTGACCTACTTCAATCAAGGTCTGATGTACAGCTTATATCTAGGTGTGATACACAACTGATGTCTTGAGATCTCTCCTCAACATCAACCTGGGGATTCTCTTTGATTTTCTCCTGTGTTTTTTGAATCCCAGGTCTTCTCTGATCCTTGTTTATTTCCTTTTTTTTAAAATTAATTTATTTTTTATTGTGGGTAAAAATCAAATTTTTCACAATACATACCAATATTTGTAAAATTATATATAAATATATATGCATATATGTGTATTTGCTTACAAAAATGTTATGCATATATATATATACATACATATATATATATTAAGAGGTACTTAGATTACCTAAATATTACATGGAGCCTACAGGGATTCCCATGTTCCCCACCTCCCACACCTCCCACCACATCCCACACAAACATCTCCCACAAGTGCAGCCCATCACCCTCAATGCACTTACACATCCTGGGGCCTTGCCATCAACCATAGACCACAGTTCACATCGTAGACCACACTCTCTCACACAGTTCTGAATGATGTGTGCTGATTTAAAATGGGCTACATCCGTTGCCACAACAGCACTCAGGACAACATCCAAGTCCCAAAAAAGCCCCTGTATTTCAACTGCACATCCCCTCCCTGCCCCGAAAGTGTCCAGTGGCCACCGGCTCCACCTCACTGTTATAATTTCTTCCATTGCTAGAATCACCATATGTATACAACAGAATACCATTAAGTCCACTCTAGTCCATAGTTCTTCCCCCAATCCTGAGGGGACTGGGATGATGATGTCCACTCCACCTCCAAGTGAGAGAGGGCTTATATCCCATGGATATGGTGGGTGGGATGATCCTACCTGCAGGTGCAGGCCCTCTCCATTCCCTGGGAAGGCCGTTGCCCATCATTGTCTCTTCACAAGCTGACTTGGATGAGTCCATTGAGCTGTAGGGTAGGAGTTGCAGCTCCACCAAGATTCCACGCACACCTGGCACATAGGTAGGCCAGAGGCTCCAGTCTCTGGAAGTATACCTAAAAACTCCAGCATCACATATAGGTTTGAATAGAAGGGACTGATGAACCATGTGCAGGGAGGACTTATTTGAGTCCAATTCTGTCACTCTCAGGAGCACAGATTCCAAAATACAGCCCACTGATAAGGCATCAGTCTCTGGGGCTATCCCCCCTTATATAGAACCTGGGTGTCTCCAGAGCTCTCAGGAGACCCTCTGTGTGGGGTGATATGCACTTTGATGTTCTATGAGCTCCTACTGAGGTGTGAGTAAGCGTTGCCTCTGGGATGACCTCTCGACTCTCTTTGAAGTCTCTTAGCCACTTGAACTCATTTCTCTTTACCTTTTCCCCCTTTTATTCAAGGTCTTTTTCCAGTTGTGTTGCCAGTTGGCACTTGGTATTAATCCCTCGTTGCCAGGGAGGCTCATCCCCAGGAGTCATGTCCCACGTTGGGGGGAAGGTAATGCATTCATATGCTGAGTCTGGCTTAGAGAGAGGCCACATTTGAGCAACAAGGAGGCTCTCAGGTGGCAACCCTTAGGCACCCCATAACAGTAAGCTAAGTTTCAGTTACAAGAGGAAAGACTCATAAGGGTAGTCATCAATAACAAGAACTCATCAGTGGGCCATCCTCTTTTGACAGACACTGTCCCTGCACTCAGAGGACTGTTGCTGCTCCCTTGGAGAATGTGGCAGAGCTCTCCAGGCTAGGAATTCAGATTCCCTCATTTATTGAGTGATTGTCCACCCACCGTGACCATGCCCCATCCTTTGATCATTTGAACAATTTTGTATATCTTTCATGTATATTCAGATGAACTTACTCCCATGAATACCCCCTCCCAGACACCCCCCACCAATAATCCCGTGCAGCACCCATTATAACCCTTCTGTGATCTAAATCTTCCATGAACATGTAGCCCATATAATAATTAAATACACTTAATAGGAAAAACAAACAACAATGATAAGCTTACATGCAAGAGACAAACATAAGGAAACTAAGGAAAAAAACAAACAAACAATCAAACAAAAAACAAAACAAAACAAAATATAATTAGTGGATTGGGACATTCAAAAAAATGAAAAAAAAAAAGCAAAAGAAATGCCTTTTTTAAAAAAATATATATATTTTTTTCCTATTATCACTGTGCTATCGGATGTCCGGTGTGCCGTGACACCTTCCCCCTCTCAATCCCCAGTGTCTCCCAAATTTTCATTTAATTTTCAAAGAAGTTTTAGGTCACAGCAAAGTCACACACGGAATACCAGAGACTCCCAGATACCAAACCCCCCCTTCCCCACCCCATATTAACCCCCCCCTTTTTTTTTGGATGTTAGCATTGTTATAACTGTTATACAGACAGCAAAATATAGCAACTAAACATTGTCAGTGATTTACAGTATAGTTTACAATTTAGACGATATAGTTTAATAAGTTTTGATGTTATTTACCATGTCCTGTGTCCATTACTGTAAGGTAATGAAAAACCTTTCCCATGACCACTAAATACCCCATTAGATCTTAACTGTTCCTTCCTCCCCACCCCCCTGGGGCATATGACACTCCCCTGTCTTGAATCATGGAATGTCAAGATTCATAGTTACATGCCCTGGGTATTCGAACCTGCCCTTCCTAATCTACCCACCTGTCAACGCTGCACCACTAAACCCAGTAATATCACTAACCATCTGTCCTATCCTTCAATATGCAACTATACTCTATTGCTTTACCATAGATTATGTCCAAATGGGTGATGGCTCACAGCCTACTCTTCTCTTTCTCTCCCTTGTTAACCTATCTTTCAGAAAATGGTTCTCAGAGACTGCTCACTTTCCTCAGTTCAGATCAGTGAGGTCATATACTGTTCATCCTTCAGTGCCTGGCTTGCTTCACTCAACATAAGGTCTTCAAGATTCATCCACGTTATTCCATGTGTTAGCACTTTATTCCTTCTTACAGCTGAGTAATATTCCATTGTATGTATATACCACATTTTGCTTATCCATTCGTCTGTTGATGGGCACTGGGGCCGATTCCAACTTTTGGCATTGATGAACAATGCAGCTATGAACATTGGTGTGCAAATATGTGTTTTTGTCTTTGCTTTCAGTTCTTCTGGGTATATACCCAGCAGTGGAATTGCTGGATCATACGGAAGATCTATTGTTAGTTTTCTGAGGAATCGCCAAACTATCCTCCACAGTGGCTGGACCATACCACAGTCCCATCAGCAATGGATGAGGGTTCCTATTCCTCCACATCCTCTCCAACATTTAGTGTCTGCTGTTTTTTTTAATAGCTGCCATTCTGATGGGTGTAAGATGGTATCGCATTGTAGTTTTGATTTTCATTTCCCTGATAGCAAGCGATGTAGAGCATTTTTTCATGTGCTTTTTAGCCATTTGTATTTCTTCCTTGGAGAAGTGTCTTTTCAGGTCACTTGCCCTTTTTTCAAATGGGTTGTTTGTCTTTTTGTTTTCAAGGTGTAGGATTTCTTTATATATGCAGGATATTAGGTTCCTATCAGATATATGGTTGCCAAATATTTTCTCCCATTGGGTAGGCTGCCTTTTTATTTTCTTAATAACATCCTTTGAGGTGCAGAAGTTTTTAATTTTGATGAGATCCCATTTATTTATTTTTTCTCTTGATGCTCGTGCTTTGGCTTTGAAGTACATGAAACCATTTCCTATTACAAGGTCCTGTAGATGATTCCCTACATTATCTTCCAAGGTCTTTATGGTTTGGGCTCTTATATTTAGATCTTTGATCCATCTTGAGTTGATTTTTGTTTAAGGTGTGAGATGGTATTCTTCTCTCATTCTTTTGGATATGGATATCCAGTTCTCCAAGCACCACTTGTTAAAGAGGCCATTCTCTCCCAACTGAGTGGGCTTTGTGGCCTTGTCAAATATCAGATAACTGTATACGCGAGGATCTATATCAGAACTCTCAATTCGGTTCCATTGGTCAGTAGGTCTATCCTTGTGCCAATACCATGCACTTTTGATCATTGTAGCTTTGTAGTATATTTTAAAGTCAGGTAGTGTGATACCTACAGCTTCATTTTTTTTTTTTTCAATATGTCTTTGGCAATTCAGGGCCTCTTGCCTCTCCAAATATATTTTGTGGTTAGTTTTTCCAGTTCCTTAAAAAATACAGTGTTGACTTTTATTGGGATTGCATTAAATCTGTAGATTAGTTTGGGTAGGATAGTGTAACAGTTGGGGAATTTGATGTAATTATGAATTCCAAAAATATAATTGGATCATGCTTGTAAACTGATCTGTTAATCTGGGCATGATTAGGTTAGGATTAGGGCATTGAGCCCCACCCCTTGGTGGATGGGGAATTGAATATAAAAGGCAAGGCAAAGAACAGAGTTGAAGCAGTCTTTTGAGAAGCAGTTTTGAAGTTGGAAAGAAGGCCCCAGGAGAAGAGAAGCAAGCCGTTCGCCTGATCGTCTATAGCTGACCTTGTGGAGGAAACAGGAGCTAAGCCGGAGAGAAATGCAGCCCCGGGAAGAGAGGAACCCCAGAAGCCTGAACTCTGGCAAACACCGGCAGCTGTCTTGCTCTAACATGTGGCAATGAACTTTGGTGAGAGAAGAAACTTAACGCTTTATGGCCTGGTGTCTATGGACTTCTACCCCCAATAAATACCCTTTATAAAGACCAACCCATTTTTGGTATTTCACATTAGCACCCCTTTGGCTGCCTAATACAGATAGACATCTTGATGATGTCCTATCCATGAACAGGGAATATTTTTCCATTTATTTAAGTCTTCTTTGATTTCCTTTAACAGTGTTGTGTAGTTTTCTGTATATAAGTCCTTTACATCTTTAGTTAAACATATTCCTTGGTATTTGATTCTTTTAGTTACTATTGTAAATGGTATTTTTTTCCTGATTTCCTCCTCAGTTTGCTCGTTATTGGTGTATGGAAATGCTACTGATTTTTGAGCATTGATCTTATAGCCTGTAACATTACTGAACTCCTTTATAAGTTCTAGAAGCCTTGTTGTAGATTTCTCAGGGCTTTCTATGTCATGTCATCTGCAAATAATGAAATTTTTACTTCTTCTTTTCCAATCTAGATGCCTTTTATTGTCTCAGCGATCGCGCAAGTACTTCTAAGACAATGTTAAATAGGAATGGTGATAGTGGGCATCCTTGTCTAGTTCCCGATCTCAGAGGGAAGGCTTTTAGGATTTCACCATTGAAAATGATGTTAGCTTTGGGTTTTTCATATATACCCTTTATCATATTCAGAAAGTTTCTGTCTATTCCTATCTTTTGTAGTGTTTTTATGAGGAAAGAGTGCTGTATTTTGTCGAATGCTTTTTCTGCATCTATAGAGGTGATGTGATTTTTTTTCTTTCAATCTGTTTATGTGGTGTATTACATTGATTTTCTTTTTTTTGTTTGTTTGTTTGTTTGTTTCTTTGTTTACTGTGTCTATGCTTTTTATTTTTTATTTTATTTTATTTTTTTAACTTTATTTTGTACATTTAATAATTGAAAACACAAGCAATTAAAAACTAAAAAGTAAACACAGATTAATAAATATATACATTTCTCAATTAAATGTAATGGATACATGTAAATTGTTTTGTTGTTGTTTTGCTTTTTGTTTGTTTTTCTGTTTTTTTTTGTTTTTTTGTGAATCAAACAAAAAAGAGTGTGGGGGAGGGTGCCGGCAGCAGCAGAAGATGCTACTTGCAACTCACAATTCTGTAGTTGCGATTTCCCTCTTCTGTCCCTCTCTCCTCTGGGTG
This sequence comes from Tolypeutes matacus, assembly GCA_026826555.1. Taxonomy (NCBI): domain Eukaryota; kingdom Metazoa; phylum Chordata; class Mammalia; order Cingulata; family Chlamyphoridae; genus Tolypeutes; species Tolypeutes matacus. The sequence continues at coordinate 1,479,845 of JAKSZT010054263.1, forward strand.
GTGTGCAGCCTTCACCTGCTGTCCTAAACACTAGAAGATCTTTTTCGGGGCTGTTTCAGCTTGTCCTCTAGCTATTTTTCTGGAGAAGAGATTCCCGTGTCTTACTGGTCCGCCATCTTCCCGGAAGTCCTTGATTTTCTTATATTGAACCATCCTTGCATACCTGGAATGAAACCCACTTGGTCATGGTGTATAATCCTTTTTATATGTTGTTGAATGCAATTAGCAAGTATTTTGTTGACGATTTTAGCATCTAGGTTCATCAGAGAAATTGGTTGTAATTTTCCTTTCTTGTGGTATCTTTATTTGGTTTTGGTATTAGGGTAATGTTGGCATCATAGAAGAGTTAGGCAATATTCCTTCTACTTCTATTTTTTGGAAGAGCTTAAGTAGAATTGGTGTTAGCTCTTTCCGGAATGTTTGGTAGAATTCAGCTGTCAAGCCATCTGGTCCTGGGCTCTTCTTAGTTGGGAGGTTTTTGATGACTGAATCTATCTCTTTACTTGTAATTGGACTATTGAGTTCATGTATCTCTTCTTTCATCAATGTAGGCTGTTTGTGGGTTTCTAGAAACTTGTCCATTTCCTCTAAATTATCATTCTTGTTGGCACATAATTTTTCAAAGTATCCTCTTATGATATTCTTTATTTCTGTGGGGTCAGTAGTAATATCCCCTTGCTCATTCCTTATTTTATGTATTTGCATCTGTTTTCTCTTTTTCTTTGTTAGTCTGGCTAAGGGTTTGTCAATTTTATTGATATTCTAGAAGAACCAGTTTTTGGTTTTGTTTATTGTTTCCAGTGCTTTCTTATTCTCTATTTCATTAAGTTCTGCTCTGATCTTTGTTATTTCCTTCTTTCTACTTCCTTTAGGTTTAGTTTGTTGTTGTTTTTCCAATTCCTCCAAGTATGCAGTTAGGTCTTCAATTGTAGCTCTTTCTTCTTTTTTAATATATGAATTTATGACTATGAACTTCCTTCTCAGGACTGCTTTTGCTGCATCCCATAGGTTTTGATATGTTGTGTTGTCGTTTTCATTAGTTTCAAGGTACTTACTGATTTCTTTTGAGATTTCCTCTTTGACCCACTGTTTGTCTAAGAGTGTGTTGTTTAACTTCCATATCCTTGTGCCTAACCTGTTTCTCTGGCCCTTAGTGATTTCCACTTTCATTCCATTGTGGTCAGAGAAATTACTTTGTATAATCTCAATCTTTCTGAATTCATTGAGAGTTGTTCTGTGGCCTAGAATGTGGTCTATTTTGGAGTATGTTCCATGTGCACTCGAGAAGAATGTAAATTCTGCTGTATTTGGGTGTAGTGTTCTGTATATGTCTATTAAGTCCAGGTCTTCTAATGTATTGTTGAGTGCCTTTGTTTCTTTGTTGATTCTCTGTCTAGATGTTCTGTCTAATGATGATAGTGGTGTGTTGAAGTCCCCTGCTATAATTGTAGAGGCATTTATTTCTCCTCTTAGTTTTTCCAGAGATTGCTGCAGGTATTTTGAGGCACCCCGATTAGGTGCGTAAATGTTGATGATTTTTCTCTCTTATTGCAAGATTACTCCTTTTACTAATATGTAGTGTCCATCTTTGTCTCTTACAATAGTTTTGCATTTAAAGTCTATTTTGTCTGATATTAGAATAGCTACTCCTGCCCTTTTTTGGCTATTGTTAGCTTGTAAATTGGTTTTCCAGCCATTCACTTTCAGCCTCCTTGAATCCCTGGGTCGAAGGTGGGTTTCTTGTAGACAGCATATAGATGGATCATATTTTCTTATCCATTCTGCCAATCTGTGTCTCTTGATTGGTGAATTTAATCCATTAACATTCAGTGTTATTACTCGTAACGAATTTCTTACTTCAGCCATTTTTCTTTGGGTTAATGTATGTCATATGTTGTTTTGTTTCTCTTTTTGTCTTTTCAGCTGTTTTTAAACTCTCCTCCAACTCTCTCTCCCTTGTTTTTTCCTTTCAACTTGTAGAGATTCCTTTAGTATTTCTTGTAGTGCCAGTTTCTTATTGACATACTCTCTTAATTTCTGTTTATCTGTGAATATTTTGAACTCTCCATCATTTTTGAATGCCAGTTTTCCTGGATAAAGAATTCATGGCTGGAAGTTTTTTTCTTTTAGTATTTTGACTATGTCATACCACTGTCTTCTTGCCTCCATGGTTTCAGTTGAGAAATCAGCACTTAATCTTATTGTGCTTCCTTTGTATTTGATGGTTCTCTTTTCTCTTGCTGCCTTGAGTATTTTCTCTTTGTCTTGAGCATTGGACATTTTGACAAGTATATGTCTTGGAGTTGGCCTGTTGGGATTTATACTATTTGGGGTGCGCTGTGCTTCCTGGATCTGCACATCCATCTCTCTCAATAGGGCTGGGAAGTTTTCAGCCATTGTTTCCTTCAACAGTCCTTCTATTCTCTTTCCCTTCTCTTCTTCTGGGATGCCCATAATGCGTATGTTTGTGCATTTTGTGTTATCGGTTAATTCCCTGAGTCCATGCTGGATTTTTCTATCGTTTTGTCTATCTGTTCTACTATCTCCTTGATTTCAACTGTATTGTCTTCCATATCACTAATTCTTTCCTCTGCCTGTTCAAATCTGCTGCTATGTGTATCCAGCATCTTTTTGATTTCTTGGATTGTGCCATTGTTCACCATCATATCCATTATCTTTTTAGGCATGTTTCCAATTTCTTCAATATGTTCTCCCAGTGTCTTCTTTATATCCTTAATCTCTTCCTTCACTTCTTTAAGTTGGTCCATGGTATTTGTTTGGATAGCTTTGATTAGTTGTTCGATGTTCTGCATCGCTTCCTGGTTTTTAATTTGTTCATTGGAATGGTCCATGTTTTCCTGTTTCTCAGAGTCATTTGTATTTTTTTGTTGCCCTCTGGTCATCATATTATCTTGATGGGTTTGTTCAGTTGATTAGCTTTGAGTTTATTTAGCTGGTGGTTCTGCGTGTGAGTTAAGTTTTCTCTTTGGCACTTTTTCTTCTTATTTTATTTCCTTGCTTCTTTCTATGTTCCCTTGAAGGCAAAAGATTAGGGCCAGAGGAATCAAAAATGTAAGGAAGGCAGAAGGATAATAGTAATATTGATAAAAGTTAGAAGAGGGGCCAAATGAGACTTAATGAGATGAATATTTAACTTGTGTAGGCAGTGTAGAATAATAGGAAAAAAAGTGGAGTTCCTAAAATGGACTGGGAAAACAAATGGAGGAATATATATATATAGTGATTTAGAAGGCTTGAATTATGAGGAGGGAGAGAAATAGTAAAGATGGGCTGAAAGGAAAAAGTTAATACTAATAAAAAAAAGAAGAAAACAAAATAGATGGAATACAAATTGACACCCTTAAGTTGTGGGCCTATGAAAAAATGTTGTATCTAAGAGCCACAACAGAAAGCAGAAGGCAGAAAGATGAAGGAAGGATAACCGATAGTTTGGAATACAAAATCAATACAGACAGCGAGTGGGAAATTACTGAAGAAGTACAGCAAAGAAGCGACAAGCTAGCAGTACCCAATTTAAAAAGACGAAAGAAAAAAGAAAGGGGGGACGAAGGAGGAAAGAAAAGGAAGAGACCAGAAATAAACAGAGAAAAACCAAAGAACCACACAGGCAAGCAGTCAAACAGAGCTAAAGAAGGTCAATCATTCCCCTAGGGTCCACGTGGATCCTCTCTGCCTGTTTATGTTTATCAATCAATTTCCCCGCAGGTTTCTATATGCAGGTCCTGAAACAGCTTTTAGCTATTAAACTAAATAAAAAAGAATTTATTTTTCATTTATTAAAGTGACCGTCCCACTTTTTTTTTTTTTTTTGAGAAATACAGGACCCAAAATAATTCCTCCTCTAGACCTACCCCCTTACGGAGGGGACCCCGTGGAAATTAATCAAGCATGTCCCACTTCCTGGACTCCCCAGGGTAGCTGTAGCTCTGATGTTAGTCAGTGCAGAATGCTAAAGACAGCCGACTCCGCCACTTCTGGAGCCGAGCCCCAGTGTCACCAGGTTGCTATGTAAATCAGTTTGACTCTGCAGATTCTCCTCTCCTCTCAGCCTGATGCTGCTTCAGGTCGGTTTATTTGCTCCCCAAAGCTATGGGGTGGTCCAGGCAGACAGATCGATGGCAAAAAAAAAAAAAAAAAAAATTCCCTTCCCTGTCTTCCAACAGAACCCTCCCTCTTTTGGAGAGTGTCCCCTCTTCCTGGCTCCGCGGCGGCCCAGGGCTTATCCCTGGGCAGCTGGGCAAATCAACTGCCTCCCCGGACAGAATCACCCCTCCCCTCCACTGGGTGCCGATTCGCTCCATCTGTTTTGTTCACCCAAGGTCCAAGGGGCTCCAGGCAGCCAAATCCCCAGAAAATAAAACTTTCTTGCCCCTTTACCGGAGCCCCCCTTCAGAGAGTGCCCCTTCCCACTAGACCCTGGCTCCCGGTTGCTGAGCACTGCTCACGGCTCCAACCGGCCATTTTATTTTTTTTCTCCCTAACCGCGGGGCTCAGCCGTCTGTGCCAACCACCACCGGCAGGCTTAAAACTCACGAATCTCTACCGTTCCTTCCATGCTGTTGATCCGCGCAGATAGATGTCCCAAGCTTCTCATTCCACAAGTGCACTGCACAGACCCCTGGGCAGGACCCCATCCACAATCCGCCTTGCTCTGGGAGCTTGCAATGTGTGCCCTCCTACACTAACGCCATCTTGGCCAATCCTTGTTTATTTCCTCCATTTTATGAAGCATATCATTCTGTATCTTCCTGAAAAAGCATACAAGGGAGGTAAAAATTTTTAACATTTCGTGTCAAAAAATATCTTTATTCTAGCCTCAGACTTAATGAATAGTTTGGCTGGGTATAGAATTCTAGGTTATAAATATTTTTTTCCTATGAAATTTTGAGACATTGCTCCATTTTCTTCTAGTTCATGGTGCTGCTCTTGTGACATTCAATGCCATTCTGATTTTTGATACTTTATGTGTTTCCCATCCTCACCTAAAGGAAGTTTTTAGGATCTTCACTGAAAATTGCAAAACACTGATGGTTTCCTCAGTGTTCTGAAATTTCATAATAACAAGCCTTGGTGTACAAGTATTTTCAACCAGTTTGCTGGGTATTTAATTGGTCACTTCAATATGGAATTCCCTCTTTTATTTCTTTAAAGATATTAGTCACATTTATAATACATTTTGTATATACTTCCAGCACCTACAATATTTGCTGTTTATTATTTCCTGACTCTTCTTCACTGTGCCTTGTTTCCTTGTGAATTTGATGCTAAAACGTACGTTTTTGTTTCTTGTACTTATATATGGGAATCCTTTGAGGCAGATGGATCTGCACTTGCATTTGCTTCTGCTAGATATCTGGTGACACCAACAACCTAGGATCACTTTACATTTTAAAAGTGCTTTTTTGCACACTTTTTTGGGGTCTGAGTTTGTTCACCCAAATGCTGTGACTACAGACTTGTGGCTAGTATTCCTCAGCAGAAATTTTTATACTTCTCTACTTCCTCTCTTAGCATAAGGCTGAGAAAGAGAAGTCTCCTTTTGTGCAATACTTTTTTTTCTTCCATAGAACACTCAGTGAAGGTTTAACCTGATAGTAGAGTAAGGTGTACTTTGGACCTTCCACACAGGCTTTTTTGTCTACCCTTTGAATTAGGCACTGGGCATGTACAGATACTCTCAGAGCAAAAACTAGTTCCATTGCTTGCTTTACTCTGTGGAATCAGGTTTTCCTGTTGTTTTTAGCCTCCTTTCTTTCTCTTAACTCTCCTTTTGTCTCAATGATTTTATCCAGTCTTGTTCATTTTTTTTTCTACAAGGGGTGTCCTTATATATCTTGCCCTGCCTATTGCCAGAATGTACCTTGCTTTATTTTATTTTTACTTAACTTACTTTGGTGATTTTTCCATCACACATATAGAACTGTCTCATTATTTTAAATAATTTCTACATTATATTCCATTGTGTGGCTGTTTGGTATTTATTTTATTTTTTTTAAGATTTATTTTTTTTTTTTTTATTTGTCCACCCCAACATCCCCCCCCCCCCGGTTGTTTTGTACTCGCTGTCTGCTCTCTGTGTGTTCTTCTGTGCCTGCTTGTCTTCTCTTTATGCAGCACCAGAAACTGATCCTGGGACGATCCGGAATGGGAAAGAAGTGCTCAATCTCTTGTGCCACCTCAGCTCCCTGGTCTGCTGCGTCTCTTATTATCTTTCCTCTGCATCTCTTTTTGTTGTGTCATCTTGCTGCACCAGCTCTCCATGTGGGCCAGCACTCCTGCATGGGCCAGCACTCCACTCTGGCCAGCTCATCATGCGGGCCAGCTTGCCTTTCACCAGGAGGTCCCGGGAATTGAACCCTGGACCTCCTATATGGTAGATGGGAGCCCAACCACTTGAGCCACATCTGTTTCCCAGTATTTATTTTTAAACAATGCTCCAATGGCTATCCTTTTACACATGTCTTTGACTAAAGATATTCTTCCAACATATAAATTTATCAAATTACTCCTGTATTTTTAAACCATCAATGGCTTCCCATTTTTCTTAGAAAAAAACTCAAACCCATAATGGCTAGAAGGCTCTTCATGATCTTACCACTGCCTACCACCTCACGAGATCACAAATCACTCTTGTCTTACACAGGTCTCCTTTCTGTTCCCAGAATAGTTCAACTTCTTTTACTGCTTTTGGGCTTTACACACATGATTTTTTCTCTCCCTGAAACTCTCTTTCAAATTCTCTTTGTAAGGTAGCTCTTCTGTCCTTAAGGCCTTAACTTCCATGGCCTCCCCTGACGACTCTCACTGAGGTAGGCCCCCTTTGTCATTCTTCATCATAGTACCCTGAATATTTATTCTCAACTTTCATTTACTCACTTAACAATTATTACCGGGGCCGGGGATGAAACCTGGGACCTTGTAAGTGGGAAGCTGGTGCTCAACCACTGAGCCACATTGGCTTTGGTTTTCACCTTTTTTTGTTGTTTGTTTTTAGGAGGCATGGGGAACTGAACCAGGGACCTCCCATGTGGGAAGCAGACACTCAATAGCTTGAGCCACATTCGCTTCCCCGAGAGTCTGCTTTTATTGGTAATATATGTAGAAAGGAAAAGGCCCTGTTCCATTTGCTATGAAAAAGATCCCCATCATTTCCTATTATTACGATACATTTATGCTTTTATTTGTCCACTGCCTGTTCCTCTCATAGAACATAAGATCCAAGACCATATCTGTTTTGGCCACCACTGTGTCCTCTGATCTTAGTGGAGTAACTGGCAAATTGTAAACAACAAATATTCTAGATTTAATACATAATTTGCTAGCTGAAAATATTATTTTAAAAATTTATTCACGTTTAGGTACACGAGTGAATCATTTTAAAGTTTGATTAGAAAACTGAATTGTTTGCCTTTTACCAAATAAATAAATACACACATAAAGTTTTTTTTTTTAACCTCTGAAAACATGGGTACAGACTCTGTCATTAGGTCCCAGTATACAGACATCTCTTACCAACGTCAATAAGAGACCGCTGCTATGGTAAACTTTTGCCTTTTTCTCTCTGTTGCTATTATACATAGGGTTATCACATAATTTATTGTCCAAACTAGGACGCTTTTGAGAAAAGGGACACTCCATAATTATGTTGAAGTAATAGTCAAAAATCTGGTCATCCTGAGCAAATAGGATATAACTTCACCACTTCACCCTACTTATATTTGTTTTTTCGTTGTTTTTTGTTGTTCTTGTTTATTTTTATTTTTGTCGCCCTAACTATAGAACACAATTAGACAAGATATTGTTTCCTAGTGAGACAAAATTTGGGAGGGCAAAATTTAATGAACAGAAGGTGAAATGTGCCACTACCACTAGGTGGGGTTGCTCCATTAAAAAACGAAAGTTCTTTCATCAACTGCAAGAAGGTCTTTAGGTGTATATGCACTCGAGTCACTGTGGAATAATCCTTTTGGTTTGGATGTGTAGTACTGTAAATTTGAACACTGGAATTAATATAAAATTGTCTTCAGAGGAATGATTACTGGAAATAATCCCAAAGGAAAACGTTCAAGCATATTATTGTTATCTAGTAGTAACTCACTTAAAACAGTTTTAATTATTCCCTGCCCTTAGGAAGCCGGCAACTAAGAGTACTTGGGCGGACTAGTTACATAATTTGTGGGACCACTTGTTCAAAAATTGTTAAGGGGAGCAGATGTGGCTTGCGTGGTTGCGCGCCTGCTTCCCACATGGGAGGTCCCATGTTCGTACCTCGGGCCTCCTAAAAATAAAAACAAACAACAAGCAAACAAATGAAAAAAAAAACAAAAACAAAAACAAAAAACAACAACTCAGGAGAGGCTCAGTGGTTGAGTGCCGGTTTCCCACTTACAAGGTCCTGGATTCAATCCCCAGCCCCGTTACAATACAATACAATACAATACAATACAATACAATACAATACAATACAATACAATACAATACAATACAATACAATACAAATACGTTAAGAATTTCAAGGCGGCAACAGCAGAGCATTGAACCAAGGGTAGCACCCCTCTGAACTCAGGACCCTTTACAATGGCCCTAGTCAGATGCCTATGAAGTTGGCTCCAAATATAGGGCAGTATTCTATCACAAATCATAGACCAATAAACTCTGTTATTCGGTATATGCTTTGATGCAGCTAGAGCCCTTCAGCCTGTTTTTATTCTATGTGGTACATTCGGCATGAACAGAATTCGATGACTTTTTTTATTAGAGAAATTGTAGGTTTACAGAAAAATCATGCAAAAATACATGTTATTGCTTAAATTGTAGAGTTTCTATTTGGAGTGATGTAAAACTTTTGTTAATGGATGGGGATGATGGTAGCACAACATTGTGAACGTAATTAACAGCCCTGAAATATATGTTTGAATGTGGCTAAAAGGTGGAAATTTCAGGTTGTATAAATTGTTACTAGAATAAAAATTTAAAAAGCAAACAAACATAGGACTGTACAACACAATGAACCCTAATGTAAGCCAGAGACCATAGTTAAATAGTACAATTATAATAACACTCATCAGTTGTTAACAACTGTACCACTCTAAAGGCAAGGTGTTAATAATGGGGGGGGTGGCTTAAATGGAAACTCCATTACATTTTAAAAAGTTACTGGGCATTGACTGTATTTGTGCTATTTGCTTTGCTAAAGTTTCATATAACCAAGCACATAAATACATATAAAACAACAAAAAAAGATGTTACAAAAGGTACAATTATAATTCTTCTGCTTTCACTCACAAGACTGAACTGGTGGACAATCAATAAATACTTGTTGATGAATGCTAAGAGGGTTCATTGGATGGAGATTTCATCAATGGGAATATATCACAGAATGTTGAAGAGAGAAGGTGGATAGCTAGGAGTCTGGAAGTGGTAGTTTGGCCAGGAAGGGCATTGTAGACAAGAGGAAATGTCATGGAAAGCAAAGTCCTGAGTATTATCTATTTGATTATTGTTGCCTTTCATTAGAAGCATAAGCCCCGTGGGGGCAAGAATCTTTTGTGTTTGTTCCTGGTGCCCAGGAGAATGCTTGCCACATAGCAGGCCTTCAGTAAATATTTATCAAATGAATAAATGTGGGTAATTGCTACTTACCTAAAAGAACAGAGTACATTTAGTAAAGAAGTAGGAAATGAAGTTGGATCCAAGATGACTAATATTTTAAATATCAGAGTGAGAATCTATACTTAATTCAGTGTACAACTGAGGACCACTGAAAAGAAGTAATACGATTTGAATTCTTTCAAAGGAAAATAAATTTAGGTACCTAAGAAGATAAAGTCATCTAATACCATCTTCTAACAACTTTTTTTTTTTTTTTTTTTTACAACTTTCTCTTAATTATTTTTCCTCTCTCTCTCTCTCTCTCTCTCTCTCTCTCTCCTCAAACCTTAATATACTTAGGCTGCATTTAATATTCCCGTAAGCTAAATAAGACCTGAACTAAGAATATTCAAAACATTATTAAAACAAACAAGCAAATACTGAAGCTGAGAACTTTGCTCTTCATTCCACTTCATTAATTTATTCATTCATCCAACAAATATTTAAGTGTCAACTTTTTTACTGAGGTAAAAAATATATAACATAAATGTTCCCATTTTAACCATTTTTAAGCCAACACTTCAGTGGCATTAATTACATTCACAATGTTGGGCAACCATTACCACTATTTTCCAAAATTTTCATTACTCCAAACAGAAACTCTGTCCCCGTTAAGTAATAACTCCCCATTCCCCCACTCCCCCCATCAGCCCCTGGTACTTCTAACCTACTTTACCTGCATGGATTTACCTATTCTAGATATATTATATAAGTGGAATCATACAATATTTGTCCTTTGGTGTTTGGCTTATTTCACTGAGCATGTTTTCAGAACCTCATTCCTTTCTATTGCTGAATACTATTCCATGGAGTGTATAAACAACGTTTTGTTTATTCATACATCTGCTCATGGGCACTGGGTTGTGTCCACCTTTTGACTACTGTGAAAAATGCAGCTATGAACATGGGTGTACACATATGTGTTTAAGTTCTTGTTTTAAATCTTTGGGTGGCAATTTTTATTTCTCCCCTCCCCACATGATTCCCTCGCCTGTTTCCTTTGCTTTTGCTCATAGTTTGCGCTCCTTGTCTGCTTGTTTTTTTGCTCGTCTACCCATCTGTTTTTTTTTTTTTTAGGAGGAATGGGGAACTGAACCAAGGACCTCACATGTGGGAGGTGGGCACTCAACTACTTGAGCCACAGCTGCTTATTTTTATTTTTTATGAATGATAAGTTTCTTTGAGTCTCCATATAAATTTCTTGGGGCAGTCTCTTGAATAAAATTCTGGGTAGTTTCTAGGCCAAGATGGGAGTCTTGCACTGAACGTGCTCACAAGTTACCTGTGGCTAAGAGCATAAAACCAAATAATTTCTACACTTTACAAACGGTTTAATTATCTCGATAAACCAGTACTTCCTTTTCTTTTCTCTCCCAGCCTTATTTTCGGGCCTCAATAATGTAACTACGGGGAAACGCAAGCAGAAGTGTGGCAGTATGTTTTCATTGTTTTAATCGTCCGTAGTTTTTAAGTTTCTGCGGTGCGTGGTTTTGTTAATATTTTTCGTTAAGACTAACTTTACACCCGAATAAAGCGTGAACGGAAACACTGGAAAGTGACAAACAAAACCAAATTTATGAAGCCGATGCGGGCGACGAACCTCACAGCGCCTGCGCTGGAACCTCCCAGCAGACGTCACGGGCCCGTGTCTCGGCAACAAAAGAAGTTGGGCGTGGTCAAAGGAGTCCTTATTCCCAGGGCCTGTCGGAAATGCCTGTAAAAATAATACTCCTAGAAACACCCTGTTTTCAAATCTTCTCATGATAATATTCTTGTCACTCGCAGTACGACGGTTCTGAGTGGAACGGCTTGGGCTAGGCCGGGCAGAGCGTATTTTGGATGCATCTAGTCAGGCGAATGCGACGGGCAGCCTCGAGGGTTCACGTGGAGAGGAAACCAGGCTTGTGGAGTGGAGACCAAGCTTATGGCCTTCGGAACGCGCGAGATGAAACCTAGACTCCCAAGGTTTGTGGATAATAAGCTGAAGCAGCGAGTCATCCAGGTGTGTATTCAGCACGGCCCGGCCTCTCTGTGGTCCCCGCTCAGCGCCCGAGGGCGCCGCTGGCTCGCTCGGGCGACTGCTAGGCGGAGGCTGTGGGTCTGTAGTTAATTTTATTCCTCCCCAGATGGTGCCCGCTTTTCATCTCACAGTTGGAAGAGCTCCGGACCGTGGGAAGGTGCAGCCGGGTGGGCCTGGTCCACCGCAGCGTAGATCACTCACGCAAGTGGAGTTAGCTTTTGAGTTACAGTTGCTGTCTTGTGAAGTTAGGCCAGAAATGTTCTTTAAATGCCCGCATTTAAACGAGATCCATCGGGGCCCATAAGGAATACATTAATTTCTGTTCTCAGGGAGCCTGAAGTCAGGTTGAAGACACATGGTCAAAGTAGGTAACATTGTAATAGGTACCATACCTATGGTTTTTTCATTTTCGTAACCGTCACTGGAAAGCAATGTGTGGTAAGTGCCTTGGAATGGTAGTCAGCAAGCAGTCTGACCTAGGAGGGAGAGATTACTCCTGTTTTTCTCATCTGTCGCTGCACGATCTCCTTTTTGGATAAGTCCTTTCCTACCAACCCCTAAATGTTAAAGTGCGGTGAATCTCTGCCTTCTTATCTCCTCTTTCTCTGTTTTCATACTTCTCTCTTATCTATCCATTTCTAGGTGATCTCATCTGGTGTGATAGATTTAAATGCTATCTATATGTTCATGACTCCACATTTCCTCTTGAACTCCAGATTTGTATATCCAATTGCTACTCAACATTTCTTCTTGAATGTCCAACTTAACACGTCCAAACTGAACTTTTGATTTTATCCTCTAGACCTGTCCTTTTGCTCGTGATCTATATCTCAGTAAATGATATCATCTATCCTGTGGTTAAGGTCAAAAACCTTCAGAGTCATTCTGACTCTTTTTTATTAACAATCTGGCTGGCTTTACCTTCAATATGCATTCCAAATCTAACCACTTTTTACCGTCTGCCCTTCCAACCATTGTAATCCAAACTCCAATTTCTCCATTAGACTTTTGCAATAGGCTTTTAACTGATCTCTGTGATTCTACTTTTACCTAAGGGTTATTCCCCATAGAGCAACCAGAGAGATCCTTTTAAAGGGAAAAAACAGAGCTTGCCAGGGACCTGCTCAAAACCCTTCAGTGTACTCTTAGACATTAGAGTAAAACCCAGCCTAAAAAGTCCTACATGTTTTTTTGTTTTGTTTTGTTTTTCTTTGTTTCCTTTTGCTCCCTCCCTGCTTATTCTGACCCAGCCACACTGACCTTTGCAAAACTTGCCAAGCACAGGACTTTTGCTATTGCTATTCCTTAACTCTGAATTACTCTTTTTCTGGTCATTCACATGACTTGCTCCTTCACCTTATTCAGGTCTCTGACCAGTGACTCCTAATTGCCAAATCTAGTGGCCAATTCTAAATTCTCTCCACACTTGACTGCTTTTCAGTATTTGACATTATCAGTGCTCTATTGCTTTTTATTTTGTTCATTATAAAAGTAATAGATTCTTAAGGTTTAAAATAAAAGGGGTAGAAGGATATAAATGAAAAGAAAAAAAAATCCCTCTCATGTCTACTCCTTATTTGAGGGATAACCATGGAGAGTTTCAATTGTATAAAATTTTGTATTCATTTTTAAAAAAATACATAATTGGGCTCATCTGCATCTATTCTGCTGCTTGCTTTCTTCATTTAATGGTATATTTTGGGCATCTTCACACAAATTTATAGCCAATTAATATTCCGTTGTGTATATATACACCACATTATGTTTATTCATCTGTTGGTGGAGCACTTGAGTTGTGCCCACCTTTTGACTGTTGTGAATAATGCTGCTCTGAATATCAGTGTACAAGTATCTGTTTGAGTCCCTGCTTTCAGTTCTTTGAGTATATACTTAGGAGTGGAATGCCAGGTCATACAGTAGTTCTATATTTAACTTTTTGAGGAACCGCCAAATTGTTTTTTATAGCAACTGCACCATTTTCCTTTTCATCTATAATGTATGAGGGTCCCAATATCCCCACATCTTCACCAACACTTGATATTTTCTGTTTTTGGTTATAGCTTTCCTAGTGGGTTTGAAATGGTATCTCATTGTAGTTTTGATTTGCATTTTTCTAATGGCTGATGATGTTGATCATTAATTCATATGCTTATCAGCTATGCTTTGTCTCCTTTGGAGAAATGTCTATTCAAGTCCTTTGCCTATTTTAAATTGGGTTGTTTGTCTTTTTGTTGTTGATTTGTAGCAGTTTATGTATTCTGGATATTAAGCTCTTATCAGATACAGCTATTTTCTCCTATTCTTTTTTTAAAGATTTTATTTATTTATTCATTTATCCCCCCCTTGCTGCTTGTGCTCACTGGGTCAGCTAACCATGCCGTGCGGGCGGGCTTGCCTTCACCAGGAGGCCCCGGGAACTGAACCCGGGGCCTCCCATATGGTAAACGGGAGCCCTTCCCTATTTTCTCCTATTCTGTGTGTGTCTTTTTACTTTCTTTGTAAAATGTCCTTTGATGCACAAAAGTTTTTTTTTAGTAGTTACAGGGGATTGAACCCAGGACCTTGTACATGGGAAGCAGGCACTCGACCACCGAGCTACATCTACTCTCCTGTACAAAAGTTTTTAATTTTAATAGAGTCCAGTTTATTTTTCTTTTGTTGCCTGTGGTTTTGTGTTGTTTTTTTTCCCCAAGGTACTGGGAGAACAGAGGTTGAACCTTGGACCTGGTATGTGGGAAGCTGGTGCACAACCACTGAGCCACATTGGCTCCCCTGAGTTGTGTTTTGAACCTAATCTAGGACCTCCCATGTGGGAAGCAGGTGCTCAACCTCTTGAGCCATATCTGCTCCCAAAACTTTGCTTTTTTTTTTGAGGAAGTACCAGGGATTGAACCCAGGACCTCATACATGGGAAGCAGGTGCTCAGCCATTAAGCTACATCTGCTCTCTTTTTAACTTTAGTGACTGCTTTTTGTGTCATAATTAAAAAGCTATTGCCAAATCTGAAGTCATGAAGATTTTCCTTCATAAACATAGGGTTTTAGGTTTGCCCCTATAAACATAAGGATTTTATAGTTTTAGCTCTTAAATTTACATCATTGATCTATTTTGATTTAATTTTTGTGTATGGTGTAAGTTCATTTGCCTCTTTTTAAATAGTGTATTAGTTATTTATTGCTGTATAACAAATTACCCCAAAACTTAGCTTAAACTAAAATGTTTTTTTTTTTTTTTTTTTTTTTTTTTTAACCAGGAGGTCCCAGGGATCGAACCCGGGTCCCTCCATATGGGAGACGGACGCCCAACCATTTGAGCCACATCCGTCCCCCCTAAAATGGTTTTATATCTCTTACCATCAAGGAGTTTTTTGGCTTGCAGTGGATATGAAATATACACAAATAAATGTAATTAAAGATTAACTGCAGTAAATGACAACATGCTAAAGGAGCCCAGAGAAAGGGAAGATCAAATAGAACGGTCCAGCTTTGGGTACTGAGTCTCTTGTCATAGGAGACATTTATGTTAGGGATACTTGTGGAAGAAACTGTTGTATGAAGTGGGAAAGTTGGACTGAATAACTAGCAAGTATTGAAACAGGTTGATAACAGACTGTGGAGTTAGTCTGGGTTTCACTTCTGGCCCTGCAACTTATTTTGTATTGCAGAACAAGTTATTATTTAAACTTCCTCATCTCTAGAGTTGCAGGACTAATCAGTTACTTCTTAGAGTTGTAGGGATGAGGATTAAAAGAAATAATGTGTAAACAGCCCCTAGAACGGTGCCTAGGGCAAAGGTTCCCAAACAGTTTTGATTCATGGCACCCTTAGTTTCCCAGTAAATTTTTCACAGTACCCTGAGGCCGAAAGAAATACATAGTAGGTCTATTTATTAAGTAGTTAGGTCCTAGCAGCTTATTAATATTTAGTCCAAAATAAAGATAGTTTGAAATAATAATATGCAAAAATTGAAAGGAAAATTAATATATTTGTATTGCATTCTTAAGCACAGCTGATACTGGGATTCATGTGCCTGTTGTGTACTACAGAACTTCTCATACCTTGGAATCAGATTGATACTGCTACCCTTATTTACTGTTTCATATTGATTTTTGCATGCTATTTGCTTGTTATCACAGCAACCACTGAAAACCCAGTTTCCCAAAGATATACCATCATCAAAAGAAATAAATGGTGATTTAATGTTGAAAGCCATGAATTGCCTCAAGCTAGTAGTTCTTGTGTATCTGACAGCTGTTAAATAAATATTGGTTCCCTCAAATTTAAAGTATCTCTTTTTTTTTTTTTTTTTTTAAGATTTTATTTATTTATTCATTTATCCCCCCCTTGCTGCTTGTGCTCGCTGGGTCAGCTAACCACGCTGTGCAGGCGGGCTTGCCTTCACCAGGAGGCCCCGGGAACTGAACCCGGGGCCTCCCATATGGTAAACGGGAGCCCTACTGATTGAGCCACAGCTGCTTCCCTAAAGTATCTCTTGATGCTCTTGTGAATTTACTGCTGTGTTCTGGGGTGTCTCAGCAGAGTTTGGGAACCTAGGCTACAATAAGTCCTCACTTAATACATTATTGCTATTCTAGTTATTGCTATTATTACTGCATTGTTATTGTGATTAGTAATGGTAATGCTCTGATTCCAGATTTGATAGTTATTTGGTGATTTTTATTTATGTTTCTGGTGTGCTTTATTAATGAAGAGTTTGCATTAAAGTGTAACTTATTGGAATAGTATGATCTCCACTTGGTCAATTAAAATCACTGAGTTTGAAATGCTGACTGTTTTATACTTATCAAATTTTTGTTTTAGTACCTCACCAGTAACAGATGTGGCAAATATGTGGACACTGGAGTTTTGGCATCTGATTTGCAAAGAATGTACAGGTAAAGAACTGTATTTTGCAGATCTTTGCTTTGCTTTTCTACCATTTTTAAAGTTTCCATCCCGCCTCATTTCTGATTGATATTAATGGCAACTGGCATCAGTTCACCTGTCTGTAAGCTTGGAATTCAATTCAGTTCCACAAATATTTATCAAGTACCTATTATGTGCAAGGAGCTGTCCTTGTTACTATGGAGAATGGCTCATTCCTTCAGTACCTTACAATCTGGTCAGGAAATAGGTTACTATAGCACTTTATACTTCGTTAAAAAATTAAAACCATCAGTCATGATCTACCTTAGCTTCCTTACTCTTTATCTAGAAATGTGTCCCTCATTTAGTCTTCTCATGGAAGACTAAATCCTCTTGTGCCTGTAATCCCACCTCTTTTGATGTCTTGCTTCATTAATTATCCCTGCTTTGTGTATTTCAATCTCTCTCTCTTTTTTTTTTTTCCTCTTTAGTCTGTAAATAGGCACAGGTCTTTAGGTCTCTTCTAGCCTTGAGAAGAGGAAAGAGAGAGAGAAAGAACAAAACAAAAGGCTTTAGTTTTCCTGCGGTCCAATATTTCTCCTCCTTTTCATCAAAAAGTTTTTAAGGAATGGTCTAAACTTGCTGTCTTCTCTACTACTTGCTCCACTGAAGTGTATGAATTGTCTTTTTAATAAAGATTTTATTTATTTCTTCATTTATCCCCCCCTTGCTGCTTGTGCTCGCTGGGTCAGCTAACCATGCTGTGCGGGCGGGCTTGCCTTCACCAGAAGGCTCCGGGAACCGAACCCGGGGCCTCCCATATGGTAAACGGGAGCCCTACTGATTGAGCCACAGCCGCTTCCCAATTGTCTTTTTAAAAATTTTTGTTGATGGTACCTACCCAGTCACTCAAGTTAAAAATCTGTGTCCTCCTCCTACTTAACCTCCCATCCCCCCGCCTTGTCTGTAATCAGTCACCAAGCCTTGCTACCTCTTAAATATTTCTTGAATCCTGATCTGTCTTTTCTCTGCCTTGCTACTGGCATAATCCAGGCTATCATTTCTTGTCTAGACTCCTGTTTCAGCTTCTAAATTTTCTCCCGTGATTAGCCCTCCTTCCTCTAATCTAGGAGCTGGCAAACCGTGGCCCTCAGGCAAAATCTGGCCTATCACTTTAAAAAAAAAAATTTTTTTTTTTTGGTTAGAGAATTTGCAGGTTTACAGAAATGTCTTGCATAAAATATGTAAAATACAGAGTTCCCATATAGCACCTTGTTATTTTTTTTAAAGATTTATTTATTTATTCCCTCCCACCCCCGTTGTTTTGCTCTCACTGTCTGCTCTGTGTATTCTTCTGTGTCTGCTTGTCTTCTCCTTCGGCGGCACCAGGAACCAATCCTGGGATGTTCCAGAGTGGGAGAGAGGCACTCAGTTTCTTGCACCACCTCAGCTCCCTGGTCTGCTGCGTCTCTTATTGTCTCTCCACTGTGTCTCTTTTTGTTGCATCATCTTGCTGCACCAGGTCTCTGCGCGGGCCAGCAGCACTCCACGCGGGCCAGCTTTGCCTTTCACCAGGAGGCTCCGGTAGTCAAACCCAGGACCTCCTGTGTGGTAGATGGGAGCCCAGTTGCTTGAGCCACATCCATTTCCCACCACCTTGTTATTAACACTTTGCATTAGTGTGGTATGTTTGTTAAAATTTGTGAAAGAACGTTTTTATAATTGTGCTATTAATTATAGTCTATCATTTAAAATAGAGTTCACCATGTTGTATAGTCCCATTTTTAAAAAAATTTTTATTCTAGTAACATATATATAACCGAAAATGTCCCCTTTTACCACATTCACATATATAAATCAGTGCTGTTAATTACATTCAGTGTTGTGCTCCCATCATTGCCATTCATTACCAAAACTTTACAATCAATCCAAATAGAAACTCTGTACAATTTAAGCCTTAACTCCCTATTCTCTACCCCCAACCCAGCTCCTGGTAACCTGTGTTCTAGATTCGAACTCTGTGAGTTTGCTTATTCTAATTATTTCATATCAGTGAGAGCATACAATATTCTTTTGTATCTGGTTTATTTCACTCAACATGATGTCTTCACGGTTCATCCATGTTGTCACATGAATCAGAACTTAATTCTTCTTTAATGCTGAATAATTTTCAATTGTTTGTGTATATCACATTTTGATTATCCATTCATTGGTTGATGAACATTTGTGTTTGCTTCCTTCTTTTGGCAATTGTGAATAATGCTGCTAGGAACATCAAATATCTGTGTGCAAATATCTGTTTGGGTCCCTGCTATAATTCTTTTGGGTGTATTCTTTTGAGTAGTGGGATGGCCAGGTTATGTGATAATTCTATACTTAGCTTTCTGAGAACTGCCAAACTGTCTTCCACAGTGCCTGCACCATTTTACATTCCCACAGCAATGAATGAGTGTTCTTTTTCCTCCATATCCTGTCCAATACCTATATTTTTCTGTTTTTTTTTTTTTTTAATAGTAGCCATTCTAGTGGGTGTGAAATGGTGTCTCATTATGGTTTTGATTTGCATTTCCCTAATAGCTAATGATGTTGAGCATCTTTTCTTGTGCCTTTTAGCCATTTGTATATCCTCTTTGGAGAAATGTCTATTGAAGTCTTTTGCCCATTTTTAAATTGGCTGTTTGTCTTTGGATTATGAGTTGTAGTATTTTTTTAAATATTCTGGATATTAAACCCTTATCAGATATGAGGTTTCCAAACATGTTCTCCCATTCTGTAGGTTGTCTTTTTATTTTAATGATGAAGTCCTTTGATCCACAATACCTTTGAAGTCTCAATTTTCGATCTTTTCTTTTTATTGTTCATGCTTGCAAAGTCTAAGAAACCATTGCCTAACACAAGTTCCTGAAGATACTTTCCTATATTTTTTTCCAGGAGTTTTATAGTCCTGGTTCTTATATTTAAGTCTTGGTTCATTTTGAGTTAATTTTAGTATAAGGTAGGGGTCCACCTTCATTCTTATGCATATGGATATCCAGTTCTCCCAGCATCATTTGTTGAAGAGACTGCTCTTTCCCCATTGAAGGGACTTGGCAGCCTTGTCAAGAAACCTTTTTCTGTATGGCTTGGGAGCTAAGTGGTTTTTACATTTTTAAATGGTCAAAAACAATTTAAAAATGGATATTTTGTGACACATGGAAATTATGTGAAATGCAAAATTGTGTCCATAAATGAAGTTTTGTTTTGGTTTTTGGTTGTATTTTATTTTGTTCTTTCATAAATGAAGTTTTATTGGAATATACCCATCCTCATTTGATTACATATTTTATGTGTCTGCTTTTATGCTACAAAGATAGAGTTAGATAGTTGCTACAGAGACCATACAGCCTACAAAGCTTAAAATATTTACTATCTGTCCGTTTTACAGAGAATATTTGCTGGCCCCTGCTTTAATACATTGGTTCTCAAACCCATCAAGGCTCAAGCCTAATGAGACAGTAGAAGACATAATAATAGAAGATTTAACCTATTATAGAATAAGTGTGAATATGAGAACTGCAGGTCCAGACTGATACACGTGTTCTGTTGGCATCAAAGGTACCATAAGTAACAATGTTGTCAGTGATTTCTGAAATGGTGAGCACAATAAGATAGATAAATCTCAATTTATAAAGTAATTGCCTTCCTAAAAACATCAGTGTATTTTAAAATCAAGCAAAATAGACGGTAAGTTTATATATACAACAAATAGGTTCTAGCTTGGATAACTATAAACAGGTTTTTCATTTACATGAATGTTTGGCAGAACATTTGAAAGTCATGAGGTCTTTTCTTTTCCCTAATAGAACACTGGACTGTTCTGCATATAGAAGAATATCCAGCAGCTCTAGTCCTCACCCACTAACTGTCCAGAATGCTCCCTCACATTTTCAAAATGTCCCTTAGGGGTGGAGCTGCTCCCATTGAGAACCAGTGTTTTAACCCATGGTAGCCATAGCCACCAAACTTATTCTTTAAGATGCCTATTTAACCTTTTTATCACCCTATTTATTTGCCTTTAATGCCTTTATCTCTCCTCACATAGACTGGCACTTTTTAGCTGCTCTACATTATAAACTTCACCTTCAGTATGGCTTAAAGGCCTTCCTGATCTGGTGCCAATAATACCTAATAACATTTTGTAATTACATGGACACAGTGACACACACACCCCCTCCCCTTGATATTTCTTCTTTTTCTTAACTCGTTACCATTACCTCTTCATAGAACCCCCTTCCTGCCCACTCTACTTTCTCCTACCCACAAAGAAACAAATTTTTTTAATTCATCATTCACTTTTTCTTTAGCACTTTGATTTTCTTTCTTTCTTTTTTTTTTTTTTTAAGTAGGTAATATATTTACATGGTTCAGAAATTATACACACCTCCTGTGAGTAATTAGCAAGTTAAAATTTGCTGAACAGCAGGGAGCGTGTCCACATGCTTGATTTGGGAGCTTTTCTTTTGATTTTTTAAAAGTTAAATCTCAAGGGTATTAGGGCCAGGACAGAGAGGGGCTTTTTCTTTTGTTCTTGTCTTTCTAACCACACCAAGATTTGAATTTGTTAAAAGGTTTAAAAATGTACCAGAATTAAGTCTATAAGGAATGGATTCTTGAATCTTCATTTAAATGCAGGATAATATAACTTACTTTCAGATATTCAATATAAGATATATTGAAGTTGCTTTGTCTCATTTTAATTATTAGATTTAGTGAAATGTAGCAAGACAAAATAATATGATAACGTATGATTTATGCCAGATTGTACATCATGCAAAGTTTTTGTTCTGTTGGCATTTCTAACTTACATCATGTGGGCTTTATAAAAATAATTTCGAACTTATAGGACAGTTGCAAAAATAATACAGACCACATATAGATGTATCCTTATGTCACACCACATCAATTTTATAGTTTGCCACCTTTCTGTATCATTCTATCATCTATCTAGCCTTTATCTACCGATCTGTATCTGTCTATCTTTTGAACATTTGAGAGCAGGTTACAGTCATCATACTACATGAACACATAGTGCTTCCATGTAGATTTCCTACGAACAAGGATATTCACTTAGGTAACCACTTTAAGTGCAGTTTTCAAGTTCAATAAATTTAACATTGATATAAAGCTTATATCTATATTTCTTTTTTTTCTTATACTCCAATTAAATGTCATTTCGAGCCTTTTCTCCATTCTTAGATATTATCAAGTGTCATGCATTGCATTTAATTGTCATTATCTCTTTATCTTTCTTTTTTGTTGTTGTTGATTGTGGAAAGATATATACAACTTAAATATTCCCATGCCAACCCCTCCCAAGCATATGATTCAGTGTGGTTGATCACATTCACAATGTTGCAGTATCCTCACCACCATCCATTGCTAGAACTTTCCTATCTCTCCAAACCTACATTCATTTGCATTAATACCCTGTTGTCCCTGCTCTCCACCCCCGGTAACCTGTACTCTACTTTCTGACTCTATGAGTTTGCATATTCTCTGATATTGTGGTTACATGGGGCTTAAATTTAACATCCTAAATCTCTAACAATCTTGTTTGCTTTGATACCAACTTAACAACTTCAAAAACATACACAGAGGTGATGTCATTAACATGGAGATATAAGACATCCCCCTGGAAAAAAACTTCCCCAGAGATTCAGTAACTATAAGGACAAATTCTGCTGGCTTAGAATTCTGGCGGAAGGTAGAGGCTGGAAAAGAACTGCATAAATGTTGAATCAAAGAAAAAAAAAATCAGGTAGGAAACTTTCAGACTAGCTGGTTCTTTTCCTCTCCTCTTCACTTGGTCCTGTGCAGATCTTGGGAGTTCTGCAGAGGCAGCGGCCAGGTCCTTTCCACCGGGGACACAGACTACAGAGAAATTCACAGTAGTGAATTAGAACCCCACGTATATGCAGGCACAGGGATCCAAGTCTGCAGAGACCCAGGGTGGAACATAAGCCACTGAGAGTGCTGCATACAAAAGGGCCCCCCTGGGGGAGGGGGACAAAAAAAGAGAAAAAAAATGCAACAGAACGGTGGTGGCCAAGTATACTCACTCAATCCTGTTACTGTCGGCGGGGCTTCCTGAACACAAAACGGACTTTTCTAGACTAACCCACCTTTCTGAATTGACCCCATCTGGCTACCCAGGGTGGGATAACCTAACAGGGAAGAAACTGGAGGCATAAAAGCCTCACAGAGGGGGAAAAAAAAGTGTGTGTGTGTGTGTGTGTAACTGAACAACTATAAGACTGGAGGGTCTTCCACTACTAAAAAGTAAAAGGAAAATGGTTCACTGAGTGAGGGAGAGAATTACACAACTCAGTAGCTAGAGTGAAAATTTTTTCTGGGGAAGAAAATCAGAACAGATAAAGACTCCCAGAGAAGGAACAGAGGAAAGGAAGTTTTCTTGTGAAAGTGAAACAATTACACAAAAAGGGCAGTCTTAACAGTTGTACCACATACCCAGGGAAAGAATTAGATGTATAAGAGATGAGAAAATCTGATCAGTTGAACTGGGGCTATTCTAAGGATCCAGAATAAGTTGGACCAAGTGTCAAAGAAGAACCTTAATGCAAAGCCAATCATCAATAAAACCCTAGACAAGAGGGAGAACATGACCTTCAGAGTTAACTCTTCAAGATAATCAGATGACAGAAAATGGTAACCATCTTGCTTTGCAATGTGGGAGGATCCCAGTATCATCAGTAGCTAAGATTGGTGAGAAAACATCTCTGCTGATACATTGATTTGGATATTTCATGGCCTCATAATTGTAAGCTTTTATCCTAATAAAATTCTCAATATAAAACCCCCCCCCAAAAAAAAAAGATAATCAGATGCCTAGATATGCACAAAAAATTGGAAGCTATACTAAGAAACAGGAAGATACAGCTCAGTCAAGGGAACAAATTAAAATTTCAGAGGAGACACAGAATTTCGAACTAATGAAAGATGTTCAAATCTTATAAATCAATTCAAGGAGATAAAAGGGGAAACATGGATAAAGAGATAGAAGATATTAAGACAATGTGAGCATAAAGAATAATTTTAAAATATAAAAGTATAACAAAAATAATGGTGATGATAGGCACAATAGTGGAGATTAAAAATACTCTAGAGGCATACAACAGCAGATTTGAACAAGCACAAGAACGAATCAGTGAACTAGAACACAGAGCAATCGAAAGAATAGATAGAGAAAAGAAGGGAAAAAAATAAGCAGTGTCTCAGTTTGACAGCATGAAATACACAAACATACGTGTCATGTGTGTCCTAGAACGAGAAGTGAAAGGAAAGGAAAAGAAAGAATGTTTGAGGAAATAATGGCCCAAACTTTCCCAACTCTTATGAAAGACGTAAATAAACATGTCCAAGAAGCAGAAAATATTCCAAACAAAATAAATCTTAATAGACCTACCCTAGACACATATTAGTCAGAATATGAAATGCCAAAGATAAAGAGAGAATCCTGAAAGCAGCAAGAGAAAAGTGATGCATCCCATACAAGGAATCCGCAATAAGACTATTTGCTGATTTATCATCAAAACCCATGGAAGTGAGAAGGTAGTGGTATGATATATTTAAGGTACTGAAAGAGATAAACTGCAAGCCAAAGATTCTTTATCCCAAAAAACTGTCCTTCAGATATGAGGGTGAGTTTAAAATATTCATAGATAAACAGAAACAGAGCTGGTCAACAAAAGGCCTGCCTTACAAGAATCCCTAAAAGGAGTTCTGCAGGTGGAAAGGAAAACACTGGAGAGAGTGACTTGGCGTGGTGTGAAGAAATGAAGATTCAGAATGGTATCCTATTGAAGCTAAGTTGGTATCTTCAGATTAGTAGGTTATAAATGTAGGTTGTGCAATATAAATACCAGGGTAAACACAAAGAAAGTATTTAAAAAATATACAGAAAGAGAAATGAGAAAGGGATCAGTCAGATACATCACAACAGATCAACTATACAGAAAAGGAGGTTGCAATAAAGGAAAAGACCAGGAAAAAAAAAAAAAACAAACAAAAAAAAACATATAAAAACCACAGGACAAAATGGCTGATGTAAGTACTGCTTTTACAGTAATAGTGAATTTAAATGGGTTACACTCCCCAATCAAAAGACACAGATTGACAGAATGGATAAAAAAGCATGATCTAACTATATGTTGTTTATAAGAGACTTACCTTAGATGCAGACACAAATAGATTGAAAGTGAAAAGTGAAAGGCTGGAAAAAGATGTTCCATGCAAATAGTAACCAAGAGAAGGATGCCCACTGCCCACCACTGTTATTCAACATTGTACTGGAAGTTCTAGCCAGAGCAGTAGGCAAGAAAAAAGAAACAAAAGGCATCCAAATTGGAAAGGAAGAAGTAAAACTTTCTCTTTTGGCAGATGATATGATTCTATATATATAAAGTATTGAAAAATCTGCAGCAAAGCTACTAGA
Source organism: Tolypeutes matacus (assembly GCA_026826555.1). Taxonomy (NCBI): domain Eukaryota; kingdom Metazoa; phylum Chordata; class Mammalia; order Cingulata; family Chlamyphoridae; genus Tolypeutes; species Tolypeutes matacus. The sequence continues at coordinate 1,504,893 of JAKSZT010054263.1, forward strand.
TCTAGTAAACTAATTCAGCAAATTGGCAGGGTACAAGATCATCTTGCAAAAATTTGTCATGTTCCTGTACACTCATAATGAGCAATCCGAGGAGGAAATCAAGGGGAAAAATTCCATTTGCAATATCAACTAAAAGAATCAGTTATCTTGGAATAAATTTAACTAAGGGTGTACAGGGCTTAGACCTAAGTATAAGAGCAAGGACCAAAAAAGTAGAAGAAAACGTAGGACAGCATCTTCATCATCTGTGTTAGGCAGTGGTTTCTTAGAGTTTACAGCAAAGCACAAGCCATGAAAGAAAAAATAGATAAATGGGATCTCCTCAAAATTAAAAACTTTTGAATTTCAAAGGGACTTTGTCACAAAAGTGAAAAACAACCTACTGAATGGGAAAAAACTATTTGGAAACCCTGTTTCCAGAATATCCAGAATAATATCCAGAATAATGAAATCCCACAACTCAACAATAAAAAAACAACCCAATTAAAAAATGGGCAAAATACTTGAGTAGGCATTTCTTGAAAGAGGATGTCAAAATGACTAAAAAGCACATGAAAAGATGCTCATCATCACTAGCTATTAGGGAAATGCAAATCAAAACCAGGATGAGAGATCATTTCATACCCACTAGAATGGCTACTGTTAAAAAAAATAAACGTGAATGTACACTCTGAATGGATTGTATGTGTGTGAATAAAACTGCTTTTAAAAAAAGTTACAAGGGTTGGAGAGGATGTAGAGAAATAGGAATACTTATTCATTGCTGGTAGAAATGTAAAATGATGCAGCTGCTTTGAAAGATAGTTTGGCAGTTCCTCAGGAAACTAAGTGTAGAATTGCCATATGATCCTACCATCCCACTATTAGGTATATACCCAGAAGAACTGAAAGCAGGGACACAAACAGACATTTGCACACTGTTATTCATAGCAGCAATATTTGCAATGGTCAGAAGATGGAAGCAATCCAAGTGTCCATCAACCAATGAAAGTATAAATAAAATGTTGTATATATGTACAATGGAATATTATTCAGCTGTACAAAGGAATGAAGTTCTGATGCATGCAACAACGTAGATGAACCTTGAAGACATTATGCTGAGTGAAATAAGTCAGACACAAAAGGACAAATACTGTATGATCTCACTGATATAACTAACTATAATAAGTAAACTCTTAGGGTTAGAATCTAGAATATAGATTACCAGGGGATAGATTGGGGGTAGGGAATGGGGATCTGATGCTTGATTAGTACAGAATTTCTATTTAGGTTGATTGTAAATGTTTGAAAATGGATGGAGGTGATGATAGCTCATTATTGTAAGTGTAACTAACAGCACTGAATTATAGGTGAATGTGGTTAAAAGGGGAAACATTGGGTCATATATGTTACTAGAATACAAATTAAAAGATAATAGGACTATATATCATAACGAACCCTATTATAGATGAAGGACTATAGTTAATAGTACAATGTATAAGAATGTTCTTAAAAAAAGAAAAAAAAAAACTAAAAAAAAAAGATCTTTCATGAATTATAACAAATGTATGACACTAATACAAGGTGTTAAAAATGGGTGGTTTAAAAAAATACACAAAAAATATGTTCCTGTATCTCTTTCTTATGGAGTTCTTGTCACAAGTTACATATTTATACATTGTGAGTCCAAACGCATTGATACTATTAGATTTTATGATTTGCCTTTTGGATTCTGTAGGATCTATAAAGTAGAGTTACAAACTCAAAATACAAAAGTATTGCTATTTGTATTTACCTGTCATTATCTTTATTGAGGGTCTTTATTTATTTACTGTTATGCTATTTTTAACATAGTTCTTGCCAGAAATGTTTATCTTGAATTTAATAATGAGAAAACATAGATGAATCCAAATGTGTGATATGTTACAGATCAGCTGGCATGGACTCTCCAAAAATGTCAGTCTCTCTCACTCTCTCTCTTTTTCACACACACATGCGCACGCATGCACACAAAAGGTAGAGATTGTTATAAGTTAAAGGAGTCTAGAAAAACATGGCAGCCAAATAGAATGCATGATCCTTGAATGGATCCTGGATTAAAGGGGAAAAGCAGTAAAGAGCATTTTGGGGAGATTGTTAGGGAAGTTTCATTATGGATTCTATATTAGACTATATATATATTTTAATATATTTATATATTTATTTATTTATTTATTTCTCCCCACTCCTTGTTGTTTGCAACTCGTTCTCTGTTTGTTGTGTGCTGGTCTTCTTTTTAGGAGGCACCGGGAACCGAACCTGGGACCTCCCATGTGGGAGGGAGGCGCCCATGTGGGAGGTGGTTTGAGCCATCTCCACTCCTGCTTGTTGTGTCTGTCATTGTGTTTCCTCCTGTGTCCTTTCATTGTGTCATCTTGTTGCATCAGCTTGCCGCACCAGTTCATTGTATCAGCTTGCTGTCTTGTTTGTCTTCTTTAGGAGGCACCGGGAACCAAACCTGGGACCTCCTATGTGGTAGGTTGGTACCCAACTGCTTGAGCCACATCCACTTCTCTAGATAATACTTTAAATTCTTATGTGTCCTACTAGTATTGTGGTTATGTAGGTAGGTATCCTTGTTTTTCAGAGAAACCTGCTGAGGACTTTGGAAGGAAGTGTCTGCAACTTAACTTCCAAATGGTTCTGCAAGAGAACAAATTATCTTTATTTACAAAGAAAAGTAAAGTAAATTTGATAAAATGTTAATTTTTGACTGTAAGTATAATGTATATAGGTGTTCATTACATTTCTTTCAGCTTTTTAGTAGTTTTTAGATTTCAAAATAAAATCAAAGAAAAATGCTAGTGAAGATAAAAATTGAGAAAAATCACAATAGTGAAAATATAAACCCAGGAATTGTGGTCAGTGTGAGTAAAGTGACATAATAAAATATTTATGCAAATTTGTGTAAATTCATGTAGATTAAGTTTAATGGACAAATACTGGTGGAGATTACTGTACTAAACTTCCTATTGCTTTTTCAGTATAGACTATGGCCGAAGAAAAAGAAATGCTTTTAGGATTCAGGTAGAAAAAGGTTAGTCTTTTACTGTTATAGTTGAATTATCAGTAAAGTTATAGAAAGAATTGTTTTAGCTCATGGCAGTTTCCTTTTTTGTTTCAGTATTTAGCATAATTAGTAGTGAGAAAGAACTTAAAGGTCTAACAGAATTAAAAGCTGAACATCTGGCAAAAAGAGCAAGAAGACAAGGTGAAGAAGATAATGAGTAAGTATTACAAAATGGAATTCTTTTTATGAAGCACAGACCCGATTCATTGTATTCCTACTTGTAAAGCTTTCGGTGGCTCTTTATTGCTGTCCAGGCCCTCTATTATCTTAACCGACCTCTCCAGATCTTTGCTTCTGCTGTATCGAACAGCTCATTATTCTCCGAAGAGGTCAAATTCTTTCTCTTTGATTTTGTCTTTGTTGGTATGGTTTTATGTAAGTGAAATGTTCATTTCTACTTCACAAACTCCCACTCAGCCTTCAAAAGTCAGTTATTGCTTTGTTAGGCCTTCCTAGACCTTTCTTTGTGTTTTCTTAACTCCTAGTTATAGATACTTTTATATTGTGTGGCATTGAAATTATTTGTTTGGTTGCCTAACTGAACTGTGTCATTATCTTTATTTTTCTCTGCCTTAATACAACATCAGATACATGAAAAGGTGCCAATTAATTGTGTTGTTCAAGAAATAATATATATATATATATATTTTTTTTAACGTTTTCATGTATATATTTCTGGTTTTTAAAGAACATACATATATATATCCATTTATAGTTTCTTTTTTTTTTTTTGGTTGGTTGGTCAAGGCCATGCCTCTTTTTTTGAATCAAATAATATGTTACACAATATATTTGGTTCATAGAACGTATTCATACAGTATTTGTCCTTTTGTGTCTGGCTTGCTTCACTCAACATAATATCCTCCATGTTCATCCATGTTGTCCTATGCTTTACAACTTCATTTCTTCTTACAGCTGCATAATATTCCATCGTGTGAATAGACCACAGTTTGTTTATCCATTTGTCTGTTGATGGACACTGGGTTGTTTCCAGCTTTTGGCAATGGTGAATAATGTTGCTATGAACATTGGTGTGCAGATGTCAGTTCGTGTCACTGCTCTCAGTTCTTCTGGGTATATATCCGGTAGTAGTATTGCCAGGTCATGTGGCAAGTCTATATTCAACTTCTTTAGGAACTGCCAAACAGGCCAACATGGTGGCTGTACCATTCTGCATTCCCACCAACAGTGAAGAAGTGTTCCTATCTCTCCACATCCTCTCCAACACTTGTAGTTCTCTGTCTTTTTAATATTGGCCATTCTGATAGGTGTGAAATGATATCTCATTGTAGTTGAGAGCATTTCTTCATGTGGTTTTTTTGCCATTTGTATTTCTTCTTTGGAGAAATGTCTATTCAAGCCTCTATGGTTTCTGAAGAGAAAGCTGCACTAAGTCATACTGGACGTATGCTTCTCTCTTGCTGCTCTGAGAATTTTCTCTTTCTCTTTGACATTTCACATTCTAAGTAGTATGTGTCTTGTTATAGGTCTATTTGGATTTATTCTGATTGGGGTACAGTGTGCTTGGACATGTAAGTTCATTTCTTTCATGAGAGTTGGGAAATTTTCAGCTATTATTTCCTCAAGTACTCTTTCTGCCCCTTTTCCCTTCTCTTCTCTTTCTGGAACACGTATGTTGTTGCGTTTTATGTTGTCATTCAACTCTCTGGGCCCCTGCTCAATTTTTTCCATTTTTTTCTCTCTCTGTTCTTTTCTCTCTTCAATTTTAGTTGTTCTGTCTTCGGTATCACTTACCCTTTCTTCTGTCATTTCGAGTCTACTGTTTTATGCCTCAAATGTGTTTTGACCTCACCTATTGTGTCTTTCATTCCCATGAACTCCATTACTTTTCTGTTCAGGATTTCAAATTCTTCTTTGCGTTCGCTCAATGTTGTCTTAATGTCATTTATCTCTTTGACTATATTGTCTTTCAACTCATTAATTTGATTTTGGAAATTTGTGCTCATCTCGCTGATGAGGTCTCTCAAATTCTTCTTCTCTTCTGGGACTTTGCTGTATTCCTTTTCTTGGGCCATGTCTTCTATTTCCTTAGTATGCCTCGTAATTTTTTGCTGGTGTTTAGGCATCTGGTTAGGATGTAGTTTACTCAGGTGGTCGATCTCTTTCTCTTTTATAGGGATTTAGTGGCAGGAGACTGTGGGTTACCGCAGTTGTTTGATTTTTGGCTCAACCTGGATTGTTAGGATTATCCTGCTGGTTGCTCAAAAACTGGGCACTGGACCCCATAATTGGTTATAGAGTCGCTTCCTAGGGCCTTGGGCAGGGAGGCTATAGAGGCCAGGAAAAGCCTTTCCTGCTTATTTTTATTTTATTTTATTTTATTTTATTTTATTTTATTTTATTTATTTATTTATTTTTTAAAAGATTTTATTTATTTATTCATTTATCCCCCCCTTGCTGCTTGTGCTCGCTGGGTCAGCTAACCACGCCGTGCGGGCGGGCTTGCCTTCACCAGGAGGCCCCGGGAACCGAACCTGGGGCCTCCCATATGGTAAATGGGAGCCCTACTGATTGAGCCACAGACGCTTCCCTGCTTATTTTTAATTTTCTTATATGCACTTCCTTGGCCTGCCAGGAGATGGCGGTCTTTGGCAGCTCGCAATTCAGTGCCTGGTTGGAGTGTATTTGTTGCAACACATACTAGATCAGTGTGATAGAGCTTCCTGTCTGGAGGCTAAGAGTCTTGTAATTCAAACTTTCTGAGACAGGTCTCTAGTCTTCTCTAGCAGCTCCCTCCCTTTTCCCAGCTGGGAAATATTTCCACTCCCCTCTGAGTCCTTAACAATCAGTTTCTGTTAGTAGAGGAGGAGGTTTGTGTATCTTTAGCCCCTTGCAGGCTCCAAGGCAAACAATGGCACAGCCCCACCCAACCTGGAAGGGCTCCAGACACAGCAGATCAAACCTGTGAGCCAAAAGTGGAGTCAGCCCCAGGCTCTCTCTCCCCTCTCCTGTGGAGTCCTCAACAATTAGTCCAGGCATAGTCCCACCTTGCCTTGAAGGGCCCTTGGGGCACCACAGCCCAAATTTGTGGGTCAGAACCTGAGTCAGCCTTAGGCTGTGTCCCTCTCGCTCCCCATTCTTGGGGTGGTTGATCCCTGGAGCTCCTTTTGTCTGTAGTCACAGGCCAGAGGCCTGAGAATTCTAAAGAGTCTTTAGTGTAGGGGAGGATTCAGACAGCAGCAGCTGGTTCCAACTCACAGTTCTGTCGTCTCAGTTTCCCTCTTTTGTCCCTCTCTCCTCTGGGTGGTGTGCAGCCTTTACCTGCTGTCCTAAACCCTAGAAGATCTTTTTTGGGGCTGTTTCAGCCTATCCTCTATCTATTTTTCTGGAGAAGAGATTCCCATGTCTTACTAGTTAGAGATTCCCGTGTCTTACTAGTTCGCCATCTTCCTGGAAGTCCTCTATAGTTTCTTCAGAAATAATATTAATGAGGTTTTTAAAATAACTTTATTCAGGTATAATTCACATTCAGTAAGGTATATATTTTTAAAGTGTTGTGCAATTTGATGATTTGGCATATGCATATATCCATTAAACCAGGAGTTCTTAACCAGGGGTCAGTGGAAAGATTTCAGGGGTTCTGTGAGCTTGAATTGAAAAAAATCAACTCAATGTCCAACATGATATGTGTGTTTTCTTGTCAAATACTACACCAGTTTAATGTTCTTATTCAAGATATACATCAGTCTGCACATTGACATGTCTTTGAAAAATAAAATTTAACTTTAACTTTCCATATATATATATATTTTAAGATTTATTTTATTTATTTCTCTCCCACCTCAATGTTTGTGTTTGCTGTCTGCTCTCTGTCTGTTTGTTGTGTGCTCTCTGTGTCTGCTCATCTTTTTTTTAGGAGGCACCAGGAACCAAACTGGGACCTCCCATGTGGGAAGGGGGCACCTAATTGCTTGAGCCACCTCCACTCCCTGTTTGTTGTGTCTCTCATTGTGTTTCCTTGCTATGTCTCTTGGTTGCGGCATCTTACTGCATCAGCTTTCCACGCCAGCCTGTAACATCATCTTGCTGTCTTGCTCATCTTCTTTAGGAGGCACTGGGAACTGAACCAGGACCTTCCTTATGGTAGGCAGGCACTCAACTGCTTGAGCCACATCTGCTTCCCTAACTTTCTTGTATTTTTGATATATTGGATTATTATTTAATGGGTTAAGAAAGACACATATGTATAATATTATATGTTTTTTATTTTAGTAAATGTATTTCAATATTTGTAACTGATTTCCTTTGTAATTTTATTTTATGCATTTAAAAACATTATTCTTGTGGGGACGTGTTGGTGTGGGTGTGATATATTTATTAAATAATACACAGTATTTTGTGGACTTGGTATGATTTTTATTTTCATGTAGTGTGTTCTTTTTTTTTTTTTTTTTATTATGGGTAAAAATCAAAATTCTCACAATACATACAAACATTTGTAAAATGATATATAAATATATATGCATTCATGTAGTGTGTTCTGACTGCAGTGGATAACTGCTTGCAAAAAAGTTGGTAAGGATGGCAGAGATGGTTTTATGTTGCTGTGGGAAAACTCGAATTTCTAAATGTTTGCTGAAAATGACTGTTTGAACAGATGTTGAACTATGTTAGGTTATCAGGTATTGAAATTATGGGAAAGTTGTAAAACGTAATTTTGAATAATCCTAAAATTTAATTTGAAGACATGCCTATGTTGAGTGTCATAAAACTATCTGCCACTACATTCTGAGAAGGGGTCTGTGGTTTTCACCTGACTGGCAAAGGGGTCCGTGGAACAAAAAAGATTAAGAACCCCTGCATTGGGAAGCGGCTGTGGCTCAATCAGTAGGGCTCCCGTTTACCATATGGGAGGCCCCGGTTCGGTTCCTGGGGCCTCCTGGTGGGGGCGGGCCCGCCCGCACGGCGTGGTTGGCTGACCCAGCGGGCGCAGGCAGCAGGGGGGGGATAAATGTATAAATAAATAAAAAATCTTAAAAAAAATAAATAAATAAAAGAACCCCTGCATTAAACCATCACCATAAGCAATATATCGAGCATTTCTATCATTCCCAAAAGTTTTTTTGTGCCCCTTTGCATGTTATTTCTCTCCAACCTGTAAACAGATAGCCATTGATTTGCTTTCTATCGCTATAGATGAGTTTGCATTTTCTAGAGTCTTATATAAAGGGAGTCATGCAGTGTCTAATTTTTTTTTTTTTTTGGAACCGGGGACACGGATTGAACCTGGGACCTCATATGTGGGAAGCCGGCACTCAACCACTAAGCCACATCAGCTCCCCTGAGTTGGTTTTTTCATTTGTTTTGTTGTTTGTTGTTTTTTTCTAGGAAGCACTGGGAACTGAACCCAGGACCTCCCATGTTGGAAGCAGGTGCTCAACTGCTTGAGCCACATCTGCTCCCACAGTGTGTAATTTTTGACTTCTGGATTTTTTTCACTTAGAATAATGATTTTGAGATTTACTCATGATGTGTATAATAACATTTCTTTGCTTTTTATTGCAGAGTATCTATCAATATGCCATAATATATCCATTTGTCTGTTGATGGACATTTGGGTTGTTGCCACTTTTTGGCTATTACAATAAAGCTGTTATGAACATTTATGTCCAAATATTTTTGTGGACATTTTTGTTTCTATTGGTAAATACTTAGGTGTGGAATAGCTGCGTTTTATGGTAGGTGCATATTACAACAAACAGCCAGACTTTTCCAAAGTGTTTGTACCATTTTACCCTTACATTAGCAGTGAAGGAGAATTCTACTTGTTCTCCATATTCCCAACACTTTGATTTGGTTAGTCTTTTTAATTTCAGCCAGTGTAGTGTGTATTTAGAGGTAGCTCAGTGTGGGTTTATTTTATTTATTTATTTATTTATTTATTTATTTATTTATTTATTTATTTTTTAAAGATTTTATTTATTTATTCATTTATCCCCCCCTTGCTGCTTGTGCTCGCTGGGTCAGCTAACCACGCCGTGCAGGCGGGCTTGGCCCCACCAGGAGGCCCCGGGAACCGAACCCGGGGCCTCCCATATGGTAAACGGGAGCCCTACTGATTGAGCCACAGCCGCTTCCCATCAGTGTGGGTTTAATATGCATTTCTCTAATGACTATTGATGTTGAACATCTTTTCATGGGGTTGTTGTCCATTTCTATATCTTCTTTTGAGAAGTGTCTACTCACATGTTCTGTCTTTTTATTTTTATAAATGTGTATGTCTTATTACGGAGTTGTAGGAATTATGAACTCTTTATGGTGGTATGAATGAGGGTCCAGGTTCATTTTTTTCTGTATAGATATCTGAGTTATTCTAGCACCATTTGTTGAAAAGACAAAACTTGAATTATCTTGGCAAGTTTGTTGGAAATCAATTGACCATATATGCATGTGTCTAGGATTTATTTTTGGGCACGGTCCATTGATCTAAATGTCTTTTTACCATTTCTACACTATCTTGAATACTGTTACTTTATAGTCAGTCTTGAAATCAGGTAGGAAAAGTCCTCTAACTTTATTTTTCTTTATAAAAATTTTTGGTTATTTTTGGTCTCCTTTGTTTTTCCATATAAATTTTAGAATCACCTTGTCAATTTCTATTAAAAAGCCTGTCATCTTAATATATTGAGTCTTCCAGTCAGTGAACAGGGTGTATTTCTCCATTTAGTTCCCCTTTGTTTGTTTCAGCAATGTTTTGTAGTTTTCAGTATAGAGATCTTGAAACTCTTTTGTTAGATTGATTCCTAAGTATCTTATTTTTTTTTTTTATTAAAAATTTTTTTTACAAATCAATTTTATTGATACATATTAATAAAACATACAATTCATCCAAAGTAGACAGTCAGTGGTATTTAGTATAATCACATAGTTGTGTATTCATCACTTCAATCATTATTAAAGCATTTTCATTATTTCAATAATAACCAAAAAAACAAACGAAATTTCTCTACTTCTCAATCTATTTCCCCTGCTGTACATAGCAGCTATTTTATTTTTTTAAATACTACTGTAAATTGTTTTAATTTTCCAATTGCTTGCTGTAAGTATATGAATACAATTGAATTTTGTATATTAACCTTGTATCCTGCAACTTCATTAAATACACTTACGAGTTTTATTAGTTGTTTTGTAGATTCCCTGAAGATTTTACATAAACAATTATATCAACTGCATATAGGGACAGTTTTACTTTCTCCTTTCCCATCTTTATGTCTTCTGTTTTTTCTTGCCTTATTGCAGTGAGTGAGACCTCCAGTACAATATTTAAAAAAAAGTGGTGAACAAAGGTATCCTTGTTTTATTGCTGATCTTAGGGGTAAACAATTCAGCCTTTTGCCTTAACTGTGATATTAGTTACAGGGATTTTAGTTGATGCCCCTTGTCAAATTGAGGAAGTTTCCTAATAGTCCTAGTTTCTGAGAGTTTTTATCATGAATAGATGTTGCATTTGTCAAATGTTTTTTTTTAACATCTGTTGGAAATTAAGGCTTTTTCCCTTTATTCTGTTAATTGGTGAATTTCATGATATTTGAGTGTTTAACCAGTCTTACATTCCTGAGATAAACCCTATTTGGTCCTGATATATTATCTTTCTTGTATATTGTTGGATTCAATTTCATAATCTTTTGTTAAGGATGTTTGTATCTATATTCATGTTGGTCTGAATTTTCTTCCCCTACCTCCCTCCCTGCCCAAAGTCTTTGTCAGGTTTTGGTACTGGATTTACTCTGGCCTCATAGAATTAGTTGGGAAGTATGTTTTTTGTTTTGTTTTGTTTTGAAGTGCCGGGGCAGGGGATTGAACCTGGTACCATGTATGTGGGAAGCAGGTACTCAACCGCTTAAGCCACATCCAATACCCAGAAGTATGTATTTTTTTATCATCTATTTTATTTTAAAAAGTTTGTATAATGTTAGTTTATTTCTTTCTTGAATGTTAGAATTCACCCAGAATGCATCTGGGCCTGGGGTTTTCTTTTGGGAAAAGATTTTTCATAGCAAGTTAAATTTTTAAAAAATGATGTTGGATTTCTTCAATTATCCTTTCTCTTTATGTCAGTATAGTTTTGTTTTCCTTTTAATGGCTCTGGGGTCTGTGGTTATATAACCCTTTTTCCTTCTCAATAATGTGATTTTTGTTCTGTTTTTTGTTTTTCCCTCCTTGATCAGTCCAGGTAGTGGTTTATTGATTTTATTGAGCTTTTTAAAAAAGACAGCATTTAACTTTTTTTGTTGATTTCTGCCATTATCTTTATTATTTTCTCCCTTCGACTTGCTTTTAGTTTATTTTGCTCTTTTTTTAGCTTCTTAAATAAAAAGCTTAGATCGTTGATTTAGATCTTGATTCTTTTCTAACGTAAGCATTCAAAGCTCCAATTTTCCCTTTAAATGCTGATTTTGCTACATCCAACAAATTTTGATATGCTATATTTCTGTTACCATTCAGTTCAAAATATTTTCTAATTTGTCTTATGTTTTGTTTTGACCCTTGAATTATTTAAAACTGTGGCTTTTAATTTTCAAGTCCTTAAAGTTTTTCTACATGTTTTATTATTATTTACTGATGTTTTTAACTTACAATAGCAACACTTGCTAATTTTTTAAAAATTAGAAAAGGAAGAAGAAAATTAGGAAAGCAAGAAGAAAAATTAAAATTACCTAAAATGTCATCATTCAGAAACAACCATTGTTAACATTTTTGTTTCCCCTTTGATTTTTCACTGTATATGTATGAACACATTTTTCAAAACTTTTATTTAAAAATAATTTCAAACTGACAAAACTTGCAAAAATACTATAGAGAACTCTTGTATGACCATTACCTCAGATTGTCCCGTTGTCCTGTAGTACATCAATGCATATTTTCTGAAATCGAGAATATTTTCTCACATATCTACTGTATAGCCGGTAAATTCAGGAAACATTGGTACTATTCTTTATCTTTTATTTCATTAGTTATTCCAGTAATGTCCTTTTTTATTTTACCGGGAGTCCCGGGGATCGAACCCGGGTCCCTCCATATGGTAGACGGACGCTCAACCAGTTGAGCCATCTCCGCCCCCTCCAGTAATGTCCTTAACAGCATTTTTTTTTTTCTAGTCCAGGATAAGTATTATGTTTAATTGTCATATCTCTTTAGTCTCCTTTAATCTGTAGTAACCTTTCTTTATCTTGTCATTAGTGTTTTAAAGAAAGTTTTATAGATTGTTCCTCAGTTTGAGTCCACTTAATGTTTCCTCTTGATTTGATTCATGTTACATAGTTTTGGCTAAAATTCTACATGTTGTTCCCATTATCTATTGCTGTATAACAAACTACCCCACAATGAGTGGCTTAAAACAACAATCATTTTACTATAATTCATGTCTTTATGGGTCAGGAATAACAGGTTAATTCTTTTGCTGTACTTAGTGTTGACTTGGGTCACCTACTAGCTGGTCTGTTCTGGAGGAGCTAAGGTGACGTCACTCACTTGCTTGGTATCTTCATGGGGATGGCCAGAATGTTGGGCTTAGCTGGCCCCTTTTCCTCTCCATGTCGGCTCCCCTAAGTTGGTTTTTTTTTTTTTTTAACTTTATTTTGTACATTTAATAATTGAAAACATAAGCAATTAAAAACTAAAAAGTAAACACAGATGAATAAATATATACATTTCTCAATTAAATGTAATGGATACATGTAGATTTTTTTGTTGTTTTGTTTTTTGTTTTTTTGTTTTTTTTGTGTGTGTGAATCAAACAATATATTACACAATATATTTGGTTCATAGTAATGCATTCATACAGTATTTGTCCTTTTGTGTCTGGCTTGCTTCACTCAACATAATGTCCTCCAGTTTCATCCATGTTGCCATATGCTTTATGACTTCATTTCTTCTTACAGCTGCATAATATTCCATCATGTGAATAGACCACAGTTTGTTTATCCATTTGTCTGTTGATGGACACCTGGGTTGTTTCCAACTTTTGGCAATGGTGAAAAATGTAGCTATGAACATCGGTGTGCAGATGTCTGTTCATGTCACTGCTCTTAGTTCTTCTGGTTATATACCCAGTAGTGGTATTGCAGGGTCACATGGCAAGTCTATATTCAACTTCTTTAGGAACCGCCAAAGAGTTCTCCATAGTGATTGTAGCATCCTGCATTCCCACCAACAGTGAAGAAGTGTTCCTATCTCTCCACATCCTCTCCAACACTTGTAGTTCTCTGTCTTTTAAACAGTGGCCATTCTGATAGGTGTGAAATGATATCTCATTGTAGTTTTGATTTGCATTTCCCTAATCATGAGTGATGTTGAGCATTTCTTCATGTGTTTTTTTGCCATTTGTATTTCTTCTTGAGAGAAATGTCTATTCAAGTCTTTGGCCCATTTTTTAATTGGGTAATTTGTCTTTTTATTGTTGAGTTGTAACATCTCTTTATGTATCCTGGATATTAAACCCTTATCAGATATGTGATTTCCAAATATTTTTTCCCATTGAGTCGGCTGCCTTTTCACCCTTCTGACAAAGTCCTATGAGGTGCAAAAGTGTTGAAATTTGAGGAGGTCCCATTTATCTACTTTTTCTTTTGTTGCACATGCTTTGGGTGTAAGGTCCAAGAAACCACCACCTACTACAAGGTCTTGAAGATGTTTCCCTACATTTTCTTCTAGTAGTTTTGTGGTCCTGGCTTTTATATTTAGATCTTTGATCCATTTTGAGTTTATTCTTGTATAGGGGTTGAGATAGGGGTCCTCTTTCATTCTTTTGGTTATAGATATCCAGTTCTCCCAACACCATTTGTTGAAGAGACTTTTTTTTTTCCCATTAGCGTGGGCTTGGTAGGTTTGTCAAAAACCAGTTGACTGTATAGGTGAGGGTATATTTCTGGATTCTCAATTCTATTCCACTGATCGATATGTCTATCTTTATGCCAGTACCATGCTGTTTTGACCACTGTAGCTTCGTAATATGTTTCAAGGTCAGGCAGTGAAATTCCTCCCGCATTGCTCTTCTTTTTCAGAATGCTTTTGGCTATTCGGGTGCACTTACCCTTCCAGATGAATTTGGTTGCTATATCTCAAAGTTGACCAAAGATACCCAAAGTTGCAGTCTTTTCCCGTACAGCATGGTCATATAATAAATCACGCTTAGTTTATCATCAGCATTCTAAAAACCAGACTAGGGAGAAAAACTAGGTCTGGGGACACATGCATGGTTTCTAATATAGTAAATGTTTAGCCTACCCTGATTATCACAAAATCAGGACAGCGAGAATATTTGCAATATTGGAGTTTGATATTCCTGAATGAGACCATTGGGTTATTGAGAATTTGTATTTCCAATTTTGCTGGGATAAAGATAACCACAATTTATTAAGCACTTACTGTGTACTAAGGACTTTGAAGGCATAAGTTTATTCCTTTAATAATCTGGTGAGACATTTATTATATCCATTTTACAGATGAGGAATGAGAAACTCAGGGTGGTTTAATAGAGGCCAGTAACTGGTGAAGCTGGACTTTGAATCCAGGTTTTTCCTATTCCAAAGCCTGGACTCTTAACTACCATAATAGTTTACCTCAGTATGTTTTCTTGTTTTGGGTAGTAATTTTTATTAGGAGGTGGGAGAAAAGCCTTTTAAACTTTTTTCCTTTCTTTACTGAGGTATACTGAAAGCTATTCTGATGATTCAGATATGGAAGATTATTCAGATCCACAGGTAAGCAAGCCAAACATTTGGTTGACCCACTTTGATTCTTTCTTTTTTTCTCTCTCTCTTCTATTCATTGTGAAGCCTCCTTAAAAAAATTCATTAAGCAATAGAATAAGAGACTTTGGACATTGTCATTAATATAAATATAATCGAATACTTGTATACGATGTTGATGAACTCTTGGATTAGCCATCTTTCTAGTATGTTTAGAGCCATTTATATGGGGAAAAAGAAGGGAGGATAAATGAGGGCAGACAGGAATAGAAAGGGAAATTAATGGTAAAAATGGAGAAAAGGATGTTTTTTCTGCCAAGGAGCTGGTATTACGAATGAATGAACTTATTTTAAAGGGGAGTATGGGAATAATAATATAACTTGTTCTCTGTTTTTTTGTCTTGGTAATTCTGATTTTGAATGTTAGTAACAAAGTAATGATCATCCAGTTATTTTTTTTAATTAAATTTTTTTTTTATTTTTAAATAAGCTTTAGATTACATAAAATGTTACATGAAAAAATATAAGGGATTCCCATATGCCCCCCTCCCTCCCTGTCCCACACTTTCCCACATCAACAACATCCTTCATTAGCGTGGTACATTTGTTACTATTGGTAAACACATATTGAAGCATTGCTACTAACCACGGATTACAGTTTACATTATAGTTTATACTCTGTCCCACACAATTTTGTAGGTTATGACAAAATATGCAATGGCCTTTATCCGTCAATGCAATATCATGCATTTCAACTCCAATTTCCCGAAAATGCCCCCATATTACACCTATTCTTCCTTCTCCCATCCCTCAGAACCTTTGGTGGCCACTGCCTTTATATCAATGATAAGCATTCTTCCATTGCTAGAATAATAAGTTTATAGTGGAATAATAATAAGTCCATTGTTCATTCCCCAAACTTCAGGATTTTGAGATGGTGGTGACCACTCTGCTTCTAATTGAGAAGGAGCTTAGATCCCATGGGGCAGATCGATGGAACTATCTTGCTTGCAGTTGCAGACACATCTGTTCTTGGAGTGGGCATTGTCTGTCATCATCTCCTTGTTAGTTGTCCTGGGTGAGTCCAGTGAACTGGAGAGTAGGTGTTGCAAGTCTGCTGAAATTCAGGGCTCAACTGGTACATGGATGGATCAAAGATTTATGTCTCTGGGACATATATTTATCAAGTATAGTGCTAATCATAGGTTAAAATAAAAGGGGCAGAAGAGCCATGTGTAGAGATCCTATAAATGAGTCTAACTCTGTTACAATGGGGAGCATAAATTCCAAAGTAAGGCCCATTGACAGAGTGCCTAATTCCTGAGCTGTCTGCCCTGCTTATTGTTTCTGGATGTCTCTAGAGCCCTCAGGAGCCCCGCTATTTGAGGCACTGTTTATTGTGACAGTCAATGAGATCCTCCTGAGATATGCATAAGTATAACCTCTGGAATGACCTCCTGACTCACTTTGAAATCTCTTAGCCATAAAAACTCATTTGTATTTACCATTTTCCCCTTTTGATCAAGGTCTTTTTCCAGATGCATTGCCAGTTGGCACTTCGTAATAATCCCTTAATGCTACAGAGGCTAATCCCTGACAGTCATGTCCCATGCTGGGGGCAAAGGTAGTGCATTTATATGCTGAGTTTGGCTTAGAGAGAGGCCACATTTGAGCACCTAGGAAGCTTTCAGGAGGTAACTCATAGGCAGTATATAATACTAGGCTAAGTTTCAGTTTCGCAAGAAAAGGTTCATAAGTACAGTCATCAATATCAAAAGCCTGGTGTAATGGTCTGTCTTCCTTCACTAGGCACTGCCCTTGTACTTGGGGGATTCTTGCTGTCCTATTAGAGAATGTAGCAGAACATCCAGTTATATTAGATCCAGTTTTGAATTGATGGGATAGTAGTGACTCTCACTGACTACCAGCTCATTTACTTACTTGCTTCAAAAGAACCCATGCTTGTTTGGTAATTTTTTAAACAATGTTTTCCAGACTAAGGGAATTTAAAAAATATATAGCTTCTCAGGCCTCATCCCAGTCCTGATCAATCAGAATTTTCAGAGTTAATGATAACCACACAGATGTGGGAACCACTTTATTAAAAAACATTTGTATAGGGAAACGGATGTGGCTCAATCGATGGGGCTCCCGTTTACCATATGGGAGGCCCTGGGTTCGATTCCCGGGGCCTCCTGGTGAAGGCAGGCCAGCCCGCGCGGCGCTGTGAGCTGACGCAGCGGGACGACCCAATAGAGGGAGACAAGCAGACACAGAAAAACACACAGCAAATGGACACAGTGAGCACAAGCAGCAAGGGGGGATAAATAAATAAATAAATAAAATCTTAAAAAAAAAAACAAAAAACAAAAAACATTTGTATAGGGCAAAACAAGCTTCCTATGGCTCTTCCAACTCCTGGAACTCCCTGTCAAATCCCCAGCTAGTCTTCCAGTCCTTTGCTTGCCCCAAATAGGACTTCAGGCCAGCAGAGTTGCTAGGCCTTCCTGTTCACTTGCTACCCAAATTGCCACTTTGACAATGCTCCAAATCAAGTGAGCCTTTTCCAGCACTGGCAGGAAAGCAGCTAGTTTTCACAACCTGCCCTAGTTGACCTAGAGGGATGGAAGCATCCACAGGCAAGAATGCCACAGGCTCAAGCTATTCTTCCCAAAGTTCGGTAGTGTTCATGAACAATGACTCTTGCTTTGTTGAATGCCTTTGGTTGATATCCAGACTGCTGAAATGGTTGTTTTCTTAGTTATTATTAAAGAAATGCATTATTACTAACATTGCTGTCTTTAAAATACATATAACATTTTCCACATCACTGGGGATGTATTATTCCATTCTATGTTTGTATCCAATATTTATTGCGCTGAATTGTATTGAATACTATCAATGCTCTAGATTTAATGTCATAGTAAATCTTTTTTTTGTTTTTTTACTTTGCTCCTAAGTGTGTTAAGATATAGAGAAGAAAATTAGTGTATATTTTAGACTTTGATTAAATTAGTCACAGGCTAGCTGGTTGTCATGATTTATTTTGTATCTATCAGAGTTTGGGCATCGGAGTCTATTTGGTTGGCAATTGGAGTGAAGAATAATGTGTTGAAGGTCATGAAAGCGTCAGGAGTCGGCGTCGCCATTTCTTCTGCCTTGGGTCTCTGCGCTTTTTGCAGAGCATCTGAAGGTTCACAACCTCTGTGGTCCGTAGGAGCCACTATGAGGAGGGTCCAGGGAAGAATTTGCCCTTTCAGTGGAAAATAAGTGGCGGTTACTAGTTATGATGACTTTGTATTTTGGATCTGGATTTGCGGCACCTTTCTTTGTAGTAAGGCACCAACTGCTTAAGAAATAAGGATATTTTAGTTCATCCAGGAAACTGCTATGAAGAGGAGCATTTTAAGCAGCTCAATCCTGAAATACAGATCATCCTCTGTTAAACTCATATAGCATATTGGATGTGTTTGTAAATAAACTTACTACATGAATGCTTAATAATAATAATAATAATAATAATAATAATAATAATAATGTGTTAACCAGCTTTGGTTTTATTTAACTGCCAATTATGAATTGGTGCATTAACTTGAAGTGGGGGAGTACATTTTTTTAGATAGTAAATGCTTTGTTTCTGAATCATCTTATTGTGGACAGCTATATTTACGGAATATAAATATGAGAGAAGTTGTAGAAGGCAAAACACATGTAGAAAATATAATTAGAGTTGAGCAAACCTTCATAAGTACCTATTGAGTAATTTATGCTAAAATCATGTTTATACCAGTCAGCAAATCACATGAACAGTTCCCTGCTGTCCTTATATCGGAAAGGAAATCCTGATTCTATTTCAAATACTCCGGAGATGGAGCAAAGAGAAGCCACCACTTCAACATCACGGATAACTTTCAAAACAGACATCACTTCTTTCAAGACCTCTGCCACCGTTTCTGAAGGAGGATTGTTTATTGACAAAACCCCAAGTGGAAAGAAAGACAATTTTTTCATGGACCTGTCAGATGAAAAAAGTAATCATAAGAAGCCAGTATCTGAGATACAGGTATTATTAGTGAAATTTTAGCCTTATTTAGTGGTAGTACATTACAACCTTTTCATAGAATAGTGCATCAAGTAGATATCTGTGTTCTGTAAAAGACATAGCAACTCTGATGGTCCACATACAGAATTCAGACGCTCCACACCACCTCCTCATCCCATCCCAGTCCAATCCTCTGCCATTTCCTGCCTTAAACTATTGAAATAACCTCCCAAATGGAGTCACATCCTTTATCGTTCTCCTAGTTTACTCTTCACACAGGGATATCTTTCTTACAAGATAAGTCAGATCGTTTTTCATTCTTCTATTTAAAACCCTACAGTAGCTTTCTTCAGCCTAAAAGCCAAAGTTTGTAAAATTACCAGTAAAGCCCTGCTTGATTTGCTGCCCTGCTGCCTTTTTTTTTTTTTTTTTTTTTAGATTTTTTTATTTATTTCTCCCCCCACCATTGCTGTTTGCACTTGCTATGTCTGCTCGTCTTCCTTGTTTCTTTAGGAGGCACTGGGAACTGAACCCGGGACCTCTGATGTGGGAGGGAGGTGCTTAATTGCTTGAGTCACCTCCATTCCGTTCCCTGCTTTGTTGTGTCTCTCATTATGTTTTTTCTTCTTGTGTCTCTTGTTGTGTCAGCTCGCTGTGCCTGCCTGTCACGCCAGCTCGCTGTCTTCTTTAGGAGGTACTGGGAACTGAACCACGGACCTCCCATGTGGTTGGGGGGAGCTCAGTCGCTTGAGCCACATTTGCTTTCTCCTGCTGCCTTTTAATTAATTAATTAATTAATTTATTTTTTTATATTTCTTACCGGGAGGTCCCGGGGATTGAACCCAGGTCCCTCCACATGGGAGAGGGACGCCCAACCATCCGAGCCACACCTGCCCCCTCCTGCTGCCTTTTAATCTTTTCTTCTTAAGTCTCTGCCCCTGTCTCCCCCACTTTATTTCAACAGTAGTGGCCTCTTGTATAACTAGAATACACCAAGCGCTCTCCCTCTTGGGGCATTTGTACTTTCTACCTGGAACACACTTTCCTCAGATACATAGACACTCACACTATCACTTCCTTACATCTCTTTTCACATGCCATCCTGAGTTTTATGTAAAATAGCACAGCGTTGGACATGCTCTGTTTCCTAACCCTGCATCATTTTCCTTTTTAGCACTTATAATCACCCGACTTAGTGTATAATTGTTGAGTTGTTGTTTTCTTTTACTCTTTTCTTGCCCCACTAGAATATAAGCTCCCGGAGAGGAGGGGTTTTCTTTAATAATGCGTCCCTAACTAAAATCTGTTTCACACATATTAGTCAGTTTGTTGAATTTATGCCTAATGAAATTCCTGAGATGTGTTTACTATTGAGTGTCAAAAAATAACTACTTTGAGTATATATGGAGAGTTGACAGTTTTAGGAAGAAAAGAGAATTGCTGCTGAAAGAGCAATGCGGATTATTTTTAGTTTAGGATAATATCTGGAGGATCCTCCAAAAATGGATATGCTATGAAAATGTATAGGATAAGTATATACCTTTTCTTTAAAAACTAATACATATACACAAAGAAAGGTCCAGTTTGATGAATTATCACAAAGTGAACACATTAGGCACCATTCTTAACTGATTCTTTCTCATGCTTGGCAGAATGAGAGGGGGTTGAAAGTAATCTATGCCATGGTACGGCTGTGCTGTAGGGCTCACTGCACAGGGTGGTAAGTGCTAGCTGCATGTGGCTGTTGAGCACATGAAATGTGGCTAGTGCAACTGAATAACTGAATAATTAATTTAATTAAATTTATATTTAAACATGATAATTCAATTATTGGAAAACTTTTAAGTATGTTTGGAGTAACTTGCATTTTTTTTTTTTTTTTTTTCATATTTGTCCCCCACTGGGCTACAAACTGCCATGGGGAAAGTCTGCTAGGCCTAGCTCAAATCACAAATCAACCACTGTGGGTGGGATGGGGGATGGAGAATGAGAGTCCTATGATTGCAATCTCAGCAGAATCATGTGGAATGGTAGAGGGTCACATGCCTCCAAAAAATGATAGCAAAACTAGATGGGGGGGTGGATGTGGCTCAAATGGTTGGGCATCCGTCTGCCATATTGAGGGGCCTGGGTTCGATCCCCGGGACCTCCCGGTAAAATAAAAAAATATATATAGAAGGCGCATGGGCTGCCGGCTCTGTGTGCCGGTGAGCCGCCAGGCCACAGGAGCCATAGTAACTTGCATTTTTGAATCTACTTTTTCATCTGTAAATTTTATAAAATCTAAATACAAATCATGTATTTCCCATGAAAATTTAGTGCCCAACTTGAGATGCTGTAAGTGTAAAGTACACATTGGACTTCGAAAGCTTACTACAAAAAAAGGAATGTAAAGTATCTCATTAATACTTTTTTATGTTAACTCTATGTTGAAATGATAATGTTTTGGATATTTCTTTTTTGCTTTTTAAAATATGGCTACTAGAATATATAAAATTATATATGTAGTCACATTATATTTCTATTGGACAGCACTGATTTAAGTGGTTTCCAAGTGATTTGGCAAAACCTTTCCACCTTTTAAACTAATATGCCTTTTCCTAATTTCTTTGCTCTAATCATCCATCTATTGAGGACATTATTATGATTAGCAAGGTCAAAAAAAAGAGCTTGACTCTTATGTTGAATTGTACTCTTTTATGGCTCAAAAAGAGGATACATATGCAGCTTTGGAGTCATATTTAATTCAGTAATTTATCAGACACCAAGTGAACATGAACTATGTATAGGGATTAGTGAGAGATAAAAATGTTAATATCCTAACTCAAGGAGCTCAGAATTCTCTGAGGAGACATAGACAAATGAATAACTTGAATGTAAGGCAGATTATGGTAGGCTGTAATACATTTGCAAATGGAATGGTCTAGGAGTATGAAGAGACTAATTTTAAATGAAAGAATCTGGAAAGAAAGTTTTTAAATGCTAGGTTTTAAACTGAGCCTTTAAGGTTATGGGAAAGGATATTTTCAGCAGAGACCAACCTTGAGCAAA
This sequence comes from Tolypeutes matacus, assembly GCA_026826555.1. Lineage (NCBI taxonomy): Eukaryota > Metazoa > Chordata > Mammalia > Cingulata > Chlamyphoridae > Tolypeutes > Tolypeutes matacus. The sequence goes on from JAKSZT010054263.1 coordinate 1,526,785, forward strand.
GAGGGTGGGAATAGCTAACAGGTTTGCTAGGGCAGGAATGATTTCTTTGTATTGCTCATCTTTAAAAAACATGTATTGGCGTATTTGAAAATGCTTTATGTATTTCGGTATATTTACATATCTTTTCTCTCCAGGATTCAAAAGAGTCTTCTCTTCTGGAGAGTGAAAAAAAAAGGAAAGTCAAGCTAAAGAGCAAAGGAAGTAAGAGAAAGAAAGAAAATCTTCAGGAAGTAGATGGAGAAATAGAAACTGTCTTGCAAAAGAAAGGTGAGATGTGTGCCTTATGGTTGGTAGTGGTCATGTTTGCTTTGAAGGAAGGAATCACTCTATTCCAAACTTTTGCTTGGGGGACCCTTTTGTGCAGATACTCTTATTACAAAATATTTCCATATCTAATGGATCTTTGTTCCTTAAAAATTATTAAATTTAATTATGAGTTACTACTAAATCACTAATAATTTTATTATTATTTTTTACGAGGTACTGGGGATTGAACCTAGGACCTTGTGCATGGGAGGCAGTTGCTCAACCACCAAGCTACGTCTGCTCCCCAATGAGAGTTGGTTTTTTCATTTGTTTTGTTTTTAGGAGGTACTGGGGATTGGACCTGGAACCTCATACATTGCAAGCATAAACATCCACTCCCCTCACTACTAATCTTTTCGTCTCCTCCCTCTCTGCATTGCAGCTAAAGCCAGGGGGCTAGAATTGCAAATTTCCAGTGTGAAGTTTGAAGATGTTGGAGGCAATGATGCGACACTAAAGGTTAGTTAAAGTGCAGAATTCTACCTCAACTGGGTAAATATTGCTAATCAGGTATGTGAACAAAACCTACCTCTTTGTTTTTAATATTAGTTGGATGTAGAAAAGGAGATTGGAAAAATGAGGAGGGTAAAACTACCTATACTTTTCAGGGTAAGGAGGGGTAGAAGAAGCTATCTTTTCTTCTTTCACAATTTTAATTATAGTGTACTTAGGTAAATGCTTTGTCAGTAGTATTATTTTAATAGTACCAGTAATAATGGTTATTATTCATTTTTACTGTCTATTCTGTTACAGTTATCATGCTAGTTACTTTTCAATATATCTGCGAGGTAAATATTATTACAGCTTAGGAAATGGAAGCTCAGAAAGGTTAAGTGACTTGCCTGAAATCACACAATTGGTAACAGCTGGGATTCAAACTAAGAAATGACTTTAAAGCATGTGTTCTCTCGACTGTATTTTGCTGCCTCAAAGAATAGGACCATTAATTCCACTTTGGTTATTTCCATCTTGGTCTTTGAAAGATATTTTTCCTCCTTATTCCCTGCCAGGAAATCTGCAAGATGCTCATACACATGCATCATCCGGAGGTGTACCAGCACCTGGGCGTTGTACCCCCACGTGGAGTTCTCCTTCATGGTCCACCAGGCTGTGGGAAGACATTGCTTGCACATGCGATTGCCGGGGTGAGGCTTGTGGACCCTTGTTTGCTTTTGTTATTTTTGTTGCTGTTTTGTTTTGGTTTGGTTTAGTCTCTTTGGTCAACTTAAACTAGATCTGGCATCCCTCAGGAGGAGAATATGACCGTTAAGAGCCAATCATCTGTTTTGTATGGATCATAAGTGCAGCATTCCTTAATTCTTTCTATTTGTCACACTTGTTATTTATTTATTTATTTATTTTATTTATTTATTTTTTTTAAAGATTTTATTTATTTATTCATTTATCCCCCCTTTGCTGCTTGTGCTCGCTGGGTCAGCTAACCACGCCGTCCGGGCGGGCTTGCCTTCACCAGGAGGCCCTGGGAACCGAACCCGGGGCCTCCCATATGGTAAACGGGAGCCCTACTGATTGAGCCACAGCCGCTTCCATACACTTGTTATTTAAAGAACCATTTATGTATTGTGTGAAAACATTATGAACCTTTTCTCTTAGTTTGAATAAATCTCAAGGTAACTGGAAAAAAAAAAAAAAGAACTGGTCACCTCTTCAATTTTCTTCTCTTTCATGCTGCTATTGGTGGGATTTTTTTTTTTTTTTCCTCAAATGTAAACAATTGTTTATATGGCAAAGTTTGTGTGGGAAGCAGAAGACTATAGCAGCATACAATCCTTTTTACAATTATATAAACTAAAGGAAATAGCTCTTTATCTACCTTTTTAAGAGAGATAGTAGCAATAAAAGTTTATTTTTTATATTTGACACTTATCAAAATGCATAATATATTCATACTTTTGATCATTTGTGTATTAAAAAAGACATGCCTTCTTTTTGCAAATTGGTTCTGCTTTGGCTGGTAGTCTCCTTCAGAGCTTAGCTCTTCTGTCAAGATCAGCCCAAGGCAAATGGGAAGTTCAGCGTCCTCTCTGTCTGTCTGAGCCTGTGTGGAGCTGGAGCCTAGAAACCTGCTGCTTCTCCTGAGCTTGTGCTTGCTGGAAACCTTAAGAATTCTCCCTCTTACAGTTGGAGTAAATATTCCCTCTCCTCCTCCCTTCCTGGGTACTTTCCTGCGTGACTCAATGCAGGTAGTCCTTTGTGCTTTCCCTTTCAATTTAAGTGTTTCTCATACTGTTCCAGCTGTCTGCTGGTGGCTTCTCTGCCCTCACGACAAACTCTGGGAGGGCGAGCCTGAGACAAGTTTCCAGGCTCACTCTCTCAAACTTCTGCCTACCCAGTAAACTGGCACTGGCACACATGTACCCCAGTATACACAGGGGCTACACTACTCCCTCTGGGAAAGGGCCAGGCCCATGGGGAAGTGCAAGCTGGCTACCCTGTGTTGTACAGGGTTGGAGAGGGGCCAGCAAGGGCTCACAGGAGCTTCTTGTATGGCTTTTGAAGCATTTTTCTTAATTCAGCACTTACCCAGTTAATGCGTCCCTTTAACTGTTTTCCCCTATTTTGAGGAAGGTCATTGTCTTTAAGATTCCCTATATAACACCAACAATGAACCCTATTGTAAATGATGGCCTGTAGTTAATATGCAACTATAAAAGTGTTCTTTCGTGAATTCTAACAAATGTCCCACACTAATGCAAGGTGTTAGTAATAGGGTGGTATATGGGAACTCTGTATTTTATGCATGCTTTTTCTGTAAACCAACAACTGCTCTAATTTTTAAAAAATCCTTTTTTGATAAATAGCTTATTTTTTAGTTACTTCTCTTAATAATTATTTCCCTTTAAGCCAGGGTTTCTTAAAAGCAGTAAAATAAAATTAAGGATTGGATTTTTTTCGTAGAGCTAAATTTATTCAAAATTTCAATTCAGAGTCATGTTTATATAGTTTTTAGTGTTAAAATGATCTTTCTTTCTAAAATGGTGATAAAAGATACCTACTTGACAAAATATAAAGTAAGCTTTCTTATTTTAGCCCATCAGATTTTTCAGAAATTGTATCAGATGGTGAAATATAAAATGTCCAAGAACATCAATTACAAGAACAGCATACTGTACTAGTCATTAGTAGACTAGCGCTCTAAGAAAGAAAATAATTTTTAAAGGGGAACTTGATGGGTTTACTTCATTTATTTATTTGTTAAACAAATCTTTATTGTGTGACTGCCATATGCCAGACATTGGGATATAGTGGAAGGTACAAAAAACCCAGTTCTTTGAGTTTTCTGTATAATATGAGAGACAGATGTTAGTCATATACATAAATACTCTACACAATTGTAATTGTAGTAAGTAGAAGACAGATAAATTACAGAGTGCTGTGTGGTGAGTACTCAAGTTAGATTTTGAAATCAAGGAAGGTATGGCTGAAGAAGTAAAATTTCAAGGTAGTCAGAAGAATGAGTAGGAATTAGCTAGGCTTGTTGCCCTTTGTACTATTGGGACTGTAGTAGTTTCTTCTCGCCTGCCTCATCTGACTAGTAACTTGCTGCTCTCTAGGTAAGGGTGGAGAAATGTTAGTAGGGTGTGTGAGGGACAAATGGGTCACAACCGCTGCTGTTTCCTGTCCAGCAGATAACTAACAGGTAAAATTGTTTGGGCTCACTTCTAAAAGAAGGAAGGCATATGTCTTGATTCAAGACCCGTTCTTCAGAAAAGAATAACAGAGTTTCATAGTTACATCTGTCAAGTAAAGAGAGGTAGCAGGTATCTAGTTAATGTGTTTGAATAAAACCCTGGATTGGTAAATAATATTTTTCATTGACCCAAAACAAAAAGTTATAGTTCTTCAGAAAATGAACTTTTAAAAAAATGTAATTTAGAGGAGGGGGTCAGATAAGGGAAAAGTAGGAAACTTAAAATTTTAAAATTTAACCATTCTTTTATATATTTGTGCTTAGGAACTTGACCTGCCAATTCTGAAAGTAGCTGCTACAGAGATTGTGTCTGGAGTGTCTGGAGAATCTGAACAGAAGCTGAGAGAACTCTTTGAACAAGCTGTGGTGAGTCAGCTAATAACTAATTTTAGGTTGTCAAATGATGTAGGATTGTATTAAAGATCCTGTTTTCTCTAATACTGGTAGTGTTAACCCATTCACTTGACCATTCTTTTACAAAAAGTCATGCTAATTTGCTATGCGTAATGGGTAAATATTTAAAATAGATTTGAAATTGTAGAAAGAAAACTCTGTTACAAGGTAAATTACAGATTGGATTTTATCCTAATTGCAATTCATGCTATTGAAATTGGGAAGTTTAAGAACGTCCCAGGAAGATGATGTTTGTGTGCAATTAAAAGTTTTGTCTTCAGTATAGTGTAATGGTTAAATGTCTGTTTGGGTTGAACGGTTAAATGGTTAACCAGTGGTTAAATGGTTCATGTCACAAAGGCAGATTCACGTTGCTTTCCCACCATGTATTAATTGTGTGATCCTGAACACAAGACTTAACCACTTTAACCCTCAGTTCCTTGCTAGGAAACTTGGGTAATAATAATAACCAAATCTCATGGGGTTGTCAGGCAGATTAAATGGAGGATTTGGTATTGGCTCTGTAAATATTAGCTATTATATTATGCACATTTGAGCAGTCACTCGTCATGACTGTGGTTAATGATTAAAAAATGATGAGGGAAAACGGATGTGGCTCAAGAGGTTCGGCGTCCGTCTACCATATGGAGAGACCAGGGTTCGATCCCCAGTACCTCCCGGTTAAAAAAAAAAAAAAAAAAAAAAATGATGAGAAGGGGGGCGGCTGTGGCTCAATCAGTGGGGCTCCCGTTTGCCATGTGGGGGGCCCCGGGTTCGGTTCCCGGGGCCTCCTGGTGAGGGCAGGCCCGCCCGCCCGGTGTGGTTGGCTGACCCGATGAGCACAAGCAGCAAGGGGGGCGGATAAATGAATAAATAAATAAAATCTTTAAGGGGAAAAAAAAAAAATGATGAGAAGTTCAATTTTATGTTATTATTTGCAATGAAATATATAGTGGCTGATGATCATGGTCAATACAACTACTAGATGGTTAGATGAAATTAGAAGAGAAGTTGTATTTTAGCAGTAATTAAGAGTCCTCCTGCTGTGCATGTCAATTTAACAATTGAAAAGAGCTCATTTTGGAAAACAGATAACAGCTAAAAGAGTTGAGCTTGTTTTGCACAGTGCCCTTCCCATCCTTTCCCTACATTTTCCTTATGCTGCTCACACCTTTTTTCAATTTATGTCTTTAATTACTTTCAGTAGTGTTTTAGAGTTTTCAGTGTACAGTTTTTTTACATCCTGGTTAAATTTATTCCTAGATATTTTATTCTTTTAGATTCTTTTGTAATCGGAATTGTTTTATTAATTTCTGTTTTGAATTGTTCATTGCTGGTGAGTGATCCTTCAACTTTAAGATTTAAAAACAAATGTATTAAAAAAAAAAAAAAAAGAAAAACAAAAACAAACAAAATACCAAATGTATATGCTTAGGTATGTTGCAGCATAGGGAATATATTTATGATTGTTGTGTTGTGATGTTCTCATTTCTAGTCAAATGCCCCCTGCATCCTTTTTATTGATGAAATTGATGCCATTACCCCCAAAAGAGAAGTTGCTTCAAAAGATATGGAACGAAGAATTGTAGCCCAGCTTCTAACCTGCATGGATGGTCAGTTTAAGATAATGAATTGATTCTAAGATAATAAGTTGTTTGTTTTGTTTTATTATTTTTTTCCCTTTTTTTTAGGAGGTACCGGGAATTGAACCCGGGACCTCATGCATCTGAAGCAGGTGCTCAACCACTGAGCTACACTTACTTCCCTGTTGTTTTTTTAATAGTGTAAGTAATACATGAAAATAAATAATCTAAAACCATAAAGAGTAAAACTCAGTGAAAAACAGAAGTCTTTTTCATAAGCCTTTACCACCATTAAATTTTGGAGTTTATCTCATAGTTATGTTTTTGATATTTACATACATATATACATATACTAACAAATTCTTTTGCTTTTTACACAAGTGAGATTGTACCATACAAATTGTTCTACAGCTTGCTACTTGTACCTTAACAATGTCTTGAAAATGTTGTCATTTTAATGCATTTAGATTTGCCTCTTATTAGCTGCTACATGGTATTCTGTAAAATAGATTTACTATATTGTTTTTAGGTTTTCCCATTTTGGTAGGTATTTAAGTTGTTTTCAATGTTTTCATTTCAACAGGCTATAAGGAACATAGTTTTTAGTGCCCATGCATCTCTTGAAATGGAATTGAAAGTAGAAATTGAACTGATGGTTGAAGAGTGTGCTTTTTAAGTTTTCATAGGAACTGGAAAATTGCCTGCCAAAAAGACTTTGTTGTTTACATTCCCACTAGTACTATATGGGAGATTCCTTTTTCCAGATCCTTGGCAATACTTAATGTTATCAGTTTTAATTTTTGCAATCTGAAGGGTGAAAACTGGTATCTCTGCTTTAATTTGCATTTCCCTGATTACCTTTGAGGTTGAGCATCTTTGAATGTTATTTATTTATTTTTTTAAAGATTTTTATTTATTTATTCATTTATCCTCCCCCTGCTGCTTGTGCTCGCTGGGTCAGCCAACCATGCCATGCGGGCGGGCCTGCCCCCACCAGGAGGCCCCGGGAACTGAACCCGGGGCCTCCCACATGGTAAACAGGAGCCCCACCGATTGAGCCACAGCCACTTCCCTGCATGTTATTTTTTAGACTCTCTTTAAAATCATCTTTGTATTGCCTTTTCTCATCCTTTGCCCACTGTTCTACTGAATTTTTTTTTTTTTTAATTGATTTGAGATTGTTTTTTAAAAAATATTTTAGAAACCAATGCTGTGTTAAATATATTGCAGTTTATATTTTCTCCCTGTCTGCAACTTGTTTTTTTAATTTTCTTTGATGGTTTCTAGATAACAATTTGGGAGGAGAGAACCAGTACCAATAGATCCTACCCACTTTGAAAAAGCACATGTTTTGTGCACACCTGAGATTTCTAAGTAGTACATATTTTTTCTTCTTCGTGGTGCCAGGTTGTAGGTTTTTACTCTGCTGGGTTTTTTTTTTTTTTTTACCGGGAGGTACCGGGGATTGAACCCTGGTCTCTCCATATGGTAGACGGACGCCGAACCTTTGAGCCACGTCCGTTTCCCATCTGCTGGGTTTTTTTAATCATCTAAAATTTTCTTGCCATAGTTTTGAGGCCTATATTCTGTATTGCCATCTTTCAATGAAGGCAAATTCTTATCACTTGATATTGATATATCAATATTTTATGTACCTTTAGGAAGGGAAAAAACACCACCAATTAAACTAGAACACTGTACTTTTATCACTTTGATAGTAGAAGGATTCTGATTTCAGAGATACTAAAATATGGAAGAAATGAGTAGGTACAAGGATTACGCAGATTACTTATTATTAGAAAGTTATTGAAAGCCTTTTTTGTTGGGGTTTTTGGTATGTGTCTGTGTGTGAGTATTAACGTTCCCCTCTATAAACTAGCATGGAAAGGCGTAAACAAGTCAGCTTGCACAGTCATGCTCCCAAGTAGTGTGGGCTGTGTGGTAGTTTGTTTTATATTACTTGAGGATTTTGTAAAACCTTATTAACTGAGAGTTTACAAATATGAAATTTTAATAATTTAAAACTTTTTAATTGTCAGCAAGATAACAGAGACCACATAAGAGAACTAATTTTTACCTATTTTCAAAAACTCATTTGACAATTTCTGCTTATTCAGTGCTGGAAAGGATCTTCTTAAAAGGTCGTTAGCTCTGATGTATAGAGAGCAAAGGCCCAAGTTCATACAGTGAGTCATTGGCAAAGCATAGTTAGAATCAAAATGTTTCTTTACAAATATACAACTAATGTGCTAGCCATAATGTTCTTTTATTTCTTGAAGCTACTGTCACAGAGATATCTCTTGAAAAGTAGTTAGTTCCTTTTACTTTGTATTCATATATTATATTGTGTTATGTTATGTACTTATTTCTTATTTGCTTGCTTATATTCTGGAATTCAAACTTTTGGCTACAATAGCTTCTATTTAACACTATGAAACTATTCTCTAGAAGAGACTGAAAAAGAGTGGGACTTATCCTGAAGTTACTGACAATAGTGAGTGACTGATGTTAGCTGAAGTCTGATTTTTACCGTTCATATGATTTTACTTAGAACAAAGAAGGGAAAAATAACATTTGAAGTGGCACTTATTACTACGGATTGATTTCCTTTGGAAGAATTTTTTCGTTACTGAAGATTTAATAAATTTCCGTGATTTTTCTTAAAATCTGTTATCAAACCCTTGATATACCTAGAGCATATCACCAAGACCAAGACACCAGGAACTAGATAAAGGAAACAAATGCCTTGACTTAGTCATTCTATTAGCTGTGGAGATTAAAACATACAGGAATCAGCTTTGGCTTTACACTAGCACTAGTGCAGAGAGGATTCATCATAGAAAGAAATATTTATGTGAAGTCAAGTTTTGTAGCTTGTGAGGCTACTTAAATGACCTTGTTCCCTCTAAAGTTTCTTTTGATTGTTCAGTTATCTCTTCTCATAGCATCAGTTTCTTCCTTTAGCTGATTCCTTTTTCTCATTCTTCAAAAATATTCAATTTCCTATCTCCCTGAAACCTACCTACTTGTATATATGCACCTTCTTTTCAATGCAAAACTTACCAAAAGAGTAGTCACCCTCAGCTAAATATATGTTTCTATTTCCCTTTTATTGTCTACCCTCTAATTTTATTTGTCTCTAGCATTGCACTGAAACTAATCACGGAAAAGCCATCGATGATCATCTGTATGCCATGGTTTTAGCCTACTTTTAGCCCTTATCTCTTTTAATGTCTTCATTCTTTAGTTTCCTTATTTGAAAACCTACCTCCTACAGTTACTGTTAAGTTTAACTGAGATAATATTTGTAACCTAGAACAGTAAGTGGAAAACTGTTATTACTGATGGCCCTTGATACTGTTGACCAGCTTTCTCCTGTTGACCAGTACTTTTGGCCTGAGCAATATTGCTCTCTTTCTCTTCTCCTGGTTCTCTGACCACTCCTTACCTGTTTCTTTTACTTTCTCGCCTCCTTTTATCCATCCTTTTTTTTAAGATTTATTTTTAATTTAATTTATTTTTATTATTTATTTATTTATCCCCCCCCTCCTTGTTTTGCAGGCGCTGTCTGCTCTCTGTGTCCATTTGCTGTGTGCTCTCTGTGTCTGCTCATCTTCTCTTTAGGAGGCACTGGGAACCAAACCTGGGACCTCCCATGTGGAAGATGGGCGCTTAATCACCTGAGCCACCTCAGCTCCCTGATTTGTTGTGTCTCTTTTGTTGCATCATCTTGTTGTGTCAGCTCACTGCGCCTGCCCACCGCGCCAGCTCCCCTTCTCCAGGTGGCACCTGCAACTAAACCTGGGACCGCCCATGTGGTAGGCGGAAGCCCAATCACTTGAGCCACATCCGCTTTCCTCTATCCATCCTTAAACAAAGATATTCCCTATGACTTTTGCTCTTGATTTTCTTTTCTCCTTGCCTTATACCCAGTCTTTTGCTCTTGATTTTCTTTTCTCCTTGCCTTATACCCAGTCCCCAACTATCTCATACTCAGCTCTTCATTGAAAAACTCAAATGTGCATCTGTAACCTTGATATCTGATAAGCTTCAAACCTATATTGCCAACTACCTGTCAGATACTCCTACCTGACTATCCCATAGACAAATCAAATTCAGTATGACCAAAGCTTAACTTACTTTCTCATTTGTCCCCTTTTGCCTCCACCTAATCTCCTTGCTGTATTCTTATTTCAGTTAACAGCATCCCCTCCCGTCTTGTCATCCAGAGTCATCTTTATCTCTTCCTTCTCCCTCACCTTTCATATCTAATCATTTGCTTAGTGCTTTTGATTCCACCTACAGATTTTTCCTTAAATTGAGTTTTTCCTTTTTACTCTATTCCTGCCTTACTGCACTCATCTCTCAGCCGTTTATGGTAATCAAATAACAAAGTAATTTTTTCCTTATTCCTCTTCACTCTGTGTTCAAAATTAGCATTAGAATTGTCTTTTCAAAACACAAATCTTATCAGAAAAACCTTTGAAGACATCTGGTTGATTAAAGAACATGCAATCGATCCTCATTATTTGTGGATTCTGTATTTTAAAATTCACTTATTCACTAAAATTTATTTGTAAACCCAAAATCAGTATTCAAGTGCTTACAGGGTCATTTGCAGACATGCACAGAGTGGTGAAAAATTAGTTGCCCAATGTGCACATTCTCAGCTGAGGTGTGCTTGGCTTTCTTGTTTTGGCTTTCATACTGTAAACAAGTGTTCTTTTTGCAATATGGTTTGTGCCGCGTTCTTTGCATTTTTGTGCTTTTTGTCAGTGATTCCACAGTTTAAAAAGAGCCCCCCGCCCAAAAAAAAGAAGGAAAAAAAAAAGGCCCCCAAGCATAGTGCTAAGTGCTGGGTAGTGTTCCTAAGCTCAAGAAGGCTGTGCTGTGCCTTAATGTGAAACTACATGTGTTTGATAAGCTTTGTTCACCCCCGAGTTACAGAGCTGTCAGCTGGGAGTTCACAGCTGTCAGCTGGGAGTTCACTGCCAGTGTGTCAATAGTGTATATTAAATAAGGTGTTTTTAAACAGAAACACATGTAAACAAGGTTATTTACTGATTGACTGATGAGAATGTTGTGACCTGAGGCTCATAGGAACCTAACCCTGTATTTCCCTTAGGAGCAGTGGTTCACTATTCACTAATTCATTGCTCATGGTGACTCCATAGAACATAACTCCTGTGAATAAGAGAATTGGCTATGCTACAAACTCCTCATGGCTTGGTGGTTAGAGTACTTAATTAGCATCTTGCTACTTTGTTGTGGTTTTTTTTTTTAAGATTTATTTATTGCTCCCCCTTCCTGCCTCTTGCTGCTCTGCACTCGCTGTCTGCTTTCTTCTGTGACTGCTTGTCTTCCCTTTAGGCAGCATTGGGAACCGATCCTGGGACCTTCTGGAGTGGAGAGAGGTGCTGAATCTCTTGCGCCACCTCAGCTCCCTGGTCTGCCTCATCTCCTTTTGTCTCTCTTCTGTGTCTCTTTTTGTGTGTCATCTTGCTGCACCAGCACTCGGCGCAGGCCAGCACTCTGGCATGGTCCAGCACTCCGGCATGGGCCAACACTCCGCTCGGGCCAGCTTGCTGCACACCCAGCTTGCTTTTCACCATGAGGCCCCAGGAATTGAACCCTGGACCTCCCATATGGTAGACAGGAGCCCAATCACTTGAGCCACATCCGCTTCCCACTACTTTCTTATTACTGTGAGAGAGTATAACCCCAGACTCCCTGCTACTTAGTCCTGGTTCAGTTGAGAGAAATAGTACTTAGGAAAGATAAACTCTAGGCTCTGTATTCTTTTACTAAAAATCTACCTCTAGAAAAAGCCAGAGCAGCTGTACCCCCATCCCAAATTAATGCCATCAGCTTATGTTAAGGCATATCTACTATGTCTTTGCCACACTCCTTGTTGTTTACTGCTCACCTTGCCGAAATACATGATGCTTGTTCATAGCTCTGTGCTTTCACTCTTACTATTTCTTTTATGTAGAATTTCTTTTTTTTTTTTTTTTTTATTATGGGTAAAAATCAAAATTCTCACAATACATACAAACATTTGTAAAATGATATATAAATATATATGCATATATGTGTATTTGCTTACAAAAATGTTATTTTATATATATATATATACATATATTTTAAGAGGTGCTTAGATTACCTAAAATATTATACGGAACCCACTCGGATTCCCATGTTGCCCACCTCCCACACCTCCCACCACATCCAACACAAACATCTCCCATAGTGTGGCCCACCAACCTCAATGAACTTACACCTCCTGGAGCCTTGCCACCAACCATAGACCACAGTTCACACTCT